>CAWUFW010013487.1:0-472995 GCA_963921515.1 Calotriton arnoldi
GGAACACCCAGGAGTCCCCACATGGTTCTCCATGTCAACAGATTGAAACCATATGTGGACAGGGCAGACATGGGCTTGCTCATGGCTACTGATGAGGGACAGGAGGAAGAGAGTGACCCACTCCCTGACCTGCTCTCACAGAACCCTGATGATGGGTCAGTGGATGGTGTAGCCTTGGCAGGCAGCCTCACTGCCCAGCAGCAAACTGATTGCAGACAAGTGCTCAATCAGTACAGACATATGTTCTCTCTGACTCCAAGTCAGACCACCTGGTGCACTCATGAAGTGGACACTGGGGACAGTCTGCCTATTAAAAATAAGATTTATAGGCAACCTGACCATGTCAGGGACTGTATCAGGACAGAAGTCCAGAAAATGTTGGATTTGGGAGTTATTGAACCCTCAGATATCCCTTGGGCTAGTCCAGTGGTCCTTGTGCCAAAACCTCACACCAATGGTGGGAAAAGAGAGATGAGGTTTTGTGTGGACTACAGGGGTCTCAATGCAGTCACTAGGACTGATGCCCATCCAATACCCAGGGCAGATGAGCTAATAGTAGGGGTGGGCGGAATTTGCGTAATCGCGCTACGCAAAGCTCCGCGAAACGGTAAAAAATCTCCGCGAACACGCAAAAGTTCCGCGAACACGCGGAATTTCTTATTCCGCCAGTTTGCGATGCCTTTTTCCTGTTCGCGAGCGCTGTTTGCGTGCTCGGGGAGAAATATCTTGCGAACACGCATTTTGAAAGCGCGAACAAGCAAAAAATTAAGCACATTTCACCTAACAGCTTGCTACTGGCAGATCAGACTAGCTGAGGATGCAAAGCCAAAAACAGCATTCTCAACCCCTAGTGGGCATTATCAATTTGTGGTAATGCCCTTTGGTTTGAAGAATGCACCTGCCACTTTCCAAAGGTTGGTGAATACAGTTCTCACAGGTCTGGAAGCCTACAGTGCAGCTTATCTTGATGATATTGCTGTCTTTAGCTCCACCTGGGAGGATCACCTGGTCCACCTAAGGAATGTTTTGGAGGCCCTCCGAAAGGCAGGCCTCACTATCAAGGCCACCAAGTGCCAGATATGGCAGAGTCAGGTTGTGTACCTGGCCCACCTTGTAGGTGGAGTCCAGGTTCAACCACTGCAGAGCAAGATCCAGACCATCATGGACTGGGTTGCTCCAACTACCCAGACTAAGGTGAGAGCCTTCTTAGGCCTGACTGGGTACTATAGGGAGATTTGTCAAGGGGTATGGATCAATAGTGACACCCCTGAATGACTTAACTTCCAAAAGAATGCCCAAAAAGTTTCAGTGGACAGCTAGCTGTCAAAAGGCGTTTGATGACCTGAAGCAGGCCATGTGCACTGCTCCCATTCTACAGAGTCCTGATTACTCCAAGAAGTTCATTGTCCAAACAGATGTATCTGAATTGGGGGTAGGGGCTGTACTGTCACAATTGAATGATGAAGGTCAGGATCAGCCAGTAGCTTTCATTAGCAGAAGGGTGACCCCTAGAGAGAAACGTTGGTCAGTCATAGAGAGGGAGGCCTTTGCTGTGGTCTGGGCTCTGAAGAAGTTGAGGCCATACTTGTTTGGTACTCACTTCCTTGTTCAAACAGACCATAAGCCCCTCTTATGGCTAAAACAAATGAAGGGTGAAAACCCCAAACTGCTTAGGTGGTCCATTTCCCTACAGGGGATGGACTTTACAGTGGAACATAGACCTGGGAGTAACCATGCCAATGCAGATGGACTCTCTAGGTACTTCCACTTAGAACATGAAGACTCAACTGGTGAAGGTTAGTTTAATGTCCCTGCGTTTGGGGGGGTTGTGTAGGAGAGTACGATCTGCTTCACATGGGTACCCCCACTTTTTGCTGATGTTTCACTGTTTTTTGACTTTAGTCTGGCTGGGGCCCTGCTAATCAGAACCCCAGCCTAGCTTCTTCCTCTCTAAAATGGTTTCCATGTACCTTAGGTACATCTCTGATTGGATTCTGGAGTGCCCTTATAAGTCCCTAGTATATGGTATACTATGTACCCAGGGCATAGGTACCCCAGAGGCCTACCAGGGGCTGAAGCATGCATTATGCCACCCCTGGGGAGCCCCCCAAAATGACACCACAGGTCTGCTACTGCAGCCTGGGTAAGGTGGTGCATGCACCCCTTCCTGTGGTATAGGCTACCTATATCACTACCATTGCGCACACATATAAACCTATAAGTCACTCCAATGGCAGGCCTTACCAATCCTGAAGGCAGAGTGCTTGGTTTTTATGTGAGAGGGTGCCCCTGCATGAGCAGAGCCCCTCTGCAGCATTCAGAGTCAATTCTCTGGTGCTGTTTGTGGTACAGCCTGACCATATACTCTTAAGTGCATTATATCCTCGCGGTAGAATGCTAACTTTGGACTGGCTGCACCAAAACATGTTGTGTTTGGTGTCAAACACCTTGGAATACTACCCCCCCCCACCAGTCCTGGCAGCGGGGTAGCATTCCACCCTTCTAGAGGGAGAGACATGTACACACCGGCATACCCGTTATAAACTTTTCAGAGCCCTGGCATCACAAAATGGATGCCGCTGCCACAGACACGGGTCTGGCCTCCTGCTGCTGACCGAAACTCCGGCAGGGGAGGCCTGGACAATAGGTTTCCTGTCGCAGGGAGGTGTAACCACCTCCCCAGACAGGATAGTGTGCATTGGGGCTGGGCGGGAGCACTCTCTGGTGCTTTGAAGTCCTGCACTGGGGGCACATTTGGTGTCCCTGTGCATAGTCCAGTTCAAACCGGTTGCAGGGGCTACCTGCCCCTGCTCTGGTGCGAAACTGGACAAAGGGAATGGGTGTAACAACCCCTCTTCCCTGACCCTCCCATAGGTGGGTCCCCAGAGTATGTCCAACCCCCTAACTTAGTATAAATATGGGACCCCAGTCCTTAGGACTTTAGATTACCCTGGACTAAACTCTGAAGCCGAATCCTGGACCTTCGACGCTCTACTTCAAGATTAGAGGACTGAAGAATCTCCCTTGGGGTCAAGGAGTGACTCCCCTGCTTGGCAGGCACCTAAGAGGCAACTGTCCAGTCTGCATCGCTGAAGCTCCCGCCGGATGCCGAAGTCTTTGCATCACCAGAGGTAGATTTCCAGACTTCGCCGAGGCTGCCCTGAGACCCCAGCGAAGCTGAGGCACGTAGCTGTCGTGGGTAATGTGGAACCATGACCCCTGGACACCAAGAACTTTTGCAAGTGCATCATCTTCCTGGTCTCCCTCGAAGTTGTGCTTTGGGCGCTGGGTAGCCCCCGCCTCCCGCACTGACTGCACCGAAGATCACTGGCCTCCACTCCACGAGTGTCCTGTGAGCCAGCTCCAAGTACATCCACTCGAGAGTCCTTCGCGATCTCTAGTCCGTTGGTTAGTGGGTCTTCCCGAAGGCAACTCTTCTTTTGTTTGGGCTTTCCTGGTTGCTCCAGACGTGCCCTGACTTACACTTGCTGGGTAAGTCCCCCAGACCTTGCTGGTCTGCAGCAATGTCCTTTCTTTGTTTGCACATCACTTGCCGTTGCCAAGGCTTGTTGGGTCCAATCCGGTCGCCGAGACCGCAGCAAACGACAGACGTCAAGGGACAGCTAGAATCCAGCTCCTGGTCATAGTCGACACCTCCTGGACCTCGTGGCTGAAGAGTCAAGACAACCGCCAACCAACCTGAAGCACCCGACATCGGTGGGCATCTGCTCATCGCCTTCCTGGTCACTGGCTAGTGACCCAGACTCTGTCCCCTCTGCTTTCAGGTCCATCAGATCTTCGATCCACCCTTGTATCCACCCGGACACTTTCGACTTGGCCGCCAGCAGCACTTTGCAGCAGATCGCCATTGAAAACGACGAGGAAACCCGACGCCAAAAGACACCTATGCACCCAGCTTCCCTGGGTGAGGTAACTCGAGTACTCCGGTGCTCCCATGGGTATTGACTCTAGAACTGCCTAGTTCTAAAGGGGTTTGCTCCAAGTCCTCCTCTAAGTGTCCTTTTCTTTAAAACTCCAACCGCGACTTTCCCCATAGAAGTTAACGGTGATTCGCGGCTGTGTTCCCACACTGCACGTGTCCCCTGTGGGTCCCCTGTGTCACTACCTTGGGTGGTTCCTTGTGGTCCAAGCACTTCTACAGGCTCTAGGCCTTGTGTCTAGCTCAGTCGTGGTTCTTATACCACTTTTTTGGTATATGGTTTGGTACGCCCCTAGGGCTCAAACGTGTATCTGTGCTTTTACTGTTGATAACTGATTTCTAACCTATGTACTTCGAACTCTAGCCTCATAAAGAGACTAGAGGGGTGTGTTTAAAACTAAATACATATATTTTATATATATACCTGGTGTGGACTTCTTTCATTTGGTCACTCAAGAGATTATAGACTGGTAAAACAAGCTGCTTTACATTCCTTCAAGACTTAGCCTGAAGGGTGCTCTCCATAGCTACCACTAGGATAGCTTTCAATAAAGGTTGTCTTTAACCTATCTCCATAAGGGGTTGTTTGGACTGGTACAAGGTGCCCACTATAACTAGTGGACAGCATATACCAGGCCAACTTCTCACAGCAGGTGGCAGTCCCCAGGGCTTGGGGGGGCCCGCAAGGCCCCAGCTCATTATTACTAAATGCCCCTGGGAGGTGGTGGTCCCAGGGGCAGCGTGCGCATAATTTACACAAGCCCCGGGAAGGTGGCGGTCCCCGGGGCTGCGGGGGGGCTATGTGCCCCCGCATAATATTAATCATGCCCCAGGGAGGTGGCGGTCCCCGGTGCTGCGGGGGCCCCCGGATATACTTTCCATATTGCCCCCAGGACCTGGCCCACCCAGGGGCTTAATAAAACAAAGAGAGGGAGACCGCGTTTCATTTTCAGCAGGAATGCTTTTTGAGTCCCTGGGGGTCCCTGTGGGACCCCCTGACCAGGCCCAGGGGGTCAGGGTGTTTCTACCCTGCCCCCTTTTCTTTTTTTAAATCATTTTATTCCCTTTTTTCTTGTGGCTCTGTTTTACCGAGTCACAAGATGGCTGTCAACACTTCTTGGTTTGGAGTGATGACAGCCAATCAAAATGAAGCTTGTGATCGGGAGGGTTCGGGAATCCTCCTCGGTCACCAGATTTTGATATTTTTTATTTTTGAATTTCTCAGGAACTACTGAACAGATTTACACTATTTAACAAGAAAGTCGCTTTCTGAACCAAGACCTACTTTTTGCCAAATTTGGTGTAATTCCGTTCAGCAGTTCGGGCTGTAGCTCTGTCTAAAGTTTTCAATGGACCCCCTTTTTTCTCAGCCCCCGCTCGACGAATCACCCCAAAACTTTCAGGACAGGAGCTGACCTGAGTAAACTATCAGGTTTAAAAATTTCACAAAGATTCATCAAACATTGCCAAAGATATTGGCAAAAGAAAAAACGCTTTTTGAATAGAAACGAGGTCCTAACTATACCTACCTAGGTAATATATATATATATATTTCACACACAGTTTCGACGGCTCCGAAAGAAAGGGCGGGCACTCCAAGAGACGTTGCTGATAAAGCATTCTTTTATTAGGGAAACAGACCACACTGCTCCTTTATATATATTTTCACTGAAAAAACCAAAGGTCAAAGGGACGCTACAGTTAGGCTCAGATTTCACTCATACAAAACCATATAAATTCAGCGGTTATAGTTACCTGAGCTAACTATAACTTACGCCCCAGCAATGCATTGCTTATGACCTCTTATATTACATCACTCATGACATGGCAAGTGACATCACTGATGACATCATTGAGAGTGGCTGTATGGGTGAGTGTGTGCTTGTGTCAGTGACTGTATAGGTGAGTGAGTACATGTGTTAGTATTTGTATGAGTAAGTGTTTGAGTAAGTGTATGAGTGAGTGAGTCGGTGTGTGAGTAGCTGTATGGGTGACTAACTCAGTGTGTGAGCGGCTGTATGGGTGTAAGTGTCTGTATGTCTGTATGACTGGATGTATGAGTGGCTCTATTGGTGAGTGGTTGTGTGAGTGGCTGTATGGGTGGCTTTATGGATCAGTGAGTGGGTGTGTGAGTGCTTAAATGGGGCTGTGAATGGATATGTGAGTAGTTGTGTGGGAGTGGGTGTATGAGATGTTCTATGGGGTTATGAGTGGGTGAGTGAGGGTTTCTGTATATGATGTCATCAGTGATGTCATCAGTGATGTCACTGACCATGTAATGAGTGATACAATATGTGAGGTCATAAGCAGTGCATTGCGGGGTTTTAAGCTATAGTTAGCTCTAACTCCTTAATTTCTATGGTTTTGTATGAGTGAAATCTGAACCTAACTACAACGTCCCTATAAACTTAATTTTTTTCAGTGAATGTCTATGTTTTTTAATTCTATTTCCTAACTATAACATCCCTCCAACCAATACAGCCAAGGGGGGGGTACGTGTGAACCTCCTCCTTTTATAAAAATAAAGCCCAGCGGAGGTGGTGGTCCTTTAGCAGGGGGACCCCATGCGCCCTCTCCATTTTTAAAATTGCCCCTGGGAACTGGTTCACCTGGGGGCTCTTTTCCAAACAAGCTCAGGAGCCAGTGCTTTAATAAAAAAGAATTGCCGGAGTCGCAGATCCGTCGCAATTTTCAGCAACATTTTTCAACAAATGTTTTTGGGCCCTGGCAGGGTCCCTGCAGTACCCTAGGACCAACACTAAGGGGTTAGGGTATTCCTACCCTGCCCCCTTCTATTTTTTTAAAGAGCTTTTTGTTCAGCCAAGTCCCAAGATGGCTGGCAACACTACAACCAGGAAGTGTTGGCAGTCAGATTTCAGCACAGGAACTGTCGGATCCTTGAAGAATCAACATCCCTAGATATACACATTTGGATTTACACCAAGAAAATGTGATCTGTGAACCAAAGGCTACCTTTCTGACAAATTTGGTGCAATTCTATCCAGCGGTTTAGGCTGCAGGTATGTCCAAAGACCTTTCTGTGTCCCTAGAGACTCTCTCCCTCAGCCCTCACAGGGCTGGAAGGGATTCTTAGGCAAAGTCAGACCATTGCCTAGGCACGCAATCGAAATCTGGGACATGCTGACCTCTATGTCACCTGATCTAGGATTTTTAACAGAGACCTGGCTGAAATCTACCTCCACAACCTCCATTGCATTAGCGCTCCTGGATAATTATTGCATACTAAGAAGGGACAGAGAAGGCAGAATGGGTGGTGGAATAGTCATCATTTTTAAAGACTCTTTGAAAGTCTCGCTAATTGAAAACCTTTCTGAGGAATGGATAGAGATATGTATCTTTAAAGTAGAACTCTCTCCCCAGGATTTTTGGAAAGGAGCCCTTGTATATCATCTCCTGGGACCCACAGGAGACTTTTATCTCAAACATATGCTTTCATAGAAACATTTCACTTTACTGGGTGACTTCAATGTACACAGTGAAGACCCCTTAAATTTAAAGGCATCTCAAATTCTTGCTGAACTGTCTAGGCTAGGCCTCAACCAGATTGTCATAGCAACCACGCACACTGCAGGCCACACGTTGGATTTGATTTGTACTAATTCTCCCTTTATGTCTGCAGAGCCCCCATGCCCCCTCCTTTGGACAGACCACTCACTAATTGGATTTTGGGTCACTTCCACATTTGCTCTTATACTCCCAAAAAAACCTATGCAACATTTCATGAGACAATGGTTCAAATTCACTCTGGATGCCTTCACTAAGGAGTTTATTACTCCGACAATAGGGGAGACGGGGGAAGTTGACAAGGTAATAGCAGATTATCATGAGTCCTTAAAAACAGCAATTGACAACTTAGCCCCTATGAAACACCAGCATGTAGTCAAACATGGTCCACATGTACCATGGTACACTCCAAACTTGCACAAGGAGAAACCAAGGTGCAAAAAACTGGAGAGATGATGGCATCAAACCCACAACCCCAGTGACAGAGAAGCCTATAAAAAAACCTTAGCGCTCTACCATGGCAACATCAAAAAAGCGCGCAAAGCAAACATTTCATCACAACTTAGCCAGGCTAAGAACTACCCCAAAGAATTATACAAAGTCCTCAAATCATTTGTAAACCCGTGTGTATGCCCAACTGATATTCCACCTTCACAAGCTTTATGTGCTGCCATTGCAAACTACTTTGAAGAAAAGGTTAATCTGATTTTTAACAATTTTCCTAGACCAGATGATCAATTGAGAATAGAATCCAACTTCATCCTCTCTAATGTTGAAAGTACTGGGAACCTAGAGAATTTTGTACCTCTCAGGTCTGACTCAGTTCGTGAAGTTCTGAAGGCAGCGAAATCAGGGTCTCCTTTAGACATGATTCCAGCCAAGATCCCAGCAACTCTGGCTAATCAGCTCGCTCCTGCCATCTGTTCTTTACTAAAACTCTCGATGAGCTCAGGAAGGATTCCACTAGACTGGAAGGCCGCACAGTTCATTCCTATTCATAAGAAGGAGTCCCTCCCAAACTCTGTCCTGTCAAATTACCGTCCAATCTCACTCCTCCCCTTAATGAGTAAACTATTAGAAGAACACATTAATAGACAACTTATGGAGTTTTTAGAATCCAATAGAATCCTAGACTCTTCCCAATCCTGGTTCAGACCCATGCACAGTACTGAAACTGCTTTCTTAGCGGTTACGGACTATATCAGATGCTCTCAGGATGTAAAGCAATCTTCATTGATAGTGCTTCTTGATTTGTCGGTAGCTTTCGACAC
This sequence comes from Calotriton arnoldi, assembly GCA_963921515.1. NCBI lineage: Eukaryota > Metazoa > Chordata > Amphibia > Caudata > Salamandridae > Calotriton > Calotriton arnoldi. Next base: position 8,737 of record CAWUFW010013487.1, read on the forward strand.
AGTGTTTCATCTCAGATTGCTCCAGAGATTAGAGGAGATGGGTATCCGGGGCCTAGCTCTGCTATGGTTTACGAGTTTTCTATCACATCGAACTCAAACCATCAACCTAGGTCAGTTTAGATCCCGCACCATAGAGCTCAACAAAGGTGTGCCTCAGGGCTTGTATCTTAGCCCCACACTGTTTAACATCTATGTGGCCCCCCTTGCCAAAACCATTAGAGCTTATGGATTCACACCACTATCATATGCAGACGACGCCCAACTTCTGATCTCCTTCGATAAAGACCTCCACACTACGAAAGCACGTTTCGCCAATGGTATGAAAGCCATCTCAGCTTGGATGACAGAGAATTTTCTCCAGTTAAGTGCTAGCAAAATGGAGATTATGCTCTTCTGCAAAGCTCAATTGCTCTGGTCCCAGGATTGATGGCCACCAGACTTAGGCGCAACACCTACCCCCAAATCTACAGTTAAAAATCTGGACATTCGCCTGGACCAGACTCTTACTATGAAAGATCAGTTAGTGGCTACCACTGGCACCTGCTTTCATATTATGAGTCTGTTGTGCAGAGTTTTTCCTCTACTCCAACTCTCGGTGGAGAAAACCCTAGTTCTGGCACTGGTGATCAGCCGCCTGGACTATTGTAATGCCCTCCTATCCGCCACCAATGAGTCTCTATTTGACAAACTCCAAGTGGTCCAAAACACACTTGCCTGCCTCATACTTGATATGCCGGCCAGAACAGCTTCTATTCCCCTTCTACGCTCACTTCATTGGCTTCCTGTGCTCAAGAGAATCATTTTTAAGATCTGCTGCATGGTGCACAAATCATTGAATGACAAAGGACCCAAATACCTGGCAGAGAAACTTATTCTCTACCAGTCGGTCAGACCTTTAGGATCCAGGGTCAAATCACTTCTCACTATGCCCTGAACTAGGAAATCATGCTCTGGGGGCAGATCTTTCTATTATTTGGCCCCCTACCATTGGAATAAAGTACCCATTCACATATGGAAGTGCACGGACACCTACATTTCAGAAAGCTTTTCAAGACCGAGCTATTTTGATATTAGTACTGCCTTGACTATGGTTCACTGCGAAGCTGAGATACCCCTCCAAGGTTAAATTAACATAACATATGGGAATTAAGATAGGAAACACACTTTTTTAATCTCCCCCTTTTTACCTTTTTCACAGCCCCCACTTGATGGATCCCCCGACACTTTCCTTGCACAACTAAAATCACGGGGGCATTTTATTTGGAAAAGTTTGTGAAGATTCGTCAATCATCGCCAAAGATATAGGCAAGTCAAAAAACACTTTTCCTATGGAAACATGGTCCTAACTATAACTGCCTACTGGCGACCGCCAGTAGGTAATATATATATAATATTATATATATATTATATATATACATATATATAATATATAATATATATATATTTATGGTGTTTGCTCCTGTTTAGGTATATAGTTAGGACCTATTACAATAGAAAATGGAATTTTTGATTTGATATTATTTTCCCCAAAATTTAAGTTCACCCACGTCAGCTCCTTCCTTGAAAGTTTTGTGGTAATTTGTCAAGTCAGGGACCGAGCCATGGAACTGTGCCAGCTCCCCAGTCTGCATGGCCAAAGGTCATGAGTGGCAGGCAGTAGCTGCCCTCGGGCCGTTGTGAACATAGCCTGGGATTAGACTAGGCACAGTGGCCAATCCCACACCAACCATGTCCGACCTCACACGGTGCACACCCGAAGGCCAAACCAAAAGACAATGTGACATTATAGTTAAGTGAAAATGTGAGTTTAAACAGAAAACACAGTTCAAGCAGTCTTTCTCTCACCATAGTAATCCCTCAAGGCATTTATATCTTCAATTGCAACAAGCCTGTGGCAACACACAAATGCTCTCCACCATCTGGTAGTGTGGCAGCAAGATAATGGCTAAAGAGCAGCAGCGGAGTAGAAAATAGAGAGGCCTCATACCTGCAGCACATATTAAGGTCTTTAGCTCACAATGGCACAGAATCTGCCATGGTCACAGTTCTTTTTGGTCACAATGACAGAGGTCAGCTGTCCTGATTGTAGGGCAACGGGCAGTTATGTTTCTGTGGATTCTGCCTGGAACCACATACATGATAGCCAATCTCCTACCAGCACCTGTGTACACTGATTGCTTTCCTCCATCTTCTTTTCTGGCAGAACTGACCAGCACTGTGGCCTGCCTGCACCTGAGATTTATCAAAGAAAGGTACCCCCTGGAACATACTTTAGAGGTCCAGGAGCCAGGGGGGGGGGGACATGAAAATTTGTTATGAACAATACTCCTGTCAGACCTACATCTAGTTATCTAATGGCCTGCACAAGGCTCAGATCGGGCTGTCCCATAGAAATCAATCATGCCATACATAACTTTACAAAAATATATACATTTTTATTCATCTATTTTCTTTTTGTGACGTATCTGTTTATAAAAGTATAAGCAAATTCATAACGGACTGAACAAATCACAGTTTAGGTCCGCTTTAGTGTAGTCCTTACAGAGTAACCAACTGTCCGGTCAACGTACGTTTCAGTGGGAATAATTAGCTTCCACCTTCATCAGGACCACTCTTATCAACTACTTTCAAGAGAGTGGAGGGTGGAACGCAATCTGTAAGTAAATATACAAAGTGAATGTACCATTATGTACATGATAAGGGACTGCCCTAAATCACAAAATAATGTTACATGAGAACATTTATGGCACAGAAAGGAGTTTGTTCTATCAGTGCTGAAATATAGAGACCCAAATCTACAAACTATGTACAACCTCCACCAGGCTAGCGAATAGAGTGCTCATGCTCAGGCGTGTCGACAAGCAAGTGTTTCCAAAAGAAGCCAATAGAGACCAAGTAGAGTAATGAAATGAGAGAGAAGGAGACCATAGACTCATGGTGCTATCACTGTAAGTGCATCTGTGAAAAAGAGGAGCAGGGAAAAGAAACTGAAAGAAAAGAAGCTGGCCTCCCCAAGTGTGACTGTCTCATTGTTATGGACAGATAACTAACCTGAACTTGTCGCCAAATGTAAACTAGATGTTCCTCTGATTAGCTGAAAGGGCCATATAGATTGAGTAAGGCCACATCTACTGTTGATTATCCAGTGATAGTACATATGATACCAGGTACCCATTATTGGCTCAATGACGACAAGTAAAACACATATGTGTGGGTCTTCTGTATGAAGCGAAAATAGAGCAATGCAATGAGTACATCTGGCATACATATAAAGGAAAAATCATGATGTAACCTGTGGACCTGATGATCTTACCTAAAAGTCATGTGTGTGGATCACTCCTTTCAGGTAATTAATAAAAAGGGTGGCCTTCTGGTTATGTCAGGTCTCCTCTGCCCATATTTGTGTGACAACCTAATAATGAAATTAAAATATAAGTTTCATATACTTATGGGCCAATTCAGTGGCCGGAAACGTTTATTTTAGTTTAAACCATATTATATTATGGTCCCTATGAGAGTGGACATCGTCCCATTAATTTGTATTAAAGATTCCGGAGGGACATAGTGTGAAAGCCTTCCGCGTTTAATCTTTACACATGTCTGTTAGATCAAGGCATCATTGCCCCAAGGCTACGAATCACGAGTGGAAATTACTGCATGTGCACTCACAAATGCGGGGCATAGTTAGAAGGCAGCAGCGCTGTCCTCGTAATACCACAAAAAATGGATCTCACCCTTATTAGGACCAGTGTTGGTAGTCGTGATGGTTCATCTATACTTAGTGAAGCATATTTTATAAACTCATACGCTATGTGATACATTGCTGCTCTTACATAGACCTATGGTAAAACTAGCGATCTCAGAGTTTCTACAACCAAGTTGGTTTGTAGCAAGATGCTGACATGGTGTATGGAATACGCCAACACCCCGTGTGCATAAAACAAATGATACCATAGCCCCCGTTGTAACTTACTTGAAATTGAGGTGGGTTCTTCTGGCATCTTCTGCTGTTGAAAAATGGCGAGCGTTCTCGCTCTCCTAACAGGCTCTTAATATATCGTCTAATTGGGCAGTTAGCAACTAATCATGTGATTTTTAAATCACCTGCCTGTTAACCTTCAAACTCCCAACAAGCGCTAAAAATGGCCGCCATCTTGGGTGGTGTGCAGTACCATGGAGCGTATACTGCAAAGCAAACCAAATTCATTAATAATGTGTTTACTCTTACCCACACGAATTACGCCTGAGAAGAAATCATTATTGGTGTGTGTGCGCCTGAGACATGCCTATATCAACACTTAAGTGCCATCGGGGCATACAGAGGTCTGTAAATACGTCTGCCATGTTGGAATGGGCTAGTTACAGATGAAACTTACATAAAGGAGCAGGAGAGGCCATCATGGTGGCTATATTCGATGAAATATAAAATAATAAAAAATTCCACATGTTGTCTAAAAGACAAGAATGGCCAAATGAATGGCACATCCATGTGTAGTACTCCAGACCGTATTGACATGACTAGCAGAACCTCCGCCATGTTAGGACTGGCTAACCACGGGAGAAACCAGACATAAAAGTCATAACTGCTGCAGACAGAAATTAGGTGCATAAAAATTCCACAAGATATCTAACCAAAGGAAAAAACCCGGTACGGAGCACATTCATATGTAATAATCCAATCCAGGTTGGCGAGACTCACACAGAAGAGCTTCATTATTGATCAAGCACATTGAGTGCACTACGAGGGTGCCACAGAAAAAAAGAATATATCAGATGACAGCAGTAGCAACGCCCCTCAGTTTACACATTTAGAGTGGTACGTAAGTTATAGATGGGTTATCTAGTAATATCACAGCTGGTGAAAAGTAATAGGTGCAAAACACGCACATGTCAGAGATGTGGTCAAAGGGAAAATGGGAGGCTATTAATGTGGAATGAAAGGGGATACATCAAGAGGCCATGTGCTAGCTTATGTTAGGTACCAGGCAATATCTTCGTTCAAGCCTTCTTGTACTGTATTAAGAGTGAATATCCAAAATGTTTCTCTCTTTTTGCACACTTTTTCAGTCGATCGCCCAAGCTTCGGTCGTACTTTTTCTAAGATGAGCAATTTAAGTTCATCTGCCGTGTGTTTGATATCACAACAGTGACGGACCAAGGGTGCTTGGAGTTTAGTTGTATTAATGGCTGATTTATGTTCAGAGAAACAAATACGGAATTCTCTCCCGGTTTTGCCCACAGAACATAAGCCACATGGGCAGTGGATCAGGTAGATCAAATTTGTGCTTCTGCAGTTTGTCATGTCCTGCAGTTGTCCAGTTCTACTGCCATATTCCCACCTAGTAGTAGTAATGGCTGATTCGCAGGCATGGCATGTCCCACACCTATGGTTACCTCTAATAGGGGGTAGACCTCCAATGGCCATCTGTTGTGGTCCCTAGGTAGTTGCTATCCTGCTGTGGACTAACTTATCCTTAAGATTGGCATTTCTCCTATAGGCAAGGATGGGTTTCTGCAGTGGTTCGCCCTCAGAGTTGATGTTTAAAATTTTCCAGTTCTTGTCGAGGACTTTTTTTATTTTGAACTTGATGTTGGAATGATTTACAACACATAATAGCCTATCTTGTTTCTCTCAGTGTGACCCTGTAAAAGGGCATCCCTATTATAGTACCTAGCTCATTTCAACACTTGTCTCACCAGGCGTTTGGGATAGCCTCTAGCTAAGAGCCTGTTGCGCAATTGTTCTCCATGTGTGATGTATTCCCTGATATTTGTGCAATTACGTTGGATCCTTAAAAGTTCACCAAATGGAATGCCATCTTTCTGACAGTTAGGGTGGAAACTGCAATGTTCCAGGATGGTATTTTTCGCAGTTGGCTACCTAAAGAGGCTCACTTTGGCCTGTGATCCATATGTCTAGGAATTTGACTTTTTCTTTGGTGTAATTCGTTGTGAATTTTAAATTCACATCGCTAAGATTCAACCATGAGATGAAATTTAAAAGGTCACTTTCTTCACCGGCCCATAAATAGAAAGTATTGTCGATAAACCTATGCCAAGGATGTACATTCTCAAAGTAGAGCACTGATTTTTTCTCATTTGCACTATCATTCGTAGCTGCTAACTATTTTATCTTTATTTTAAAGTTGCTATTTTTAAATGTGCTGTAATTGAATTCACTGTGCATACCTTGAATCTGATTTTGTGTAGCGAGGTAGTTCTCCATTCCGCCCAACCTCCGGTCGTTCCTTGCTGTTCCTACTTCCCTGTTGAGACAACTAGAGACGCCATTGTGGGGAGTGCGTGCTCTTGTTGCTCAAAGGGCGGGGGATATAAAAATGCGCGCTGCGCGGGCATCCGTGCCCAGAACGCACTGATTTTTGCTCATTTGTACTATTATTTGTGGCTGCTAACTATTTTATCTTTATTTTAAAGTTGCTATTTTTAAATGTGCTGTATTTGAATTCACTGTGCATACCTTGAATCTGATTTTGTGTAGCGCGGTAGTTCTCCATTCCGCCCGACCTCCGGTCGTTCCCTGCTGTTCCTACTTCCCTGTTGAGACAACTAGAGACGCCATTGTAGGGCGTGCGTGCTCTAGTTGCTCAAAGGGCGGGGGATATAAAAATGCGCGCTGCAAGCCCGTCTGCGCCCGTCAGTGTCCCGGAGGGCGGCCAGCGCCAGTCTCTGTGCTGGTGACCCCTCCTATATCAGATCTACCATCCTTCATTATAACAGTAAGGAACTTTGCTCTCTTAATTACAACAAATGTGAGGGCTGCATGAGATGGGATGCTGCAGTGAAAAATGATTATACTTGTGATAACTGCAAGGCAGTTTTTCCTCAGCTCCTGTCTGCTACCGCTGACACTGTTAGGGGAAAGCATACGCTGCTCTCTATTAAGGCAGCGCTCATTAACGCTCGCTCTGTCTTTAAACACTACCAAGACATCTTTGACCTGCTTTCAGATGAATCCCTCAACCTTCTGTTTTTAACTGAAACTTGGCTTACGCTTTTTTCTAACCCGGTCATTGAAATGGCGATGTCTAAAGGATTTAAAATCTTTAGAGCAGATCGCAAATTAGGGCAGGGGGGAGGTGTTGCAGTGGTGATGAGGGAAGAATGGGAGTGCCAATTTAATGAATTAACGGACTCACCTAACATCGAAGCTTTGGATTCCTGTGTGAAAATCTCTCCCCATTACTGTTTGGGGGGGATTCTACTTTACCGTCCTCCGGGCCCTGTTGGCAGCTTCCCTAACTTGCTGAATAACTGGATTATGCCCAGAGCTGTACGCTATGCTCACTTTCTGCTCCTAGGTGATTTTATTATGCACTTTGATAACATGGATGGGAGTGATACACGCGACTTTCTATCCGTGCTGCATGCGACTCAGCTTCAGCAATATGTTACCGCCCGACTCATTGCGGGGGCCACACGCTTGATGTCATATGTTCCAGCCTGCCTCTGATGGTGGCATCCCCCCTGTAAGCAACCTGGTCTGATCACTTTCTGATCCCCTTCTCTTGGCATATTGCCAGGGGGACTTATTTGTTTAGACCCTGTGGGGTGGGCATGGGGAAGGCGACCCACAAAATAGAGCCGGCTGCTTTCTGTCAAGCTTTGGCTGACTGTCAGCCTCAGCTCCCTGTGGATTTCTGTCTCGCTCTTTCACATTTTAATAGATGGATTGAGAAAGTGGTGGCAGATCTCACTCCGCAAGTCAGACCTAAAGGTCGGAATGCGTCGTTGTCCAATCCATGGTTCTCACCCGAGCTTAAATTACAGAAGCCGCTTTGTAAAAGGCTGGAAAGGAAATGGAGGCAGAACTATAGCACTGAGGCCAAAATTGTATTGAAAACAGCCCAAAAATCATACTATGCTATTATCGTACTTGCGAAACGCGCATATTATACTAACTGTATTGCCCGGTCTGGCAATAATGCTAAAGAATTGTTCAATATTGTGAACAATTATGTGACACCTAAAGCTATGAGCAATACCCATGCCCCTTCTCCCGCTTGGTGTGAAGAGCTTTCTAATTTTTTTATTAATAAAGTCAGGGCTCTTCAATCGGCGTTCGGCAGCCAGGATGCCCAAGCTACTGCGGTGCCTCCAGTCCAACTAATTACTTCTCCTGCTAAAGTCACCTTTTCTACTTTTGATGCTATATCACTGACAGACTCCTTGGGCGCTCTATCCTCTCTTAAATCAGGCTCCCCCAAAGATCCCTGTCCCGCCAAACTGATGGCTAGTGCGGCTGCTGTTATCAATCCTCTCCTTAATCAGCTGATTAATACCTCGCTGACATTGGTCTCTGTTCCCACTGAGTGGAAACAGGCACTGTTTATCCCTCTTATCAAAAAGACGACTCTGGACCCTAACCTTCCAGCCAGCTATTTCTCTGCTCCCTGCTATTGCCAAAGTATGTGAGAAAATGGTTAATAAGCAGTTGACCGCTTTCATTGAACAGCATGGCCTTCTGCATCCGGCTCAATCTGGCTTCAGGGCCTCGTACAGCACGGAGTCTGCTTTGGTGGAAATCACAGAAGCTATTCGTGAGACAGTGGATGCTGGGGGCAGGGCAGTTTTGGTCCTGTTGGACCTTTCTGCCGCTTGTGATACTGTCCCCCACTCACTTCTCTTAGCCCGCCTGCAGAAATTGGGTATTACGGGTACCGTTGGAGAGTGGCTGAAATCCTTTTTAGAAGGTAAAACCCAACAAGTATGGATTCGCCCTTTTACGTCTACTTCCCAAGCCCTTCTGACAGGTGTCCCACAAGGGTCTGTACTGAGTCAATTGCTGTTTACTTTGTACTTGACTCCTCTCATTCAGCTGGCAGAGGAACTAGGAGCTAAAGTTGTTGCTTACGCCGACGACACTCAGCTCCTGTTCATCTGGAAAAAACAAGAGTCATCCACTGCCCACGTTAAAACTTGTCTGGCTGCAGTGTTTAATTGGCTTACGTGCGCTCAGCTGAAATGTAATGAGGATAAGACCAAGATTTTATTCTTTGGGGAATTCCCCCCTCTGGTCTGGCATACGTTTTGGCCAGCTGAGTCTCTCAGGCCCTCACCTTCTGGGCTCCCAGTAAAAAATCTGGGGATTTGGTTCGATGAGAAGCTTAGTTTCTGCAACCAAATCAATAAACTGTCAGGTACCTGTTTTGGTATCCTGAAGCTTCTCAAAATATTTCTGCCCCTCTTGCCCATAGCAGCAAAAGAAACGGTTGTTCGAGCTCTCGTTACCTCCCGCATTGATTACGCTAACGCACTGTATGTGGGCCTTCCCGATTATCTTATGGACAGACTTCAGGTGGTACAAAATGCCGCTGCTCGTCTGCTGCTTGACCTTCCCAAACGCACCAGTGTCAGGCAATATTTGCGTAATCTGCACTGGTTACCGGTGAAGGCAAGGGTCACTTTTAAGGCCATGGTAACGGATCATGCTGCGCTCTATGAGTATGGCCCCCGCTATCTTAGGAAACGCTTCCAATTCTACACCCCTAGTAGACACTTGCATTCCTCTAACATGCTCATGGCCATGATTCCTAGATTTCGCTTGAAAAGAAAGGGAGGCAGCTCTTTGGCCTATCTAGCAGCTATGGCATGGAACTCCCTCCCTTTTGACTTGCGCAGTTTACAGAACTCTACCCAATTTAGGAAGAAATTAAAAACCTTCCTTTTTAACTGAATTGGTTTTGTGTTCTTGCTTTTCCTTTCTTCTCTCTTCTTTCCTGTTTGGCTCTTGGGCTCGCGCCGGGACACTCTTGAGTATCTGTGCGCGCTATAAAACCCTGATAACATAACATAACATATTTCGTTAAAGATGTGTCTGCATTCGTACTCACCCATGTAAATGTTAGCTATACTAGGGGCATAAGAAGGCCCCTATGCTGGTCCCCTTGATTTGCTGATACATAATGTTATTGAATTCAAAATAGTTATGAAGCACTATATCCAAACATTCCAAAATAAATTGATTGGGTCGATCTCCAAGTGTTCTATCCAACAGAGCTGCCACAGACTCTAAGGCTTGTCCTTGCAGAATGTTTGTATATAGTGCCTCTATGTCAAAGGTGACCAGGTACTGAAATTCTTTTCTGTATGGCATGTTCTCATTTTTGGCTATCATGTCCCCTGAATCTCTTATATAGGACTCATACTGTTTAGTCAGAGGGCATAAAAAGCATCCACATATTTAGAGAGTGGCTCTGTGCTTGAATTGATGGAGGATATAATAGAGCGTAGTGGAGGATCATATATGTCTTAATGCGTTTTAGGAACTCTGTATAGGACAGGTGTACTGGGTCGATTTTATTAAGAAACTCCCATTCCTTTTTGCAAATATTGCCATCCATCAGAGATTTTTGTGTAATATTCCCTATCTGGGTTTTCAATTTGTTGAGGACAATGTTGTTCACCTTCTTATAGTGTTCTGGGACTTGTAACATAGACGCAATTTTAGCCATATATTTGTGAGTGTCCTTAACCACTATGCCACCAGCTTTATCACACGGTTTAATGGTAATATTGGTGTAGTTTTGCAATTTTTTAAGGGCCGCCATTTCATGCTGTGTGAGATTATGTTTCGTGGGTGGAATATATTTGGTGACTCGTTGTAAATCTCTGATGACAGATTTCTCAAAACGTCCACTTCAGAACCCACCATCCCGAATGTTGGAGTAAATTTCGAAGCAGGTCTGCAACCTGAAGCATTGGTCTCCTGTTCAGGTTGAATACTCTGCTGGAAGAATTTTTTAAGTCTGAATTTATGTAGAAATGAGAACACATCTTGATTTAATTTAAATGTGTTGTTCCGAGTATTAGGTACAAATGAAAGACCCTTACTGAGGAGGGTGCATTCCCCCTTCATGAGATTTTATGAAGATACATTAAAAATCGGGATGATGTCATTACTCACTCTGCTTGTTTCTTTTAAGCCTTCCAAAATTGTTGGTTTCTCATCTTCATATAAGGTTGAGGATGTTGAGGCTCTGGTTGTTGATAATTGTTTCCCTCCTGCCTCTGATACCTGTTTCGTCCTCTGGCACATTCTCTCTGTAAAAAAGGAGACTGAGTGTGGTAATAGTAGTTGTCTCCTTGTTGACCTCTCTGTGATCTATAGTTGTGTGAAGGTCCTTCTACTGCACCTGGACCATCACCATCAGAGTCAGTGGAGCAGGTGTCTGAAAAAGTTACAATTTTTCTATTTCTGGCATTATGCCGGATGTATACCCCGCCTCCCGGGGCCCCTTTTGGTAAAAATGAGTGCCCATAAATGGATATGCTTTCTCATGCGTATACCATCTGATGTCTTTTTTTAACTTATCTGTCTTCTTTCATACTAAATATTCGTCAAAATCTTGCATTTCTCTCGTAATGCTAGACAATTTTTCCTTGGCTTCCTCAAGGGCTGTACTTTTCTTCATCCTATCCTCTAACTCCAGGATCTCCTGATTTAGTATAACTATAATTTCTCTGACCGTTTCTACAATGAGAATCATCCAATCTCTGGAGCAACGATTCGCAATGTGCGACCATTTCTCCAGAAATTTACAGACTTCTACAAAGAGTGCTGGAATATTCCCAACCCTCAGGCCTGGCGGTATCACACCTGCCCCCAGATACTCAAGCATAAAGTGTACATGAGATTCCATTCTTTTAGCTTATTTCTTCAAATTTAAAAGTTTGATCCACTCCCATTGTCACTAGTCAATATAGCTGCAATGCTATTTGTCCCTGCTATTTGCCCAATGAGGGCTGAGAAATCTTCTTCTGAGAACCCAAAGATTTTTAAAGCTTCCATGTTGCAATCTGCTTTAAATAAAGTGTATTATGTAATAGTTGCCCAAAACATCAACAGAGGAGGTCAGAACTAGAAGTGACCTGAATAATAAGAAGGAAAGAGGAAAACAATAAGCAAAGAAACTTCATGCACAAAATAAAACAAACAAATAATTTACCCTGTGCCAAATCTCTCTCCAATTGAGAGAGAGGGAATACTGAAACCCACGGAAAAAACCTCAATATGAAATTTCTCAAAGAAAGGTACCCCCTAGAACATACTTTAGAGGTCCAGGTGCCAAGGGGAAAAAAACACATGAAAATTTGTTATGAACAATACTCCTGTCAGACCTATATCTAGTTATCTAATGGCCTGCACAGGGCTCAAATCGGGCTGTCCCATAGAAATCGATCATGCCATTCATAACTTTACAAAAATATATTCATTTGTATTCATCTTTCTTCTTTTTGTGACGTATCTGTTTATAAAACTATAAGCAAATTCATAATATACAGTTACATCAGATTTAAATACAATAAACATATGTGACAAATATAATTTGCAGTTTTTTTAAAAGACATAGAAAAACAAGTGTTACTCTTGTTACTACAGGCACACCCCCCAAAAAACAAGAAACTTGCATCAGGCAATCTCACCTCTCATACCACACTCTCACAAACAGAACCATCTCACACAAAAGAATACCTAGGGAACCCTCAAAAATAGATTAAAATACACCGATGACAAAGATAACGGACTGAACAAATCACAGTTTAGGTCCGCTTTGGTGTTGTCCTTAGAGAGTTCCCAACTGTCTGGTCAAGGTACGTTTCGGTGGGAATAATTAGCTTCCACCTTCATCAGGACCACTCTTATCAACTATTTTCAAGAGAGTGGAGGGGGGAACGCAATCTGTGAGTAAATATACAAAGTGAATGTACTATTATGTACATGAAAAGGGACTGCCCTAAATCACAAAATAATTTTACATGAGAACATTTATGGCACAGAAAGGGGTTTGTTCTATCAGTGCTGAAATATAGAGACCCAAATCTACAAACTATGTACAACCTCCACCAGGCTAGTGAATAGAGTGCTCATGCTCATGTGTGTCGACAAGCAAGTGTTTCCAGAAAAAGCCAATAGAGACCAAGTAGAGTAATGAAATGAGAGAGAAGGAGACCATAGACTCATGGTGCTATCACTGTAAGTGCATCCGTGAAAAAGAGGAGCAGGGAAAAGAAACTGAAAGAAAACAAGCTGGCCTTCCCAAGTGTGACTGTCATATTATTATGGACAGATAACTAAAATGAACTTGTCACCAAAGGTAAACTAGATGTTCCTCCGATTAGCTGAAAGGGCCATATAGATTGAGTAAGGCCACATCTACTGTTGATTATCCAGTGACAGTGCATATGATACCAGGTACCCATTATTGGCTCAATGACGACTAGTAAAACACATATATGTGTGGGTCTTCTGTATGAAGCGAAAATAGAGCAATGCAATGAGTACATCTGGCATGCATTTAAAGGAAAAATCATGATGTAACCTGTGGACCTGATGATCTTACCTAAAAGTCATGTGTGTGGATCACTCCTTTCAGGTAATTAATAAAAGGTTGGCCTTCTGGTTATGCCAGGTCTCCTCCGCCCATATTTGTGTGACAATCTAATAAGGAAATTAAAATATATGTTTCATTTACTTATGGGCCAATTCAGTGGCCAGAAACGTTTATTTTGGTTTAAACCATATTATATTATCGTCCCTATGACAGTGGACATCGCCCCATTAATGTGTATTAAAGATTCCGGAGGAACATAGTGTGAAAGCCTTCCGCGATTAATCTTTACACATGTCTCCTAGATCACTGCATCATTGCCCGAAGGCTACAAATCACGATTGGAAATAACTGCATGTGCACTCACAAATGCGGGGCATAGTTAGATGGCAGCAGCGTTGTCCTCGTAATACCACAAAAAATGGATCCCACCCTTATTAGGACCAGTGTGGGTAGTCGTGATGGTGTGTCTATACTTAGCGAAGCATATTTTTAAACGCATACGCTATGTCAATAAGCATGTGTGATACATTGCTGCTCTTACATAGACCTACGGTAATACTAGCGATCTCAGAGTTTCTACAACTGAGTTGGTTTGTAGCAAGATGCCGACATGGCGTATGGAATATGACAACGCCCCGTGTGCAGGCGCGGTCGGTGGTAGGAGTGCCGGTCGGGCGGTGACGTGGGGTGGGGGGGGCAGGGTGGGGGGTAGTAAACTACGGATTAAGGCCTAATTCAGGTAAGTAAACATTTAAATAAATAAAACTAATTTCGATGTGAGCGCTGCATCGCCAAATGCGACCATGGCGGTCGCACTTTGGTATTTAACATTGCGGAGGAGCTGCTCACAGCAGCACCCGCCGCGAAGCGAAAAAGCCATGTTGTGCATTTCACTGCACTACGTGGCGAGCACCACACGGTGCCTGCCACTTGGTGCAGTGAAATGTAGGGGGTACCATGGGTACCCCCTGTGAACCCACACCTCCTCCCAACATAAGGGGGGCCCACAATGGGCCCCCGGAGGCATTCTCCACCAGCCTTTCCATGGCAGCATTGCCGCCATGGAAATGCCGGTTTTAGCCATCACCATAATTTGGTGGACGGTGCCTGCTAGGCACCGCCACCATTTAATGGTCCCTCGACCGTCCGCCAGGCAATCTGAATGATTGCTTATGGCAGACAAGTGGCGGACGGTCTTTCCGTCCGCCGCAGTCAGGAAATGATTCCCACCGCCATCCTAATTGGGCAGTGGGAATATCGTGGTCCGATGGCGGAAGAACCGCCACTGCATGGCTGAGGTGGCGGTCCTTCCGCCATCATAATGAGCCCCTTAGAGCGGTCCGTAAGTTATAGATGGGTCATCTATTAATATCACAGTTGGTGAAAAGTAATAGGCGCAAAACATGCACATGTCAGAGATGTGGCCAAAGGGAAAATGGGAGGTTAATAATATGGAAAGAAAGGGGATACATCAAGAGGACATGTGCTAGCTTATGGTACGTACCAGGCAATCTCTTCGTTCAAGCCTTCTTGTACTGTATTAAGAGTGAATATTCAAAATGTTTCTCTCTCTTTGTGCACTTTTTTGCAGTCGATCGCCCAAGCTTCGGTCGTACTTTTTCTAAGATGAGCCATTTAAGTTTATCTGCCGTGTGTTTGATATCACAACAGTGACGGACCAAAGGTACTTGGAGTTTAGTTGTTTTAATGGCTGATTTATGTTCAGAGAAACAAATACGGAATTCTCTCCCGGTTTCCCCCACATATCCTAAGCCACACGGGCAGAGGATCAGGTAGATCACATTTGTGCTTCTGCAGTTTGTCATGTCCTGCATTTGCCCTGTTCTATTGCCATATTCCCACCTAGTAGTAGTAATGGCTGATTCGCAGGCATAGCAAGTCCCACACCTATGGTTACCTCTAATAGGGGGGGGGACCTCCAATGGTCATCTGTTGTGGCCCCTTGGTAGTTGCTACCCTGCTGTGGACTAACTTATCCTTAAGATTGGCATTTCTCCTATAGGCAAGGATGGGTTTCTGCAGTGGTTCGTCCTCAGAGTTGATGTTTAAAATTTTCCAGTTCTTGTCGAGGACTTTTTTTCTTTTGAAATTGATGTCGGAATGATTTACACCACATACTAGTCTATCTTGTTTCTGTCAGGTGTGACCCTATAAAAGGGCATCCCTATTATAGTACGTAGCTCGTTTAAATCCTTGTCTCACCAGGCGTTTGGGATAGCCTCTGGCTAAGAGCCTGTTGCGCAATTGTTCTCCTTGTGTGATGTATTCCTTGATATTTGTGCAATTACTTGGGATCTTTAAAAATTCACCAAATGGAATGAGATCTTTCTGACAGTTAGGGTGGAAACTGCGATGTTCCAGGATGGTATTTTTCGCAGTTGGCTTCCTAAAGAGGCTCACTTGTAGCACATCATCTTGGCCTATGATCCATATGTCTATGAATTCGACTTTTTTTGCTGTATTCGCTGTGAATTTTAAATTCACATCGCTAAGATTCAACCATGAGATGAAATTTAAAAGGTCACTTTCTTCACCGGCCCATATAAAGAAAATATCGGTGATAAACCTATGCCAATGACATACATTCTCGAAGTAGAGTGCTATTTCGTTAAAGATGTGTCTGCGTTCGTACTCGCCTATGTAAATGTCAGCTATACTAGGGGCACAAGAAGCCCCAATGCTGGTCCCCTTGATCTGCTGATACATGATGTTATTGAATTCAAAATAGTTGTTATGAAGCATTATATCTAAACATTCCAAAATAAATTGATCGGGTCGATCTATAAATGTTCTAGCCAACAGAGCTGCCACAGACTCTAATGCTTATCCTTGCGGAATGTTTGTATATAGTGCCTCTATGTCAAGGGTGACCAGGTACTGAAATTCTTTTCTGTATGGCATGTTCTCAAATTTGGCTATCATGTCCCCTGTATCTCTTATATAGGACTCATACTGTTTAGTCAGAGGGCATATAAAAGCATCCACATATTTAGAGAGTGGCTCCGTGCTGGAATTGATGGAAGATATAATAGGGCATAGTGGAGGATCATATATGTCTTTATGCATTTTAGGACCTCCGTATAGGACAGGTGTCACTGGGTCGATTTTATTAAGAAACTCCCATTCCTTTCTGTAAATATTGCCATCCATCAGAGATTTGTGTGTAATATTCCCTATCTGGATTTTCAATTTGTCGAGGACAATGTTGTTCACCTTCTTATAGTGTTCTGGGACTTGTAACATAGACATAATGTTAGCCATATATTTGTGAGTGTCCATAACCATTATGCCGACAGCTTTATCACACTGCCTGCACCTGGGTCCTCCAGGACAATTGCTCCTCTGACTGAGTTTGTAGGCAGCAGGCAGGATACTTTTTAGGCACTTCAGGCCAAATGAACTGCTTCTTCCAGCAAGATTCAAGTCATGTGATGCCCATATATCTTGGGGAAGGTGAGTGTCATACAGGCACCAGCTCTAGTTGCAGAGTCCTCTAAGTACTCTGTGAAGCACTCCTTTTGTTGGTCATAGGGAGCTTAGAACCGAAACCATAAGTAGATCAGTGGGTCCGTCTTTTATACAGTCAGAATGAACAGGTAATATGGATCCACTGTCTGTACTACTAGAACCAGTTTGGTGGTGGTTCTTCTTTCGAGTGTCGTTTCCAGGCTGCAATCCAGATACAGACTTTGAGCTGAGTGATGCTCTTCATAGCAGGGTAATCACAAGCCTTGAACTCTCTCAACAGTGGCGCTAAGAGTTGAGAGATTTCTGCACCTGGCTGACATCAGCCACTGAAGGGCAATCAGAAAAAAGACAAAAGTTGGTCTCAGCTAAGCAGTCCATTTTACCTTGAGCAAGAGACCATACTCCCACTTTTCCTCCTCACTATCTACCAAGTGGCAGTGCTAGATGAAGACTAATCAGCAGCTTCTATCAACAAAAGGCCTAATTAAATGGCCTAATTACATTTCTAAATTCTCCCCGCTCCAATATATAGGTCTTCTTCTTCTTCTAGTTTTGGGAATGCCAGCAATAAACTTCCACTGTCTGGGAAAATAACCTCACTTCAATCTTTTTCGCAAGGACAGAACAAGGACATCCAAGTGAATCCTCCAGGCCTCCATTACCCTGGTTCACTCATACTCACAGTTCATGTATCATGCAGGCTGCAAAAAAAATAAACACAACAACCACTTGGGAAGTTAGCACTGGCATCTGAGTTGGTGCAGGGAAGTGGAACTTAACATGAGTTGCTCTGATCACCCCTATTTTGTAAGTGATACTGGTAGTTACTGACCCTGATTGTGCCCTGGGCTCTGCTAACCAGACCAAGGAGCAGTGCTCCATTTAAAAGGTATATGGTTATTAGGTGTAAGTACAATTGGCATGACAACCTACCTGTAAGCTCCAAGTATATGGTAGGGCATGTAGGTTTAGAGGCCCAGTAGATTTAATGCACCTAAGTGTGCACTGCTGTGCTGCCTGCTGTCATTTTAAAGGCAGCCCTGCAAATTATATGCAAATCCGACTTTGGAATTAAAGGTACTTCCAAAGTAATAAACTACCCTATTTTTACATATATCTCACCCCAAGGTCTCCCCTAGGTGCCCCATGGGTAGGGCACCTTGTAATTATAAGCAGGGATATTATAAAATATGTTTTATAAGCCCTGGTGAGGGAAAAACTGCTAATTTTGTTTTTCTCCTTTGTAGCTCTGTAGCTCCATAGGCTAAAATGGGAATACTTTAAAAAAGTATCACTATTGTTAGAAGTGAGCTAAAAATATACTTCAAAGTATAAAATGCTAGTTAGAATAAATCCAACAACATGCCACTGTTAGAATTATTATAACTATCACAGGAAAGAAGTTATAGAACTTGCTTTTCTGATGAGCCAGAATCTATCCTTCCAGCAACCCTTCTTTGGTTGGCCAGCCTCTGCCAGGCTGAGCCAAGCTGCATTAGTGTGGTGTGAGCTGGCCTGACAAAGGACATTCTGTGGGAGCAGAACTGCAGCTGCAGAGCAAAAGGCAGGATGGGGTTGAGCAGCCAAACTAGATTGCAAAGAGGTTATGGCAGTTTAGGGCAGCACAGGCTCATCCCCACATCCTGCACCCCAGCGAGACAGGAGCCCCAGTATTTGTATTAGCAGAGGAGCTGGAAGGGGAGTGGTAGGTAAACTCTGCCACAGCAGAAGGTTGGCTTAGCGAGATCGCTTAGCCAGATCCTAACGTTCAGGAGAAAGCATATCCATTTTGGAGGAATAGGGCTTTCTGGGTCAAGAATATACCACACTTTGGAGCAAGTGGTCATACATGAGTGTGGCACTCTGCACCCCACTGGTCAGGGGTGGCCTCCTGCTTGTCACCCAGGAAAGGTGAATAAATATGAGAGCATTGCCCAGCAACTCAGATCCCTGCCTGAAACTACAAGGAGAAGGAGGACTGCCCTGCTGGAACCCGGGTCTGCACCCCAAAGGAGTGCACTCTGAATGACTGCACCTGCTGCACACTTTGAAGCTACAGCCCTAACAACTTTGCCTCGATTCAAGAAGAGGAGTGAACTCCCTGAAAGCAACAGGTTAGAAGAGCTCACCCTGCACCATCTCCACCTAGAGGAATCCACCTTGACAGCATCCAGGGGACTTTTAAGGATTTGGCCAGGTACATTCTGGGAAACATAGTCCCAACAGCCCAAGGATCATCTCAGAGCTTCTAGACCCTTGGATTGGTGTTTTGGACACTTGTAACCCCCAAGAGGAAATTCAGGAAGAACATATAGAAGTTAGGAGAAGTTTGGAGCAACTTTTGGAAAAGCTCCATAAGGTGACTGACCCGTCGATGAGAGTCAAGCCGCCAATGTCGAACAGTGGCCAGGCCTGGATTTCAGGTTCATTCCTCTGAGAGCTCTGGAGCTCAAGACTTCCAGAATTTCACAGAGGCCTCAAGCTGGGCCAAGCCGCCATTGTTGATTCAAAACCAGCCTGACGAGTAGTCTCACTTGACATTGAGAGAAAAAGCACCAGAAAAATGACAATGAGGCCTCCCGCTCAGTGTAACTGACATGCACTTCATTGCAATTGGCCTCAAACTTTGACTTTGTCCCAGTCAAGTGCAACCAGGTCTCCCAAAAGGGGGCTTTTGACTTTTGGGCACTACAAAGTATTTAATGTTTAAAAATTCATATCTCCGGTTCCCTACATTGGATTTTTATCAATGTGGTGCCATTTTAATCATAAAAATATTTCCTATTTCTAAAAATTGTTTTTGTTTTTTTATTGTGTGTTTTGTCTTACCTATTTAATGTATAGTTATTTTTAAATGCTTTACACACCTGTCTCCTAAGCTAAGCCTGCCTGCTCACAGCCAGCTACCAAGCATTGAGGAAGGGAATAATTTATTGAGACCTTGACTGGGTCTTATATTGTGATTGTTGCCTTATTACTAGTTACCCACTTACCTTTACTAATAAACCACCTTCCAACAGTACTCTTCCACTTCAATGTTCTACACTTGTAACAGGGGCAGCAGTCACTGAGGGCACACATGATGTGCCACTACAGGACACAGATTGGTCCAGTCAGTGATAAACTGTTGACATTTTGATTCCATTAACAAAGTGTAAAAATCATCATAAAGTAGTGCTAAGCCAAACAAGTTGGTCTCATTGCTGAAAAGTACAAAGATATAATTATATATGTAGCCCCACCATACTATTTGAATTAAATATGTATCTTCAAGCATTTATCATTGATTGAGCCAATCTATACGAACTGTCTGCAAGATCCTCGTTCCTATGAGATGGATGAAATAGTTCTACAACGTTGTGCATCTCTTTTGTTGTATATATATATATATATATATATATATATATATATATATATATATATATATATATATATATATATATATATATATATTACAAACAATGTGCCCTTGAGCATTGGGAGGTCACTCGACAGAGCTTCGCCATACGGCTCCCTGATGCAGCCTGTCTGAATGATCCATTTCATTAATGTCTTTGCCAACGCGTTTCAAGGTTAAAAACCCCTTCTTCCTGAGCTGCCACAAACACATCTGAGCCTCGCATTCATTTGACTTTTGCAGCTTTATTGATTTCCATCACAGTGGGAGGTGCTCAGTGCAGTTCCTCAGTGCATGCTGGAACAGAGAGTTCTTAATTAATGCGAGTAACATTGTTCACTTTCAGTAACTTCAGATGTGATTTGCTTAGTTAAGGCATATTTATTTCCTGTAGTAGGATTGCAGATCATTAGGCAGGCTTGAATTAGCATATAAAGCGCTGTGCTGAAAACAGTCTTGGTTAGTGCAAAACAATATTTATTTCCTGTAGTAGGATTGCAGATCATTAGGCAGGCTTGAATTAGCATATAAAGCGCTGTGCTGAAAACAGTCTTGGTTAGTGCAAAACAACAGCCTCACCTGTTGGATTCTGTATTTCCTTTCCAGCCGGTGATGGTGCTCCTCCCCACGGCGAGGCAGCCGTGTTAAATATTACAAACAATGTGCCCTTGAGCTTTGGGAGTCACTGACAGAGCTTCGCCATACGGCTCCTGATGCAGCCTGTCTGAATGATCCATTTCATTAATGTCTTTGCCAACGCGTTTCAAGGGTAAAAAAACCCTTCTTCCTGGGCTGCCACAAACACATCTGAGCCTCGCATTCATTTGACTTTTGCAGCTTTATTGATTTCCATCACAGTGGGAGGTGCTCAGTGCAGTTCCTCAGTGCATGCTGAAACAGAGTTCTTAATTAATGCGAGTAACATTGTTCACTTTCAGTAAGTTCAGATGTGATTTGCTTAGGTGAGGCAAATCACATCAATAAAGCTGCAAAAGTCAAATGAATGCAAGGCTCAGATGTGTTTGTGGCAGCCCAGGAAGAAGGGGTTTTTTAACCTTGAAACGCGTTGGCAAAGACATTAATGAAATGGATCATTCAGACAGGCTGCATCAGGGAGCCGTATGGCGAAGCTCTGTCGAGTGACCTCCCAATGCTCAAGGGCACATTGTTTGTAATACATATATATGTATATATATATACATGTATATATATATATATATATATATTATCTACTGGCGGTCGCCAGTAGATAGTTATAGTTAGGACCTATTATCCATAGGAAATCCGCGACATTCTATTTGCAATAACGTTGGCGCCGGTTGACGAATCTTCGCGAAAGCTTCCAACTTGTTGGGGCGCTCCGGTCCGCTCCTACCCTGAAAGTCTCGGGGTGATACGTCAAGCGGGGGCCGAGAAAAAGGGGGTCCCAAAACGCGTTTTCCCCATTCATTTTTCCATAGGAACCTTTAGTCGCAGCTACAGCCCGAACTGCTGAACGGAATTACCCCAAATTTGGCAAAGAGGTAGCTTTTGGTTCAGACTGGTGCCTTTTGCTAAAATGGTGTAAATCCGTTCAGTAGTTCCTGAGAAATTAACAATTAAAATCACATATATATCTATGGGCGCGTCGGATCCGCGCACCCTCCCGATCACGAGCTGCTTGCTAATTGGCTGTCAACACTCCAAATCAAGAAGTGTTGGCAGCCATTTTGTCCCTCGGTAGAACCGAGGGACAGAAACAAGTGCGCAAAGCGCAAAGGGGGCAGGGTAGAAACACCCTGACCCCTAGGTCTGCTCAGGGGTCCCACAAGGACCCCCTGGGCAGAAAAAGCATTTTTTTAAAAACAATCGGCGGGATGCGCTTAGGGTGCGCGGATCCCGCCGAGAAAAAAAGAAACAAGTGCGCAAACGCACAAAGGGGGCAGGGTAGAAACACCCTAACCCCCTAGGCCTGCTCAGGGGGTCACACAAGGACCCCCTGGGCAAAAAAAAGCATTTTTTTTTTAAAAAAAATCTGCAGGATGCGCTCAGGGAGCGCGGATCCTGCCGAAAAAAAATCAAAGCGCGGTCTCCTGCGCTTCGATAGCTAACTTGCCCCGGGTGGGCCAAGTCCCGGGGGCATGCTGGGGGGTTTATTTTATGTATGGGGGCCTCTAAGGGCCCCGCAAGCCCGGGGACCGCCACCCCCGGGGCTTTATTAGAAAAGTTGCGGGAGGGCTCTGAGCCCTCCCGCAGCCGCGGGACCACCACCTCCCCGGGGCTTCTTTATTTTTTAAATTAACCTGTGTGGGGGGACTCCAGCCCCCCCACATGCCCCGGGGACCACCACCTCCGTGGGGCACTAACAAAATTGAATGATCCAGGATCCAACACTGAGTAAGAAAAAGTAACGATAACAGTTTTTACCTGCTAAGTGAATTTCCTTCCATAGGATAACATTGGTGATTCTATGAGAAAAAGTTTCAAAGTGTCAACTTTTAAAATACAATAATATTCCTTACAAATCACTACTGTAACCAAAACGCTTTTACTCAACTGTTTACAGGAGATGTCCCAGGACTGAATCTAGGATCCAGTCCTGTGGTTAGAAAAGTAATCCATAAAGTAACTAATTGCATTTAACTAGAAATTCACATTGAGCTGAATGTTGCATTGTGTTTGAAAATGTGTTGCCCATTGCAACAACTGTAACTACTGTACTTAAAAGTCTATTGCCTATGTGCAAAGTATTTAAACTAAAGTAATTCATTCTGAGAAAGTATTTTTGTAATGTATAATGTAATTACAATGTAATTTAAAAATAAAATATGTAAAAAAAAATTGTTTCTAAAAATGTAGTAAATCAGTATGAAAAAAATAAATATAACAATTAATACATTTAAAAATTGTCATTTACAAAACCTTTGAAATTCACTGAAAAAACCGTAGGTTTCAGACATGTTATAGTTAGGAATTAGCATTTAAAAAACCTTTGAAATTCACTGAAAAAACCATAGGTTTCAGGCACGTTATAGTTAGAAATTAGCATTTAAAAACCTTAGAAATTCACTGAAAAAACCATAAGGTTTTAGGGACAGATATAGTTAGTTGGACATTGCACTCGTACAAAACCCGTGAAATTCCCCGTTATAGTTAGTTCAGCTAACTATAACTCGCGCCCCGCAATGCACTGCTGATGACGTCACATATTACATCACTCATGACATGGTCAGTGACATCACTGATGACATCACTGATGACATCTCAAATGACATCACTGATGACATCACTGATGACATCATCCATGTGAGAATTTAATGCATCTTCTCACACCCTAATATAAGTTTTGATACACCCACTCTAAATTACAGACTGCCATTCTCAAAACCATACACACTCCAATACCAATAAGGACATACCCACTCACTGATTCTTAGGTCTACACACACACATCTACTCACTCACCCGTACAGTCACTCATACTTACAGTCACTCAGTACAGGACTATCATATGCACTCATACACCTATATAAACACTCACACAACGCAACTCATCCATAGAGGTACTCACACACCTAGTCAGTCATGCAAATAATTAATCACACTCCAATTTACTCACCTATACAGTTATACACACCAGCTCACTTACTCATAAAAATACTAGCACATTCTTACGCTCCTATGCAATCACTGATGCAAGCACACACTCATCCATATAGCCACTCTCACAATCACACACTCTCACTTATAGCCATTTATATACTCCAATACACATATATACTGCCTTTCACATATGTAGTTACTCACACATGTACCACTGAGATATACATTCAATCACTAACACACCCATACACACACTCACCCACCCATACAGTCCATCACAGACGCACTCTTGAAACCATGCACCCAGTGAATCACCCACTCACACATCTATGCACAGAGTCACACACACCCCACCCACACAAACACTGAGGCACCCATACAGATACTCAGAGAACCAATCCATAACCCATATAGACACTCATTTAGCTAGTCAGAAACCCATGCAGTTGCTTACACAACAACAGACAGACGGATACAGACATTCACACAGTTTAGTCACTCACCCATGCATCCAGTAAGTTACGTTTAATCACTCACTTATAGACTCAGTCACGCACCTACTAAATCATCCATTCAGGCGCTTCTACACCCACTCATTCTTCAATACGCCTTTCCCTATATATATTAAACATATTTAAACTTTACAGAAACACTCAGTCACTGGATGATGTCATCAGTGATGTCATCAGTGATGTCATTTGAGATGTCATCAGTGATGTCATCAGTGATGTCACTGACCATGTCATGAGTGATGTAATATGTGACGTCATCAGCAGTGCATTGCGGGGGCGCGAGTTATAGTTAGCTGAACTAACTATAACAGGGGAATTTCACGGGTTTTGTACGAGTGCAATGTCCAACTAACTATAACTGTCCCTAAAACCTTATGGTTTTTTCAGTGAATATATATATATATATATTATCTACTGGCGGTCGCCAGTAGATAGTTATAGTTACAACCTATTATCCATAGGAAATCCGCGACATTCTATTTGAAATAACTCTCTTGCCGGTTGACGTATCTTCGCGAAATTTTCAAACTTTGTGGCCCGCTCCGGTCCGCTCCTACCCTGAAAGTCTCGGGGATTCGTCAAGCGGGGCCGAGAAAAAGGGGGTCCCAAAACGCGTTTTCCCCATGCAATTTTTCATAGGAAACTTTAGACACGGCTACAGCCCGAACTGCTGAACGGAATTACACCAAATTTGGCAAAGAGGTAGTTCTTGGTTCAGAAAGAACCCTTTTGTTAAATGGTGTAAATCCGTTCAGTAGTTGCTGAGAAAATCAAAAGTAAAAAGATAGTAATATCTATGGCCGAGTAGGGTCCGCGTACCCTCCCGATTACGAGCTGCATGTTAATTGGCTGTCAGCTGGCTGTCAACATTCCGATTCAGGAAATGTTGGCAGTCATTTTGTCCCTCGGTAGAACCGAGGGACAGAAACAAGTGCGCAAAGCGCACAAAGGGGGCAGGGTAGAAACACCCTGACTCCCTAGGTTTGCTCAGGGGGTCCCACAAGGACCCCTGGGCAAAAAAAAAAAAATTTTTAAATCGGCAGGATGCGCTCAGGGTGCGCGAATCCTGCCGGAAAAAAATCGAAGCGCGGTCTCCGCGCTTCGACAGTATTTTGCCCTCGGGTGGCCCAAGTCCCGGGGGCATGGTGGGGGTTTAATTTTATGTGTGGGGGCCTCAAGGGCCCCCAAGCCCCAGGGACCGCCACCCCCGGGGCTTTTTTAAAAATGGTGCGGGAGGGCTCTGAGCCTCCCGCAGCCCCGGGGACCACCACCTCCCGGGGCTTTTTTTATTAATTGAACAACCTGTGTGGGGGCTCCAGCCCCCACACGCCCGGGACCACCACCTCCCCAGGGCACTAACAAATTAAAATGGGGGTCCGTTTGGACCCCCGAAGCCCCGGGACCACCACCTCCCCGGGGCTGTGCTGATGTAGGAGGGGGCCGCGTGGCCCCCTCCTGGAGCCCTTGATGGCCCTGGGGACCGCCACCCCCAGGGCCAGCTCCTGCAGTGTCCCGGGTGCCTACCCCCGGGACACTGTAGTTTGCTATGGCAGGACGGAGCCTCGCGGCTCCCGTCCTGCCATAGCAAACTGCTTTGGATATTGGAAGAGAGAGCAGGAAACCTGCTCTCTCTTCCAATATCCAAAGCACATTGCTTTTCCACATGGGGAGCAGCATGTCAGCTGCTCCCCATGTGGAACAGCAATGCCGGCTCCCAAGGGACGTGGGGAGCCGGCGGGACTGTGGGGGATTGGGGACCCCCACAGTCCCCAACGGAGAGGGCCAGCCCCGGGGATGGGGTCCCCGGGGCAAGTAGTGACCCAGGAGGGGGCCACGCGGCCCCCTCCCCAAAAAAGAAAAAAAGAAAAAAAAAAATGGAAAGGCCGGCCCCGGGGGATGGGGTCCCCGGGGCCTTAAATGGCCTGAGGAGGGGGCCACGCAGCCCCCTCCCAAGAAAATAAAAAGGCCATGCCCCGGGGGATGGGGTCCCCGGGGCCAATACAGGCCCAGGGAAGGGGGCCACGCGGCCCCTTCCCGTTTTTTTTTTAAATTAAATTAAAAAAGGGGTAAGGCCCTGGGGGATGGGGTCCACAGGGCCCAAAAACAGGAAAAAGGAAGGGGGCTACACAGCCCCCCTTCAGGGGACAAAAAAAAACAAACGATCGGGCCCGCAGGCCCCGCCCCTTCCTTCACCACTCTGCAAACGCGCCCCTGGCGCGTTTGCAGAGGGGAACGATCCCCTTGAATACTGGGGGTCCCTGGGGCCAACTAGCCCACCAGGAACCTCCAATATGCGCCAGGGGCTGCGTTGCAGAGACGTGTAGAGAGGCCACACCCTTTTACACCTCTCTGCAACGCAGCTCTGTGGTGCTTTTGGAGGTATATGGTGGGCTAGTTGGACTCCGGGGACCCTCAGGATTCAAGGGACTTAATCCCCCAGCTTAAAACGCGCCACGGGCGCGTTTGCACAGTGGTGAAGGGAGGGGGCGGGGCTTCAGGTGACATGTGTGCAAACAGGCCCCGTGGCGCGTTTTAAGATGGGGAATTAAATCCCCTTCAATCCTGAGGGTCCCTGGGGGCCAACTAGCCCAACAGGTTCATCCAGAAAGCGCCACAGAGCTGCGTTGCAAAGAGGTGTAAAAGGGGTGTGGCCTCTCTACACGTCTCTGCAACGCAGCCCCTGGCGCATATTGGAGGTTCCTGGTGGGCTAGTTGGCCCCTAGGGACCCTCAGGATTCAAGGGGACTTAATCCCCCAACTTAAAACGCGCCACGGGCGCGTTTGCACAGATGTCACCTCAGGCCCCGCCCCTCCCTTCACCATTGTGCAAATATTCTTCTAAAATCATCCGAAATACGAATTCCGATTTACTCACCTGTTATCAGGAGAGACCTCAGTGCTGTATCTTTCAGCCCAGTACTGGTCCTGAAATGTAATTTTAACCGTACTTACCAGTAACTTGAATTTCCTTCCATAGGCTAACATTGACTGGTTTCACTTGGAAATTATTCTAAGTGTGGAGTTTTGGAACTTTAAAATATTCCTCTAAAATCAGCCGAAATACGAATTCCGATTTACTCACCTGTTATCAGGAGAGACCTCAGTGCTGCATGTTTCAGCCCAGTACTGATCCTCAAAAGTAATTTTAACCGTACTTACCAGTAACTTGAATTTCCTTCCATAGGATATCATTGCCTGCTTTTTGCTGAAAAAGTTTCTAAGTGTTGATTTTTGAAACATACAAATATTCCTCTAAAATCAGCCGAAATACGAATTCCGATTTACTCACCTGTTATAAGGAGAGACCTCAGTGCTGTATCTTTCAGCCCAGTACTGGTCCTGAAAAGTAATTTTAACCGTACTTACCAGTAACTTGAATTTCCTTCCATAGGCTAACATTGACTGGTTTCACTTGGAAATTCTTCTAAGTGTGGAGTTTTGGAACTTTAAAATATTCCTCTAAAATCAGCCGAAATACGAATTCCGATTTACTCACCTGTTATCAGGAGAGACCTCAGTGCTGCATCTTTCAGCCCAGTACTGATCCTCAAAAGTAATTTTAACCGTACTTACCAGTAACTTGAATTTCCTTCCTTAGGATATCATTGCCTGCTTTTTGCTGAAAAAGTTTCTAAGTGTTGATTTTTGAAACATACAAATATTCCTCTAAAATCAGCCGAAATATGAATTCCGATTTACTCACCTGTTATAAGGAGAGACCTCAGTGCTGTATCTTTCAGCCCAGTACTGGTCCTGAAAAGTAATTTTAACCGTACTTACCAGTAACTTGAATTTCCTTCCATAGGCTAACATTGACTGGTTTCACTTGGAAATTCTTCTAAGTGTGGAGTTTTGGAACTTTAAAATATTCCTCTAAAATCAGCCGAAATACGAATTCCGATTTACTCACCTGTTATCAGGAGAGACCTCAGTGCTGCATCTTTCAGCCCAGTACTAATCCTGAAAAGTAATTTTAACCGTACTTACCAGTAACTTATATTTTCTTCCATAGGAATCCATTGTCTGGTTTTCAGCAAAAAGTTTCAAAGTGTTGATTTTTACAAACTACAAATATTCCTTAAAAATCACCTGTATGACTTAAACGCATTCTTTCAACTGTTTACAGGAGATGCACCAGTGCTGGATCCAGGATCCAACACTGAGTAAGAAAAAGTAACGATAACAGTTTTTACCTGCTAAGTGAATTTCCTTCCATAGGATAACATTAGTGATTCTATGAGAAAAAGTTTCTAAGTGTCAACTTTTAAAATACAATAATATTCCTTAAAAATCACGACTGTAACCAAAACGCTTTTACTCAACTGTTTACAGGAGATGTACCAGGACTTAATCTAGGATCCAGTCCTGTGGTTAGAAAAGTAATCCATAAAGTAACTAATTGCATTTAACTAGAAATTCACATTGAGCTGAATGTTGCATTGTGTTTGAAAATGTGTTGCCCATTGCAACAACTGTAACTACTGTACTTAAAAGTCTATTGCCTATGTGCAAAGTATTTAAACTAAAGTAATTCATTCTGAGAAAGTATTTTTTGTAATGTAATGTATAATGTAATTACAATGTAATTTAAAAAATAAAATCTGTAAAAAAAATTGTTTCTAAAAATGTAGTAAATCAGTATGAAAAAATTAATATAACAATTAATACATTTAAAAATTGTCATTTACAAAACCTTTGAAATTCACTTAAAAAACCGTAGGTTTCAGGCACGTTATAGTTAGAAATTAGCATTTAAAAACCTTTGAAATTCACTGAAAAAACCATAGGTTTTAGGGACAGTTATAGTTACTTGGACATTGCACTCGTACAAAACCCGGTGAAATTCCCCGTTATAGTTAGTTCAGCTAACTATAACTCGCGCCCCGCAATGCACTGCTGATGACGTCACATATTACATCACTCATGACATGGTCAGTGACATCACTGATGACATCACTGATGACATCTCAAATGACATCACTGATGACATCATCCACGTGATAATCTGATACACCTCCTCACACCCTAATATAATCTTTGATACACCCACTCTAAATTACAGACTGCCATTCGCAAAACCATAGACACTCCAACACCAATAACTACATACCCACTCACTGATTCTTAGGTCTACACACACACATCCACTCACTCACCCGTACAGTCACTCATACTTACGGTCACTCAGTACAGGACTATCATATGCACTCTTACTCCTATATAGACACTCAAACAACGCCACTCATCCATAGAGATACTCACACACCTAGTCAGTCATGCAAATTATTAAACACACTGCCATTTACTCACCTATACAGTTATACACACACCAGCTCACTTACTCATACAAATAGTAGCACATTGTTACGCTCTTATACAATCACTGATACAAGCACACACTCATCCATACAGCCACTATCACAATCACTCACTCTTGCTTATAGCTATTTATATACTCCAACACACATATATACTGCCTTTCACATATGTAGTTACTCACACATGTACCACTGGGACATACATTCACTCACTAACACACTCTTACACACACTTACCCACCCATACAGTCTATCACAGATGCACTCTTGAAACCATCCACCCAGTGAATCACCCACTCACACATCTATGCACAGAGTTGCACACACCCCTCCCACACAAACACTCAGGCACCCATACAGATACTCAGACAAGCATTCAATAACTCATATAGACACTCATTTAGCTATTCACAAACACATGCAGCCACTTACACAGCAACAGACAGACGGATACAGACATTCACCCAGTTTAGTCACTAACCCATGCATTCAGTAAGATACGTTAAATCACTCACTTATAGAGTCAGTCATGCACCTACTAAATCATCCATACAGACACTTACACACCCACTCATTCTTCAATACGTCTTTTCCTATATATATTAAAAATATTTAAACTTTACAGAAACACACAGTCACTGGATGATGTCATCAGTGATGTCATTTGAGATGTCATCAGCAGTGCATTGCGGGGGCGCGAGTTATAGTTAGCTGAACTAACTATAACGGGGGAATTTCACGGGTTTTGTACGAGTGCAATGTCCAAGTAACTATAACTGTCCCTAAAACCTATGGTTTTTTCAGTGAATTTCAAAGGTTTTTTAAATGCTAATTTGTAACTATAACGTGTCTGAAACCTATGGTTTTTTCAGTGAATTTCAAAGGTTTTTTAAATGCTAATTTGTAACTATAACTTGTCTGAAACCTATGGTTTTTTTCAGTGAATATATATATATATATATATATATATATATATATATATATATATATATATATATATATATATATATATATATATTCCAAGTTTGCCCTGTAATTGAAGACGCACTCCACAGCAGGTGATTGGCAAAATCATTTATTTCAACAAGAACTTGAGTTTTATTCCAATTCGATTTTTCCTTTCGCCGACGCGTTTCGGAGCCTCGCGCTCCTTCTTCATAGGCATTCAGAATTCACAGGTAATTGCTGGCTGACCACAATCCTTCGGGTTGCTAATCCTTTATTAGGCCTCTGGTGTGCCTCCCCGATGGGTTTATGTTGCAATGCACGTTGGGATCTGTAGTCCGTTTCACGCCCAATTTCACCCTCCAGTGGGTCCATGTGAATTCTGAAAAATTAAAAGGATAAATAATGTACAAGCCCTCCAGTGAGCCTTAGAATAAAAACAAGTTCCTCAATAATTTGCCTACTGTGCCGCTAACGGAATTCGAACAGTTCATATTCCAACGGCCCCACCTCAGTTCTCCGGGCGGTGCAGTCCTCCACAGCCGAGACCGCCGTGAGTTATATTTTCCAAGTTTGCCCTGTAATTGAAGACGCACTCCACAGCAGGGGATTGGCAAAATCATTTATTTCAACAAGAACTTGAGTTTTATTCCAATTCGATGTTTCCTTTCGCCGACCTGTTTCGGAGCCTCGCGTCCTTCTACATAGGCCTTCAGAATTCACAGGTAATTGCTGGCTGACCACAATCCTTCGCGTTGCTAGTCCTTTATTAGGCCTCCGGTGTGCCTCCCTGATGGGTTTATGTTGCAATGCACGTTGGGATCTGTAGTCCGTTTCACGCCCAATTTCACCCTCCAGTGGGTCCATGTGAATTCTGAAAAATTAAAAGGATAAATAATGTACAAGCCCTCCAGTGAGCCTTAGAATAAAAACAAGTTCCTCAATAATTTGCCTACTGTGCCGCTAACGGAATTCGAACAGTTCATATTCCAACGGCCCCACCTCAGTTCTCCGGGCGGTGCAGTCCTCCACAGCCGAGACCGCCGTGAGTTATATTTTCCAAGTTTGCCCTGTAATTGAAGACGCACTCCACAGCAGGTGATTGGCAAAATCATATATATATATATATATATATATATATATATATATATATATATATATATGCATAGACAAACACACACACACACATATATATATATATATATTTATAAATATGATGCTTTTATATGTTTAGTGAAAATATTTTTTGCAGCCTTCATCCTTTTGCTTTTTAAAAATGAAATAAAACTTTATATGTTTGGTAATTATTGTATTAGTTTTATTGAAAGCCCTATGTAAAGAATAGTTTTTTCAGTCTGTGATTAACTAAACAAGATATGGTAGTGAAAATAGTGACTTTGAATTAGGTGTAATGAAAGCTAGTGCAGGTTTCTTCTTAGCGTCTTACACTGATGACACCCAAACTGTGGTGTCACTAGCAAAACCTGAAAACAACTCGGGCATGGCATTCAGAACATGCATGAGCAATGTGAGCAATTGGATGGATCACAACTGCCTTAAGTTAAATGCAGCTAAAACTGAGGTAATTATCTTTGGCAACAACCCCTCATTTTGGATGCCG
Source organism: Calotriton arnoldi (assembly GCA_963921515.1). Taxonomy (NCBI): domain Eukaryota; kingdom Metazoa; phylum Chordata; class Amphibia; order Caudata; family Salamandridae; genus Calotriton; species Calotriton arnoldi. Next base: position 40,953 of record CAWUFW010013487.1, read on the forward strand.
GATTGGTGGCCGCCTGAGTTGGACTCACTGCCTGAACCCTCAAACAAAGTAAAAAACTTAGGCTTCCTGTTAGATAAAGAACTGAAGTTCAAGGACCAAGTGAATAAATTACATCTGCCTCATTCTGCTCCTTAAGGCTCATAAAAAAGATCGAATTTTTTTTGCCTACCGAAATTCTGAAAACTGTAACCATGGCATTGGTTCTCACAAGGATCGAATAGTGCAATAGCCTCTATCTTAATCTCGCATCGGGTCTCCTGAAGAGGCTTCAGACATTGCAAAATGCTGCTGCTCGTTTACTTTTTATAATTCCGAAATATGAATCTGCTAGAGGAGCCATCAGGAACCTACACTAGCTGCCAGTCAGACAACACTGTAGGTTCAAGGCTATCTGTTTGGCTTATAAATCACTGCACAGACTGGATCCAGCCGGTCTCAAGGAGAAACTCAAATGGTACGTCCCAGTGAGGACGCTTCGTTCAGGCTCTGCCATGAGCCTGACTGTCCCCTCATTTAGGAGGACCACATGGGGCGGTAAGAGTTTTTTCAGGACCACCGCTGTGCTCTGCAATAGTCTTCCACTGACACTAAAAGCTGCTCCCTCTTTACTCACCTTCAGAAAGGCCTTAAAGACCTGGCTTTTCTCACAGGATTAGAAGGCACTTGATCGTCTGCTTGACTTGTTTCTGACATTGCTGTAGCGATATCTGTTTTCTATAGCGCCAAGACACCCTCGGGCAGGAGTTTGCGCTTTATAAATTACATTCAAATTGCCTTGAAACAAGACTCTAGGAAATGCATTTTCTTGATAATGCAATATTAAAGTGATCAACAATTTTATTTTGTGAGCAATATCTCGGGGCATTTCCTCAAAGGTATTTTGGCGTATGTAAAGTAGTTCTCCTATTGTACTATTTTACATACTTTTACATGCCTTTGGGAATTGGCCACAAAACATATAAAATGGGAATGCAATAGGACTATTCTGGGAATATGCATATGTAATTAATACAAATAGAAAGGAACCTAGTGTGTTAGTACATTTTCTAAAAGGGAGTTGGATGTTTCCAAACCGATTCACAAAAGTCATATAAGAGGACTTAAAAGCGTACGCCTGTAGTACTAGTTTTGGTAATGAACCCTGGTTTGTATATCGCAGTCACGTTTATTTTCCTACCTATGTTTCACTGAGTTTTCTGCTTCGGTCATGACGTTGTGGACGACGTTTCCTCACAAGCTGACAATATGTTCTCACGGATGTTATTTGGCGTGGAAAATGGATGTGTCATTTCTTTTCGTGTTAACTTTGAAACGTTTTCATCGCGACTTCAAAACAAATTAAAAGCTGCAGGAATGTAAGGATTTTAATGTGAAGTCCAGATTTTGAACTATCGGTGGGAATCAAGAGAAATGTTGGAATACCCCTACCCAACATGCGCTTGCAGATGCTGCGGGTAACTTTTCTTTCGTAGTTGAAATGAAACGTCTGACGGGGCAACAGCTATGTCCTTCTAGTATGCGTTTACAAATATCAACAGAAGGCAAATACTTTAAACTTGTTGCTGCATCCTTTTATCTATGGACATCTCCCATCCCTATGCTTTAGTGGAGTCATGCATATTTTTGTTAGCTTTAATAATATTTATATCAAAAGTAGAGCATGTCATGCTGTATTATTCTGTGGCATTGATGTATTAAATACTACCATAACAAGTTGGGTTGAAGTCTTTGTTCATACAAACCAATGGACGGAAGGAGCATACCTCTCCCAAGATGAGCAGCTTGTTAGGCACGGCTGTATTACTGTATGGAGTAGGCTAATGGAGATGCCACAGTGATGCACTGTGCTAGTTAGAGGCAGAACATTAAACAGTGTTCCTGAACGATTTTGCTGAAGATAAACACATTGTACACTAATATGCAAGGAAAGTTTTCAATATCCAATCTAAACACGCAATATCATTTAAATGTAAAGGCTACAAATATTGAAGTGAGCATGGTTCACTGCTTACTAATGCACTTAACTTACTAATGCACAAATGAAATAAGTTGTGACTACATTCATAATGTACCGTCAAGTAACCTAAGTGTGCCCTATCTTTAGATTTCTTTTATTTCTATTATAGTGGACATAGAATGAACCTAGTGTAACTATGAGAATTGTATTACCTTGAAAGATAGAAAGCACCATTTTGTGTCAACCATTTTGAACAGTTAAATTGACCATAATCATTAAAAAACTGTGGGGCAGATCTACAAGAAAGTGCCGCAGCGTGGCGCTGCAAGCCCTTTGGCTGCGCCACGCTGCGGCACTTTCAGAGCACAGGAATGCGACATATTTACAAGAATATGTCGCATTCCTGTGCTCTCCCCTGCGCTGGCGCACAAACAGCTGCCAAGCGCCGGCGCAGGCACCCTTGCACCATGGTGCAAGGATGCCTGCGCCATGGGGATATTGTTTCTGTGCAGGAAGGGGCACCTTTCTGCACAAAAACAATCAGTACAGGCTTTTCTCTTTCAATGCGTGCTGCAGAATGCAGCACGCATTGAAAGAGGTAAAACGAGGAGAAATGAAAACATTTCTCCTCTAGTGCGTCTCGCTACGCCACCTCTAGGGTGGCGTAGCTTTCAGACGCATCTCCAGAGTTACGATTTCTCGTAATTCTGGAGATGTGTCTTGTTCCATGGGTGTTGCGTGGGAACACCCACAGCAACACCCATGGAACGCCCCTTCACCGCAAAGTGCTGCGTGTGAAGGGGCCGTATTTACAAGGAGAGGAAAAGTCACGCATGGTGGCTTTTCCTCTCCTTGTAAATATCGAGGAGCCCCCTGCGCCACCAGTACGTCACGAAAAGTGACGTACTGGTGGCGCAGGGGGCTTGTAAATCTGCCCCTGTGTTTTTAGTGGGTTTCCTGATGACGTGATTTTAAATGACAACATGTAAATCAAGGATCTGGAAACGTACATTTTTGGAGTTGCAGCACACCCGTGCATCCTTCTTAATTCTCCCATTACAATATAAACAAAGAAGAGAGTGAGAAAAAGAGGTGAGCCGGTTCTTCTTTTCCTTATCAGTATGTCAAACAAATAAGAACAAGCTTGCTACTATCCCAATGTGCTGCCACACATGTCTTTTACTCATGTCTCTGGACAAACCATTAGGTTTTTAAAAGAACCCTCACCCACCAACCTAGTTGGTAGCATGCTTCATCATTGGGTTCCCACCTAGGTCGACATTTTTCTGCCAAATATGAGTGCTGTTTCAGTCACAGTGGCTTTCTTCAGGACCAAAATGCTGGGGAAAACCCTAGTCAATAAACCCATACACACTTCGGCAAGCGTGTGTAGGGTGGAACCATTCGTAACTTCTTTATTAATCTAGAGTGGATATAATTAAAAAGACATTATGCATATATTCATAGTAGATCATATCATTGATGAAGATTGTGCAGAGCCAGCGCAGTGCGCACGTACCATGCAATGTGCTCATCATGCATCTGTATCGGTATTTCGATTTTATCGGCATGTGTGATCAAATCATGATGGATACTATTTCCAGTGGTATACAAAAGGGGGTCACTGTTCCTTAAGAGGAGAGGTCAAAGTGGAGATTGAAAAAGGAAAAGGTGTCCTGTGAAACTCTATGTGTGGGGACAGTGTGTTCTCATCATGATGCATTCACACACCCCGAAGGATGTCATGCTTCATCATTAGGCTTTTTGCTCCTCGTCGGGCCTGCGCTGCAATGCCCTACGGGTCCCCCAAAGGGTCTCTTTTTCGGAGATCTTTTGATGAAACAAGCCGTTTGGTGCATGCGTGTGAGTGGAAGTGAGGTCTCAACTAGTGTGTTAAAAAATGACTGGAGGGAGAGTGGCTATTATTTATTAAAGTGGTCCCTCTGTCATTAGTAACAGGTGTGTGGTGCTGCTAGTGGGATATTATGTCCCTCAGTAGCTAGATATGAGTCCTTAGTGGGTGTCTCTAGTGGTCAACATGTTTCGCGCTATCTGTGGCCTCTGGAGGAGATCCAAAGCGCTTCTTCAGGACCAAGGTGAGTTTAAATAAAGTATCACTAGCGGCCTAAATTTTCAGTGCCGCCAGGTTGATGGAAAGAAGTAGCGTCTCTGAAAAGAGAAAGGGGTAGGTCAGAATATGGGTATAGCTCTAATGTCAAAAATGTGTATAGTCCAGGTCTGCCATTGGGGGGGCCTGGTGCATATTACCATTAGCGTGAGACTTATCGCTATAGGTCAGTATGGGTGTATGAATATCTATATTGTGTTATTATTTACAAAGATGTAAAAAAGTGAAAAGATAATAAGTAAATGAATACAAAGAAAGAAAGAACATAATCAACATGTAGAACATCGAGGATGAGTTTGTCGCTTTTTGGTCACAAGTATCATGCAGTGCTGTATCCAGTAGTAATTGGTCTATACACGACTTATACCGAGTGGATAATCGATGAAAAGTTGTCTTGGTAAGGAGTTTGAAAAAATGTAGTAAAAAGGTTAAAAGTAGAAACTATGAATATCACTAGAGGGGCCCCACCATTGATGGCAAACCTAAGGACACTGTTCCTGTTCATAATAAATGAAAAACATAATCCTCACCCCTTGTTTCTATAATTATGGCCTCATGAGATCAGTGAGGGCCGATGGGAACTATAAAAGAACAGGGAAGGAAGCATCGTTTACAAATTCCATTCATTGTAAAAATCAAGTTATCAATGTTCACAAACAGAAAAGGGAAATCAAACAGTGGTCCTTATTTGTGATTTTTATCCTGCAAAGTAAGAAAAAATAGGAAAATTCTTGGGGTTCTCATATTGTATTGATGTCATAGATCGAGAGATTCACAAATTGTGCATGTCACACTCGGGCACTGCAAGGGAAAGGAAGGAAAAGGAAGAACATACCGGCATATTGCTAGCGTTATATGTATCTTACTTCTCTCACATTTATCCTGGGAGTGGTTGAGAGTTTAGTTCAGGCCCAGTGTTTCTTTTCTCAAAGGAAAAGATTTAAAGACTAGGAAGTGACAAAGCGCAAGCGTTATCCTTGTAGTACTCATGGTACTCCCATTCAGCTGTGCTGCTCCACCTGCATGCCTCTCTCTGTCTCCGCCGGTATTCAAGCAGTTTTTGCCGCCCTTTTTATAGTGGGAGTATGCTACTAATTAGGGAGTTAATAGGAGAGTGTATGGTGTTGTGTTTGGGCGCCATATTGTAGCGGATGGTTTTATTGTAAAATCGTCTTAAGTCCTGGTATATTGTGATCATCGTTGGCCTTGTATGTCACGTGACTCATTATTTATGACATTTAAATACCACCGGAGTTGTTTCTAGGAGATTGATCTAGATTTTGGTTGTTATTGACATAATTGTTTTTCTACTATGCTAATCCAAAATTGGTCGTTTTTTTGGGGGCCATTTTGAAGTGGTGTTTCTGGTTACTATGCTAATCCAAAATTGGTCGTTTTTTTGGGGGGCCATTTTGAAGTGGTGTTTCTGGTTACTATATTTGTTCATAGTTGGGCATAGAGTTGTCTTTTTCATAGATTCTGTTTCTGGTTACTTTGTATGTCCAAAATTTCAGATATATGCCATGATAAACTGCTGGGGTTTGTTAAAATATTGATATATAGAGGTAGGGTGATTATGGTAGTTTTACCATCGGTATGTTTATCGTACTAATTCAATCCAGGGTATTTCATCATTTAGGCCCTTGGTGTTAGTCCGTAAGCGGTGGACCCATCTTTGTTCTTTTTGGAAGAGTGTTCTGGTTGACCATGCAGGATTTGATTCTATGATAGTCCAGTTTACTTGATCTGGTGTGTGCCCAGTCTCGATATAGTGTCTGCTCATTTTGGTGGTATTCTTTTTACATCGTATATTACTTCTGTGTTCGTTTATGCGTGTTCTTATGGCTCTGGTTGTCATTCCTATGTATAAAAGATTGCATGGACATTTTATCATGTAGACACAGTTCTTAGTATTGCAATTAGTGTGCTTTTTATGCGTCCACTCCTGATTGTTCATTTGTAAAGTTTTTGTATGTTTTGTCAAGGGGCAGATGCTGCACGTGCCGCATGGGTAATGTCCTTTTACTGTTGGTAGGTCCCACAGTGTCCTTTGAGTGTCCAATTGTCTGTTTTGGGGTCTCGTGTGGATAATCATATTTTTGATATTCTGTGTTCGTCTAAATGCGAATCTTGGGCATTCCATTTGTGTTCCCCCTGCGTGTAGGATATTCCAGTGTTTCAGTAAGATCTTTTTACTTGATTAGATTGGGGTGTGTAGGTGGTTACACATGTTATTGTATCATCGTTTTGTTTTTCCACAGTTTCTAACATAGCTTCTCGGTGGTTGTTACGTGCGCGTTTTTGTGCCTTCTTTATAATCCTCTTGGGATAGTTCCTCTGTTCCAGGTTATGGCTAAGTTCTGCTGCTTGTGCATCGTAGTCCATGGTGTTGCTGCAGTTTCTTCTGAGCCTTAAGAATTGCCCAAAGGGGAGATTCTCTCTGAGGGCTTTTGTATGATGGCTATCAAAGGTAAGCAGACTGTTTCTGTCAGTAGGTTTCTTGTATGTTTTCATCAGTAGTTTCCCATCCTTCAGAATGATTAGAAGGTCCAGAAAGGGGATCTCTTCACTTGAGGAGGTCAGGGTGAATTTAAGGAAAGGGTCCTGGTCGTTGATCCAATTGTGGAATTCTATGCAACGTTCCTTTGTGCCTGTCCATAGTATGGGGATATCATCTATGTACCGCTTCCACTCTTTTATTTCTGGTTTAAAAGGGTTGGACAGTGGAAGGATGTGAGTTGCCTCGAAGTAAGCCATATATAGGCAGGCAAGACTTGGCGCGAAAGTGCTGCCCATACAAGTTCCGTGGATTTGTTGGTAATGTTGATCTTGGAATTTGAAAAAGTTGTTCTTCAGTGCTATTTCCGCACATTCCAGGATGAAGTTTGTCGGTTGTGGTTTTGTCGTATCATAGTTTCTCAGGCTTTCTTCAACTGCTCTTAGTGTTGCTTCTTGTGGGATGTTCGTATACAACGCCTCCACGTCAAGGGTTACTAGTAGCGTGATTTCCTCTGGATCTCCTATTTATTCTATCAAGTTGATGGTTTCTTTGGTATCTTTGAGGTAGGATGGTGTTGCTTGTACCAGTGGTCGTAGGAAATGATCGCAGTATTGGCTGAGTGGTTCAAGGAGAGAGTTGATGCCGGATACTATTGGTCTGCCAGGTGGTGGTGTGATGTTTTTGTGGATTTTGGGTAGAACGTAGAAATATGGGGTTGTTGGTTGAGAGTTGACTAGGAATTCTGCTTCGTTCTTACTTATCCATCCATTTGTTCGTGCTTCACCTACTGAGATGGTTATTTTTCTAGTCAGGGAATCTGTCGGATCTGTGTCTATTTTGCGACAGTATCTGTTGTCAGCCAGTTGTCTGTGGCATTCATTGTTGTAGTCGTCAGTGTTAAGAATCACGATGGCTCCACCTTTATCTGCAGGTTTTATCGTGATGGATTCATCATTGTTTAGGTCTTGAAGAGCTTTTCTTTCCCTTGCGGGTAAGTTGTCAAAGGTTTTCTTTGGTTGAAGGTGACTTATGTCTTGTAGCACCGCTTTTTCATATGTGAGGATCTCTGCACTTGTCATCGCTGTTGTGGGTGTGAATTTGGATGACTTCCGTAGGCCAGTATCTATTGTGGGTATGTCCATATTGTTCGTATCTTTTGTCTGGAAAAAGGATCTCAGATGCAGTTTCCTGAAGAAGGCATGTAGTTCACCAGTGAGTCTGAATTCATCCTCTCTCGGGGTGGGTACAAAGCCTAATCCCCTTTGTAGGGCTGATTCTTCTGTTTCTGTCAGGGTTCTGTTAGATAGGTTAACCTCTAATTTTTCTTGGACTGGCTCCTTGTCCTGCGTTGTTCTTCGTCCTCCAACCATTGTACTTGTTTTTGTTCGTTTTTCCACCTGCCTCTTCCTCTGCCCCTGCCTCTGTTCCAAAAAGGAGGGCGTTGTTGTTGGTAGAATGGGAGAGGTGGTGGTGGGCCATGGTAGCCAGAATACCATGGTGGCGGTGTACCTTGATAGCCTGGCATTGGGTAGTTAAACATATGTGGTGTCGGTAGGATTCCTCGACCACCTTGGTGATTCTTCCAGCTATCATTGCTGGAGTTGCTGCTCGATCTCTTTGATCTGGTTGAAGTGGTTGATCCGTCATCAGATGAGGTGTCGGTGATGTTGCTCACATAGTCTTCCCTTTTGTATGGATATATCTTCTCTCTCTCAAAATTTTTGATATCTTTCTGTAGTTTTGATATCTTCTTCTATAGAAGATATTCTTTGTGGTCATTCATTTCTGAGTTTATCTCAGCTAGTCGTGTTTTCCAAGTAGATATACTGATGGTTGTTTTCAGGGCATTTTCTGCGATAGTTATTTTAATTATCAGTGCTTCAGACAGGCGTTTTGCGGTATTAATTATGAGTACCAGTAGGTCGCGTGTGCATCTCCATGCCACTTGGCTCCAGTCTTTTCTAAAGATTAGATCTTCTAGGAAGATTCTAGGTGCTATGTTCACAATGAGGCCATTTGGTGCTATATTGGCCCGTAGGTATTCCGTCATAATGGCGCCATGCATTGCTATTTTTACTTGTTGTTTCTTAAGGGCGGCTATGTTGTTCCAGTCGCCTTGTGGGGTACTTGTTGATGCTAAGCCATCTATTCCTAACAGACTAGGTGTTCTCAAAATCTCTGATACTATGTCATCATCGAAACTTAAACCTGTTTGTTCTGCCATGTTGCAAAAACAGTGTGATTGAGATATGAAAGAAACTAAAGGATGCAGATATAGATACGTCCCTCGGCTGAACCGCCGTGCTAAATATTCCTATTTATCAAAAAGAGAGGGGGGGGACGGTGGGAGCTGATTGTTAGGTCCAGTGACACTTGCTCCCGATTGGTAACTGGTATACAAAGGGGGGTCACTGTTCCTTAAGAGGAGAGGTCAAAGTGGAGAAAGAAAAAGGAAAAGGTGTCCTGTGCTACTCTGTGTGGGGACAGTGTGTCCTCATCATGATGCCCTCACACACCCCGAAGGATGTCATGCTTCATCATTGGGCTTTTGCTCCTCGTCGGGCCGGCGCTGCAATGCCCTACGGGTCCCCGAAGGGTCTCTTTTTCGGAGATCTTTTGATGAAACAAGCCGTTAGGTGCGTGTGTGTGAGTGGAAGTGAGGTCTCAACTAGTGTGTTAAAAAATGACTGGAGGGAGAGTGGCTATTATTTATTAAAGTGGTCCCTCTGTCATTAGTAAAAGGTGTGTGGTGCTGCTAGTGGGATATTATGTCCCTCAATAGCTAGATATGAGTCCTTAGTGGGTGTCTCTAGTGGTCGACATGTTTCGCACTATCTGTGGCCAATGGAGGAGATCCAAAGCGCTTCTTCAGGACCAAGGTGAGTTTAAATAAAGTATCACTAGCGGCCTACATTTTCAGTGCCGCCAGGTTGATGGAAAGGAGTAGCGTCTCTGAAAAGAGAAAGGGGTAGGACAGAATATGGGTATAGCTCTAATGTCAAAATGTGTATAGTCCAGGTCTGCCATTGGGGGCCTGGTGCATATTACCATTAGCGTGAGACTTATCGCTGTAGGTCAGTATGGGTGTATGAATATCTATATTGTGTTATTATTTACAAAGATGTAAAAAAGTGAAAAGATAATAAGTAAATGAATACAAAGAAAGAAAGAACATAATCAACATGTAGAACATCGAGGATGAGTTTGTCGCTCTTTGGTCACAAGTATCATGCAGTGCTGTATCCAGTAGTAATTGGTCTATACTCGACTTACACCGAGTGGATAATCGGTGAAACGTTGTCTTGGTAAGGAGTTTGAAAAAATGTAGTAAAAAGGTTAAAAGTAGAAACTATGAATATCACTAGAGGGGCCCCACCATTGATGGCAAACCTAAGGACACTGTTCCTGTTCATAATAAATGAAAAACATAATCCTCACCCCTTGTTTCTATAATGATGGCCTCATTGCAATTGCAATACTAAGAACTGTGTCTACATGATAAAATGTCCATGCAATCTTTTATACATAGGAATGACAACCAGAGCCATAAGAACACGCATAAACGAACACAGAAGTAATATACGATGTAAAAAGAATACCACCAAAATGAGCAGACACTATATCGTGACTGGGCACACACCAGATCAAGTAAACTGGACTACAATAGAATCAAATCCTGCATGGTCAACCAGAACACTCTTCCAAAAAGAACAAAGATGGGTCCACCGCATACGGACTAACACCAAGGGCCTGAATGATGAAATACCCTGGATTGAATTAGTACGATAAACATACCGATGGTAAAACTACCATAATCACCCTACCTGTATATATCAATATTTTAACAAACCCCAGCAGTTTATCATGACATATATCCGAAATTTTGGACACACAAAGTAACCAGAAGCAGAATCTATGAAAAAGACAACTCTATGCCCAACTATGAACAAATATAGTAACCAGAAACACCACTTCAAAATGGCCCCCAAAAAACGACCAATTTTGGATTAGCATAGTAACCAGAAACACCACTTCAAAATGGCTCCCAAAAACGACCAATTTTGGATTAGCATAGTAGAAAAACAATTATGTCAATAACAACCAAAATGTAGATCAATCTCCTAGAAACCACTCCGGTGGTATTTAAATGTCATAAATAATGAGTCACGTGACATACAAGGCCAACGATGATCACAATATACCAGGACTTAAGACGATTTTACAATAAAACCATCCACTACAAGATGGCGCCCAAACACAACACTATACACTCTCCTATTAGCTCCCTAATTAGTTGCATACTCCCACTATAAAAAGGACGGCAAAAACTGCTTGAATACCGGCGGAGACATAGAGAGGCAGGCAGGTGGAGCAGCACAGCTGAATGGGAGAACCATGAGTACTACAAAGATAACGCTTGCGCTTTGTCACTTCCTAGTCTTTAAATCTTTTCCTTTGAGAAAAGAAACACTGGGCCTGAACTAAACTCTCAACCACTCCCAGGATAAGTGTGAGAGAAGTAAGATAAATATAACGCTAGCAATATGCCGGTATGTTCTTCCTTTTCCTTCCTTTCCCTTGCAGTGCCCGAGTGTGACATGCACAATTTGTGAATCTCTCGATCTACGACATCAATACAATATAAGAACCCCAAGAATTTTCCTATTTTTTTCTTACTTTACAGGATAAAAATCACAAATAAGGACCACTGTTTGATTTTCCTTTTCTGTTTGTGAACATTGATAACTTGATTTTTACAATGAATGGAATTTGTAAACGATGCTTCCTTCCCTGTTCTTTTACAGTTCCCATCGGCCCTCACTGATCTCATGAGGCCATAATTATAGAAACAAGGGGTGAGAATTATGTTTTTCATTTATTATGAACAGGAACAGTGTCCTTAGGTTTGCCATCAATGGTGGGGCCCCTCTAGTGATATTCATAGTTTCTACCTTTAACCTTCTTACTACATTTTTTCAAACTCCTTACCAAGACAACTTTTCACTGATTATCCACTCGGTATAAGTCGTGTATAGACCAATTACTACTGGATACAGCACTGAATGATACTTGTGACCAAAGAGCGACAAACTCATCCTCGATGTTCTACATGTTGATTATGTTCTTTCTTTCTTTGTATTCATTTACTTATTATCTTTTCACTTTTTTTACATCTTTGTAAATAATAACACAATATAAATATTCATACACCCATACTGACCTATAGTGATAAGTCTCACGCTAATGGTAATATGCACCAGGCCCCCCCAATGGCAGACCTGACATTAGAGCTATACCCATATTCTGTCCATCCCCTTTCTCTTTTCAGAGACTCTACTCCTTTCCATCAACCTGGCGGCACTGAAAATTTAGGCCGCTAGTGATACTTTATTTAAACTCACCTGGGTCCTGAAGAAGCGCTTTGGATCTCCTCCAGAGGCCACAGATAGCGCGAAACATGTCAACCACTAGAGACACCCACTAAGGACTCGTATCTAGCTACTGAGGGACATAATATCCCACTAGCAGCACCACACACCTTTTACTAATGACAGAGGGACCACTTTAATAAATAATAGCCACTCTCCCTCCAGTCATTTTTTAACACACTAGTTGAGACCTCACTTCCACTCACACGCACACACCTAACGGCTTGTTTCATCAAAAGATCTCCAAAAAAGAGACCCTTCGGGGGACCCGTAGGGCATGTCAGCGCCGGCCCGACGAGGAGCAAAATGCCCAATGATGAAGCATGACATCCTTTGGGGTGTGTGAGGGCATCATGATAAGGACACACTGTCCCCACACATAGAGTAGCACAGGACACCTTTTCCTTTTTCTTTCTCCACTTTGACCTCTCCTCTTAAGGAACAGTGACCCCCCTTTGTATACCAGTTACCAATCGGGAGCAAGGGTCACTGGACCTAACAATCAGCTCCCACCGTCCCCCCCTCTCTTTTTGATAAATAGTACTACTTCCAGTGGTCATTCCTTTCATTGGTTTTGTTCAAAGAATAGTTCTGTGAGATTCATACCAGTGTGCTCTTCCTCATTCCCTGCCACATATAGGTAAAATAGTGGCATATGAGCACCTTCCGATTGTCACCTTTTGGCAAGATATGCCTGTGGTATTTGCAAATTACATGATAGACTTGCTTTACATTACTAATCAGGCAGAAAACGTGCAGCACATGCACCTGCACATACCACCACACGGCTTGTAGTGGGTATGATTAAGGTGATTAATCAGAGTGATCTGCGTCTCTCCAATGTATCACCTACTTTTATCGCTAGCGATTAGGGCGACTTGGATCTGGAGAGGTGAAATTTCCTGCCTGATTAGTAATGTGAAGCAAGTCTATCAAGCAATTTCAGATACCACAGGCATATCTTGCCCATTTCAACTATTGCAAGAGGGAAAATATTTACAAGTTTATCTTCCCCATAGAATTTGAGGCAGAGCCTAAATTATAGGAACATGGACAATACATACCGCAATACTTTAGCACAAAAAATGCTCAACAGAAAAAGCTGAACTAAATAAAAAATCTATATTGAGCTATATAATTTAAATCAAGGCATGTATAAACATGCATTCAAAATACTAAAGAACATATTACACAGGAAGAGTTAATAAGCTGCCTGGAAACAAGAAACCAAAATACTGAAATGGAAGTTCCCTTGACGAGGAGACGTGGTTTTAGTTGCCATTTGTTTATTTGACTATCATGTGAACTAGTTTACCGGAACAATTTTAAAGGTAGAACATTTGCTTTTTTAGCTAGTACAATGAGTTTTTATCCCTAATATAAGTTGTTATATATATAGAAATCCTGCTCAGATGTCCTTCATTTGGGTTTTTTCTATTTGTAGCACAAATATGTTGCCAGTTGTAGTGCCCACTCTCTAGAAGGTTTGTAATTTAAAGGCTAAAAACCATTTTGATGGAGCATTGGATGTTTCAGTGTAGCTGGAAAGATCATACAAAATGTGTGTGGTAACATTCATAACTGTGTCTAAATGTCAGAGTTAGAATTGAGAACGGCCAGCCATAAGGTTATTGCAATAATCAGATTTTTAAAATTTTGACTAGCATTCATCTCTACAGGAGTGCCATTACTGCTTACCCCTGCATCCATCCCAAAAGAAAGTGACATCACTAGTTTTCAGGAAAAACATCTTTAAGAAGGAAGCCAGAGGAGTAGACCTCATTCACCAACATTTATCTCCATAGGAAGTGACAATTCTGTATTTTCAGGAACCATCTCAACAGAAATGATATCACTGGTTTCCAGCAAAAATGTTTTTAAAAGGAAAATAACAAATAAATAGTCTTCATTCACAAACATTCATCCTAAGGGAAAGTGACATCATTGTATTTACCAGCATCCCACTTTTTGGGTAGCAAAATCACTGGTTTCCACCTGAAAACTGTTGTCTCCTACCCTACTCAGCTGACTTCTTAGGGTGTCCCACTGCTCAAGCATCCCCCCCAATGTGCAGACACAGAAAAGCAAAATACCTGTTAGGATCTGTTAGAACCATGAAGGGACAGGGCCCCAGTGCGTGCTCCTCTACCACCTCTGCCAGCTTCTGGAAGGTAAGATCTCATCACATGGTTAGCCCTGCATCTTTCATTAACCATTGGTGAAATGACATCCAGACCTAGATCACACAAACATATACAACACATCCTCACAGCACTGAGCTCCATCGTCATATATATCCAACTTATCAGCACAAATGCTTAACCTACCAAAAACTCACGCTAAGTCATGCTCTGCAGTTCTCCATGCCCCCTACATTGCAGACCTCATTACTTACCACATACATGATGCACTCTTCACCAAACAAACATGGCTCTCCATCTTTTCCTCAAACATCCTAGACAATGTTTTTCCTGAAGGATAGATCATCAATGGAGGAGGCTCACCTAGCATCAATCACTTCTCCTGGTCCTGCCACCTAGGCAAGCAAGTGAAACTCAGCACCTTTGAGTTCCTGACAAGCCACTTCTCACTCTCTGCAGCTCAATCCTTCCATCTCATCTACAGAGCTCAAAGACAGGGCAAAGACTTTGTCAACGAATTTACAGCCCTCCTCATCACCATATACATCCATCATGCCCACGTCACCCTCCTCAGTGGCTTCAACTTGCCAGAGAATTCAAGCACAAAAAAACATGAGACAATCTTCTCGACCTCATCAACTTGCTATAGCATGCCACTCAACCAACACACTGTATAGACCAAATCCTAAGCTTGTTTTCTTGACATAACCAGTCATCCAATGCAAATCTTCCAGTGAACTGGACTAGACCATCCACCTACCAATTCTCATCGCTGTAGTCAGCATCCAAGCAACATAGCCAGGTTAATCCAAAAGAACAATCCTTCAGAACCTCATTTTGCTTTGATAACCTCAATCTCAAACTCATCTCTGCCACATCCACATCTGCTGTCAACATCCTACTTAATTACTTTGATGCATTTCTGAAAATAAACAATTGAACATCCACACTCCATTTAAAACATATAAATGCAAGCCGTGCCCCTTAGCATCCTGGTACTCCAAAAATCTTGCTGACAATAAACACTTCATCTGCTGACGTCAAAGACACACCACTCATCATATCAGCCAAAGCCAAGTACGATATCAGCCCATTCAATTAAGCTGCCAACAGAATCAAAACAATCTTCATGACTATCATACATTGCAAAATTGGCTGCCTGTCCATCCAATCCCACATTATACAGACAAGTGCTTTGCCAAAAACCTAATTTTCTATGGAAAAATACAGAATATAGCAGAAAGATTTCAAGCCTGCTAATCCTGTGATTTCTAAACCTCTGAACTGCCTCCCACAATGTTCATTCTTTAAATCGCTGTCTCTTGCAGACCTTGCCGATATCCTCAACTCCCTCAAATCCAGCTACCATGAACAGCCTTAACCCTATCTTTCATCAAAGCCCACTCTGTAGTAGGTGTCCCCCATACTCACCATTGTCAATGCCTCACAACCTTTTCCAAGAAGCTCTCAAGACAAGCCAGATCTAGGGGTGGGCAAATCTCATGGAGTATCACTCCCCGGAATTTCACGGAGTTATATATAAACTCTGCGAGATTCCGCAGAGTTCCTCGAGCGGGCAGAATTCTGCATGTTGTGCTGCTTGCGCTGATTTTTAGCACCGGGGGCTTGTTCCACACTGTAAAATCAGCGCAAACTGCATCACGCTGCGTGCAAGAGGGCGTTGCTTCATCCTACCGCTTGAGTAGTTTTCTACTCAAGTGACAGCTTTCACAATGCAGCAGCTTTCTCAACATGAATGGTAGAAACCTGCTGTGACTGCCCGCATTGAGAAATCTCACCGGAGGGCATTCTTGCACTCAATTTTCTCGCTCGTGCTTGGCAACCTAATGCTGGTGAGCCGTGCATGATAAAAACTCCGACACACAGCGGTTGGCGGAGTTTTTCTAGAACTCTATGCTCCAAGTCGAGCGTGAAGTGGGCAAAACTCTGCAAATTCTGCCAGAAGAGCGGAGGTGATTTCCTATCTCTAGCCAGGTCCTCCCACACCTGAAAAGCCCACACTAGATCCGGATGACCTTTCTAACTACTTGTTCATCACTCATCTACATTCATTGTCAACAACATTGAAAAGGCAGCATATACACAACTCCAAGATCACAGCAACACCAACAGTTTCCTGCAAGACTATGAATCCAGCTTCAAATCATGCTGCATCAAAGAGATAAATACACTAAAAATAGTGACCCCTGACTCCTGATTCTGCTGAACCTCTGATCTGCCTTTGACACTGTTGACCATCTAACTTCCATTCACATCCCGAAGTCTTAAATGAGATTGACCAAAAATGTCCTTCACCGGCTCTCCTCCTATCTAACCAATCAGCACCAGTTCATTCATATTGGCAACTTCAAGTCCCAAAAGATCCCTATCACCTTGGAGCCCCTAAGGGTTCCATCCATCATTTTCATCATTGACTTGGAGCCTCTACTCACAGTCAAAATTACCAATACACCAAGAGACACATGCCATTTTTTGAAAGTCTCCTCTACCCCAGGAATTAAATGACTAGTTCACCGGCTGCATCTCATCCAGACGTGAATGGCCAGCTCCTGCCTGAACCTAACCTCCGCCAAGACAGAATTCCTATTATTTCCAATTAACAGTAAGCAAAAAGTGGTTCAACACTAGCTCAATGCATAAACCCTGACCAGGTTCAAAGCCCTTCCTTTCACCAAAAGTGAAACCTGCTTTCTGCTATATCTACTGAAGAAACTGAAATCATTCCTCAAAGAAAGCAACCTCAGAATCAAGCACTTGTACCCTTACACCTGGATGTTGGCAACACACTGCTCCATGTCCTCACAGGCTCAACAAGAGGTGTGCAACATTTGCATGCATAATTTGCTTTTGCATAAGTACAAGAAATTTCACAAAAATTATGTAAAAGTTCATGTGATCACACAAAGTGCAAATCTATCATTTACTTGAGAGTGGTGATAATTTCTTTCATTTACATTTTGTCATATTTGCATTGCGTGTCTCAAGAGGGGAATGAAGAAATACAGGCGATTGACAAAATTATTGATTTTAAAATATCATGTGACATGAAATTCATGTCCAAAATATTGCCACTACAAAACTATGAAATGAAAAGATATGCAAGATAAAAATATAGTTTTGTTATGTATATAATATTGTTTTTTATTTTAAACTGTTGTATAAAATATTGTTTATTTTAATATAGTTGTATTAAATATCGTTTTTAAAATTAATGTAATATACATTGGTTATTATATTAATTTTAAATGCAAATATTAATAATGTAATTTGTTTCCATTTTGTGAAGTATATTATGTAATTGTTATTGTGTAATAATTTTTTTACATTTACTTAGCAATTGAAAGTTTAGTAACTGATTGTTCGAGTTGTAGAGTAATCGGTTGGGAAGTTACTTATGTTATGCGTTATTGTTTTTCATTCTTAATGATTGCCTTATCTTAAATATTTCATTGGCGATTATTATGTAAATTGGATGGAGCTCTGGTCGAGGATGAGAGTCACCTGTGTCATCGTCGAGCTGAGCAAAGAGGGTCCCACATCGGCGTTAAGCTCCATTGAAGTGAATGCAATGCATTGTCGTCAAGCTGGCTAGGTTGTGGAACCGATGTTGCCAGGCAGTCTCTTTGTCAGCAATGCATCAATTTTTTATGAAAACAGCTGCAGAACTCACTTTTGAGGCCCAGAGCTTGGAGAGGGCACCACAGGCAAGGGTAGAACTCACAGATGCAGAGTCTTTTTTGGTAGGCACAGGGAGATTAAGTGATTTGCCCAGAATCACAGGATGCTGAGCCGATGCCGGTACAATGACCGTCTGTAGAGCCCAGCCTGCTCTTCTCTCTACAGCGATAACCATCCATGATGCGCGGCCTTCTCCAATGTGAATGGAGCTCTTTACATCGGCCTCTGCTGGTAACATTTCAGAAGGGCTACTCTGGTCTCTGTACCCGACCTGTACTCCATCGCGGTCAACCTGAACTTTTGACTTTCTCCCTGTCTATCATCATCAAATGACCGCAAGTGGCACTTTGTGCTTTTAGGCACTATTTTTACTAAAGCATTTCAAATTGTATATTTCCAGTTCTATGGATTGAATTGTTGTTGTTCTGGTATCATTTTATCCATTAATTACTATTTTTCTAAATTGTTTTTGGATTTTCAGTGTGTTGAATTTTCATTTTATTAGCGTTTGTGCGCTGCATACATACTTTGCACAGTGCTGCTAAGGTAAGCCTGACTGCTTTCTACCAAGATACCAGAGGGTTAATTTAGTAACTTTTGTGGTTCACAGTGACAAGGATTGTTGCTGTTGCCTGAGTGAGGCTTCCCTTCCACCTCCCCCCACCCCCTCAAAAAGAACCCGATTTTTACAGCACTGTATAGGATTCAAATTCTTATTATTCTCTGGGAGTTCTTTGGTTTTAGATAGCTCTTGTTAAAGACGTGATTCAGAGGGGTTACTTTCTAAATACACGTTGAACAGTATTACACAGAAGGTGCAGTATATCTTATGTCAATAAGGGCGGCACCAATAAACTAGACCCCAGTCGTATCATAATTCATATGAAACAGCAAAGTAGGATTCCAGACAGTTTATCAATACTTTCATCTCTCAGGAAAACCATTTGTGTTCACAATTTGCAACTTTGTCGCTTTTCAGACAGCATATTTTTCAGCAAGTCCCCTGAGCGGGGCTTGGAATGAGGAATGTCGGATCATGCTGTCTGCTTCTTTTTGAGGTTTTATTTAGAAAACCGCTTGACGCTGTCTGGGGGCTCTGCAGCGCCGCAAATGGATTGAACATTTGTGTAACAACACGTTAAACTAAATTCGTGGCAACGAGAAGATAGAATTTATCATTTTCCTCTGCTTGATATCTAATTGTATTTTTATACGTTTTGTAACGCTGGTTACTTGACCAAACTCAGAACTTCAAATTTTTTGAAGTCATAAAGAAATTCTAAACAACACACGAAAATCTACCAGATCAATGTCATGCATTTTAATTTAGATATTTTATTTGCTCACATAGTCGTCATGTTGCAATATAACACAGTTTAGTATAAAACACCTACAAAAAAAGAACATTTTGTCGTACAAATCACACAGAATAAAACAATGTTTGTCATGTATGTAGCTTGTGGAAAAGATGTGCGCTATGCGCGCCATTTGTATAGTGCTTATGCCTAAATACAGCACTGGCAATTTCCCCAAGTACCATCCTTTATGACAGAGCCAAAAAAGAGCTGAAACGTAAAATCATATCTGCTGTAATGCGTTGAAGGGATCATTACTGTGTGTTTAAGAAGCCTCTGACAGATCAATATTTATTCCATCATTTTTTAACCTATGCTCATAAATAATCATCAGTACGAGGGATGAAAGGGTTAATCAATGGCTGAATCAATGCGGCCCTGCTGAATCAAATGCAGGAGAAGAGGTATTATTTAAAGCAATACAGGGAACGCTAACTGACCGGTGCCATTCTGTTAATACCTTCACGTTAATGAGTGATGCCCATCTCAAGCAATAATTAAAAAAATTAAAACCAAGAGCTGCCTCTTGTGTCTATCAAGAGCTGTGTCTTATTTAAAAAATATCCTATCCAGAGCCGTGCTGAATGAAAATAAAGCTTTGGAACCTTTGAGCCGGCCGTGCAAATTCAGAGCTTCCGGCTGCAGATGGAGAGGTAGGGGGTCGATTTACATGTGGTAGGGTAAAAATCTATGGGGGATATTCTCAAGAACGTGTGATAACTACCGCAAAAGTAGCTTAACGCAACTCTCCACATCGCAGTCTATCGCGGGAAAATAACACCGTGGTAACGCAGCATTCCCAAGCCGGCGGCACCATGCGATAGGCTCACCATAACGCGTCAAATGTCCGCGATGAAGTCAACGCGACGCCGCAAAAATGCGAAACACGAACGCAAAAAAAGCAGCGATGAGGGCAAGCGTGATACAAAAATCAGCGAAAACCAGCCACAGGCCTGCAGTTCCCACGCGTCATGCGGGAAAATGCACTATAAAAGGAAAAAAAAAGAACACACCAAAACCAAATCAATCTGCGTAGCACCATGGATGCACCCGGACCGAGTGCAGAGGACAACCCGAGCCCCACAAGCCCCACGGAGGACCAGCCAGGAACCCCATGCTCGGGGAAGGGCAAGGAGAAGAGGAAGAGGAAGACGGGGTTCAGTCCGCAGGAAGACTGGATCATCGTCACAGAGGTGATAGAACACCACCAACAACTGTTCGTCACCTCCACTGCGTCATTGGCAACACAAACTGAAATATGGGAGTCCATCGTCAACAACGTGAATGCAGTTGGAGTGTCGAGGAGGTCAAGAGGCGGTGGCATGATGTGCAAAGCCAAACCAAACTGAAACTCGCTGCCAACAGAAAGGCAGCAAAGGCGACTGGAGGTGGGAGTCCTGCGCCACAGGAGGAGCTGGATGAGCTGGAGGAAATGGTGGCCACAGTCATCGGTGTGGAGATGGTGGCAGGAGTTGGGGCTCCGGACACAGCTCGATGTGACCTGACCCAACAACAACAGGGTGAGTAACGTCCAGGGACTGGGGGGACGGAGGGAGATGGGCACTGTGAGAAGTTGGCCTGGCATATGCTGTCCACTAATTATAGTGGGCACCTTGCACCAGTCCAAACAACCCCTTATTGGAGATAGGTTAAAGACAACCTTATTGGAAAGCTATCCTAGTGGTAGCTATGGAGAGCAGCCTTCAGGCTAAGTCTTGAAGGAATGTAAAGCAGCTTGTTTTACCAGTCTATAATCTCTTGAGTGACCAAATGAAAGAGCACCACACCAGGTATATATTCAAAATATATGTATTTATTACTAAACACACCCCTCTAGTCTCTTTATGAGGCTAGAGTTCGAAGTACATAAGTTATAAGATATTAAATCACAGTAATAGCACAAATACACGTTTGGGCCCTAGGGGCGTACCAAACCATATACCAATAAAGTGGTATGCGAACCACGACTGAACTAGACACTAGGCCTAGAGCCTCTAGAAGTGCTTGGACCACAAGGAACCACCCAAGGTAGTGACACAGGGGACCCACGGGAGACGCGTGCAGTGTAAATACACAACCGCGATACGCCGTTAACTTCTATGGAGAAAGTCGGGATCGGGAAAATAGAGGAAAGGGACACTTAAAAGAGGACTAGGACAAAACCCTTTGAGATCTAGGACTTTGAAGAGTCTCTACCCACGGGAGCACTGGAGTACTCGTGTTACCTCACCCAGGGAAGCCGGGTGCATAGGTGCCTTTCGGGGTCGGGTTTCGTCGTCGATTCGAATGGCGATCTGCTGCAAAGTGCTGCTGGCGGCCAAGAGAAAAGTGTCCGGGTGGATCCAAGAGTGGATCGGAGTTCTGGTGAACCTGAAAGCAGAGGGGACAGAGTCTGGGTCACTAGCCAGTGACCAGGAAGGCGATGGACAGATGCCCACCGATGTCGAGTGCTTCAGGTGCGTTGACGGTCGTCTTGACTCTTCAGCCACGAGGTCCGGGAGGCGTTGTCGGTGACCAGGAGCAGGATTCGGGCTGGTACTCGATGTCTGTCGAGTGCTGAGGTGTCGGCGACCGGATTGGACCCAACAAGCCTTGGCAACGGCAAGTCTCGAGTAAGATGTAGATCGTCGATGGTGCAGACCAGCAAGGTCTGTGGAACTCACCCAGCAAGGGTAAGTGAGGGCAGGCCTGTAGCAACCAGGATGCCAAGTAGGAAAAGGATTGGCCTTCGTTAAGGGCTACTAGCCAATGGGCTAGCAACCGCGAAGGAGCCTCGTGACGCCGCACGTGGAGCTGGCTTACAGGACACTCGTGGAGTGGGGCCTAGTGATCTTCGGTGCAGGTGGTGCTGGAGGCTAGGGCTACTCGGAGCCCAAAGCACGACTTCTTGGGAGACCCAGAAGAGGATGCACTTGCAAATGTGCTCGGTGTCCAGGGGTCACGGTCTCAAGTCACCCACGATAGCCACGGGCCTCAGCTTTGCTGGGGACTCAGGGTAGCCTCGGGGAAGTCTGAGAATCCACCTCTGGTGATGCGATAACTTCGGCGTCCGACGGGAGCTTCAGAAATGCGAACCGGACAGATGCTTCTTTGGTGCCTGCCAAGCAGGGGAGTCACTCCTTGACCCCAAGGGAGATTCTTCAGTCCTCTAATCGTGAGTAGAGCGTCGAAGGTCCAGGATTCAGTTTCAGAGTTTCGTCCAGGTATAATCTAAAGTCCTAAGGACTGGGTTCCTACCTTTATTCTAAAAATAGGGGTTGGACTACTCTGAGGCCCCACCTATGGGTGGGTCAGGGCAGAGGGGTGGCTACACCCCTTTCCCTTTGTCCAGTTCACGCCAAAGCAGGGGCTGCAAGCCCCTGATCCGGTTTGAACTGGGGTATGCACAGGGACACCAAATGTGCCCCCAGTGCAGGACTTCAAAGCACCCGAAAGTGCTCCCGCCCAGCCCCAATACACATTATCCTGTCTTGGGAGGTGGTCACAGGACAGGAAACCTATTGTCCAGGCCTCCCCTGCCGGAGTTTCGTCCAGCAGCAGGAGGCCAGACTCGTGTCTGTGGCAGCAGCATCCATTTTGTGATGCCAGGGCTCTGGAAAGAAGTTACCGGACTCGTCAGAGTTAACATGTCTTTCCCTCTAGAAGGGTGGAATGCTACCCCCGCCGCCAGGATTGGCGGGGGTAGTATTCCAAGATGTTTGACACCAAACACGACATGTTTAGGTGCAGCCATTCCAAAGTTAGCATTTTACCGCGAGGATATAATGCGCTTAAGAGTATATGGTCAGGCTGCACTACAAACAGCATCAGAGATGGTCTCCGAACGCTGCAGAGGGGCCCTGCTCAGGCAGGGGCACCCTCTCACATAGGAACCATGCACTCTGCCTTTAGGATTGATAAGGCCTGCCTTAGGAGTGACTTATAGGTTTATATGTGTGTATGTATTTCGTGATATAGGTAACCTATATCACAGTAAGGGGTGCTTGCACCACCTTACCCAGGCTGCAGTAGCAGACCTGTGGTGTCAGTTTGGATGGCCTTCCAGGGGTGGCATAATACATGCTGCAGCCCCTGGCAGGCCTCTGAGGTACCTATGCCCTTGGTACATAGTATACCATATACTAGGGACTTATAAGGGCACTCCAGATCCCAATCAGTGATGTGCCTAAGGCACATGGAAACCATTTTAGAGAGGAAGCAGCTAGGCTGGGGTTCTGATTAGCAGGGCCCCAGCCAGACTAATGTCGAAAAACAGTGAAGCATCAGCAAAAGTGGGGGTACCCATGTGAAGCAGATCCTACTCTCCTACACAACCCCCCCAAACGTAGGGACATTAAACTAACCTTGCCCAGTTAAGTCTTCATGTTCTAAGTGGAAATACCTAGAGAGTCCATCTGCATTCGCATGGTTACTCCCAGGCCTATGTTCCACTGTAAAGTCCATCCCCTGTAGGGAAATGGACCACCTAAGCAGTTTGGGGTTTTCACCCTTCATTTGTTTTAGCCATAAGAGGGGCTTATGGTCTGTCTGAACCAGGAAGTGTGTACCAAACAAGTATGGCCTCAACTTCTTCAGAGCCCAGACCACAGCAAAGGCCTCCCTCTCTATGGCTGACCAACGTTTCTCTCTAGGGGTCAGCCTTCTGCTAATAAAAGCTACTGGCTGATCCTGACCTTCTTCATTCAATTGTGACAGTACAGCCCCTACCCCCAATTCAGATGCATCAGTTTGAACAATGAACTTCTTGGAGTAATCAGGACTCTGCAGAATTGGAGCAGTGCACATGGCCTGCTTGAGGTCATCAAATGCCTTTTGACAGCTAACTGTCCACTGAACCTTTTTGGGCATTTTCTTAGAAGTTAAGTCATTCAAGGGTGTCACTATTGATCCATACCCCTTGACAAATCTCCTATAGTACCCAGTCAGGCCTAAGAAGGCTCTCACCTGAGTCTGGGTAGTGGGAGCAGTCCAGTCCATGATGGTCTGGATCTTGCTCTGCAAAGGTTGAACCTGGCCTCCACCCACAAGGTGGCCCAGGTACACAACCTGACTCTGCCCTATCTGGCATTTAGTGGCCTTGATAGTCAGGCCTGCCTTGTGCAGGGCCTGTAAAACATTCCTGAGGTGGACCAGGTGATCCTCCCAGGTGGAGCTAAAGACAGCAATATCATCTAGATAAGCTGCACTATAGGCTTCCAGTCCTGTGAGAACTGTATTCACCAACCTCTGGAAAGTGGCAGGTGCATTCTTCAGACCAAAGGGCATTACCACAAATTGATAATGCCCACTAGGGGTTGAGAATGCTGTTTTGGGCTTTGCAGTATCAGCTAGTCTGATCTGCCAGTAGCCAGCTGTTAGGTCAAATGTGCTGAGATATTTGGCAGAGGCCAAAGTATCTATGAGCTCATCTGCCCTGGGAATTGGATGGGCATCAGTCCTAGTGACTGCATTGAGACCCCTGTAGTCTACACAAAACCTCATCTCTCTTTTTCCACCACTGGTGTGAGGTTTCGGTACTAGGACTACTGGACTAGCCCAAGGGCTATCTGAGGGTTCAATTACTCCCAATTCCAACATTTTCTGGACTTCAGTCCTGATACAGTCCCTGACATGGTCAGGTTGCCTATAAATCTTGTTTTTAATAGGCAGACTGTCCCCAGTGTCCACTTCATGAGTGCACCAGGTGGTCTGACTGGGTGTCAGTGAAAACATATGTCGAAACTGGTTGAGGACTTGCCTGCAATCAGTTTGTTGCTTGGTAGTGAGGCTGCCTGCCAAGGCTACACCATCAACTGACCCATCGTCAGGGTTCTGTGAGAGCAGGTCAGGGAGTGGGTCACTCTCTTCCTCCTGCCCTTCATCAGTAGCCATGAGCAAGCCCATGTCTGCCCTGTCCACATATGGTTTTAACCTGTTGACATGGAGAACCCTGTGGGGACTCCTGGGTGTTCCTAGGTCCACTAAATAAGTGACCTCACCCTTCTGCTCAACAATAGTGTGGGGTCCACTCCATTTATCTTGGAGAGCTGCTTGGGCCACTGGCTCCAACACCCACACCTTCTGTCCTGGCTGGTAAACAGTCAGAACAGCTCTTTGGTCATGCCAGGCCTTTTGAAGTTCCTGGCTAGCCTCAAGGTTTTTGGTTGCCTTTTTCATGTACTCAGCCATCCTGGAGCGGAGACCAAGTACATAGTCCACTATATCTTGCTTTGGGGGCTTGAGAGGTAACTCCCATCCTTCCTTCACCAAGCACAGTGGACCCCTCACAGGGTGGCCAAACAGAAGTTCAAAAGGGCTGTAACCAACCCCCTTCTGAGGCACCTCCCTATATGCGAATAAAAGGCAGGGCAAGAGTATGTCCCATCTACGCCTAAGCTTTTCTGGGAGCCCTTTAATCATGCCCTTCAAGGTTTTGTTGAATCTCTCAACTAAACCATTGCATTGTGGGTGATAGGGTGTGGTGAACTTATAAGTCACTCCACACTCCTTCCACATTGCTTTTAAGTACCCAGACATGAAGTTAGCACCCCTGTCTGATACTACCTCCTTAGGAAAGCCCACTCTTGAGAAGATTCCCAGGAGGGCCCTTGCCACCACAGGTGCTGTAGTGGTCCTGAGGGGAATAGCTTCTGGGTACCTGGTGGCATGATCCACTACCACCAGGATAAACCTGTGCCCAGAGGCTGTTTGGGGATCCATGGGACCAACAATGTCAATCCCTACCCTCTCAAAGGGCACCCCCACCACAGGTAGTGGTATCAGGGGGCCTTTGTAGTGCCACCTGCTTTGCCACTGGCTTCGCAGGTTACACAGGAGCGACAAAACTCCTTACTGTCTTCAGACATGTGGGGCCAGTGAAAGTGAGGGACAATTCTGTCCCAAGTCTTGTTCTGGCCCAGGTGACCTGCTAAGGGAATATCATGGGCTAGGGTCAATAGGAAGCCCCTGAACTTCAAAGGTATTACCAACCTCCTGGTAGCACCAGGCTTGGGGTCTCTACTCTCTGAGTACAGGAGTCCATCATCCCAATACACTGTATGGGGACCACTAGCTTTCCCAGCAGCCTCAGCAGCAGCTTGCTGTCTGAGGGGTTGAAGGGAGGGGCAGCTCTGCTGCTCCTGGCTCAGATCTGCCCTAGAAGGTCCCCCTGTCCCCAAGAACTCAACCTGGTCAGGTTCAAGTTCCTCTGGGACAGTTCCTTCTTCAGGGCTGAGATCATCCCCCTCAAGGGACTGATCTTCCTCCTGAGCCAAGGGGGAAGGCACTGCCTTAACCCTACTACTCCTCCTCTTGGAAGGCACTTGGTCCATTCTTCCAGAATCCAAGGCCTGTTCAGTGCTAGACATTTTGGCTTGTGACCTGGTCACAGCAAACACATCTGCAGGGATCCCCAGCATTTCTGCATGGGTCCTGAGCTCCACTTCTGCCCAAGCAGAAGTTTCTAAGTCATTGCCAAGCAAGCATTCGACTGGTAGGTTTGCACTTACCACAACCTTCTTAAGGCCAGTTACCCCTCCCCAGGAGAAGTTAACAACTGCCAGAGTATGGTCTGTTCTGACATTGCTAGCATTGGTCACTTGGTACATCTCACCAAGCATAACTTGCCCAGGTAGCACAAGGTCTTGTGTCACCATTGTGACACTTGCCCCTGTGTCCCTAAATGCCAAAGCCTCACGTCCATTGATTAAAGGCTGTTGTCTGTACTTGCCCAGATTACTGGGACTCACAGTGGAGGTCACATCCATGCCTCCATCACAGACTAACACAGCCTGAGTCAGTTCCCTGACTAAGTCAGAGCCCAACTCAGTTCCCAGGGTGAACCCTACTAAACCCTTGGCTGGAGCACTCCCACCAACTGTACTAGGGGGAACAGGTGCCTTAGGGGCATTGGTGGGTGCTGGACTGGAGTCTTTGGACTTGGTGCAATCACTGGTCCAGTGGGTCTTTTGCTTACAGACCTTGCACCATGGTTTTCTTTGGCCTTTACCCTTGGTAAACTGGGAATCCCCCCCAGAAGAAGATTTTTGGGGGCCTGATGAAGACTTTTGATCTTTACCCTTCTCCCCACCCTTGTCAGAGTTCTTAGCATCTTGCTTCTTGGTTTCCCCACCTTGGTTCTGTACCTTCTGCTTCACCCTGGTTCTGACCCATTTGTCTGCCTTCTTTCCCAATTCTTGGGGAGAGGTCAGATCAGAGTCTACCAGGTATTGATGCAACAGCTGATTTTGACAGTTATTAAGAATCTGCTCCCTCATTATCAGATTATACAATCCTGAGAAGTCACACACCTTACTGCCCATCAACCAGCCTTCCAGAGCCTTGGCAGAACAATCCACATAGTCTACCCAGTCTTGAGTCTGTGCTTTTGGGTGTCTCTGAACTTCAACCTGTACTGTTCAGTGGTTAGGCCAAACCCATCAATAAGAGCACTCTTCAAGACCTTGTAATTATCAGCATCCTCCTCTCTAACAGTGAGGAGCTTATCTCTACCTTTGTCAGCAAAGGAGAGCCACAAGATTGCTGCCCACTGCTCCTGAGGGACCTTCTGTACTTTACAGGCCCTCTCTAAAGCAGTTATCCATTTGTGGATATCATCCCCACTCTGGTAGGGAGGGACAATCTTGCTCAGGTTCCTATGGTCATAGGACCTTTCCCTGTCTCTAGGGACATCGCTGCCACCATGGGACTCTAGTCCCAACTTTCTTCTCTCTCTAAGGAGATCTAGGGATTCCCTATCTAAAGCCAATTGCTTTTTTCTGATCTCCAGCTGAGTTTCCTCATACTGTAAGAGTCTGGTTCTCCTCTCATGAGAGGATTCCCTCCTGTGAGATGAGACAGAGCTCCCTATAGAGGTGCCAGAGTGGTTAGACTCCTGAGAAGGAGATCTAGACTTCCTGGGCACACTCTTAATCCTTCCTGGGGGGACAAAGAGGGCATCATCTTGATCATCCTCATCATCATCCACAGGAGGGATTTGGTTTTCCAGGTCAGGGTCATTGTCACCCTCCTGGCCAGTTTCAGAGGGGGGGCTGGGGGTATTGGTACCCCTAGCGTCCTCCTCTTCTCCTGTCCCACCCTCAGCTCCTACCCCTTCAGTCCCTACAGGCTTACTAAGGTCATAAGCCACCAACAACTCCTTGAGGTGTTGGGTGGTGGGGCTTTGGCCTGTCCTTATTTTTCTCAAGTTACATAAAGCTCTCAATTCCAAGAATGGGAGTGTATCATACTTGGAGGGTGGAAGCTCAATGGCTTCCTGCAAGGATTCTTTGGATCCTGCCCTTAAAGACATTACTAGTGTGGTGTGGTGTATGCACTACCTACTCTAGTGTGGCCTACTAAACTCTCTTGAGTTGTAGAAAGGGTTGTGCTATCCCTTAACACACAACTCTAAGTTCAGTAGAACTTACTGTTATTCTAAGCTTAAATTATATGTACCTTAGGTACCTTTAGTGGTTTTCAGTTGATCAATTCAATTGAGATTATCTGGTAAAACAATAGCAAGCTGGAATCCCACACGCTGCACACCAATGTGAGAAGTTGGCCTGGCATATGCTGTCCACTAATTATAGTGGGCACCTTGCACCAGTCCAAACAACCCCTTATTGGAGATAGGTTAAAGACAACCTTATTGAAAGCTATCCTAGTGGTAGCTATGGAGAGCAGCCTTCAGGCTAAGTCTTGAAGGAATGTAAAGCAGCTTGTTTTACCAGTCTATAATCTCTTGAGTGACCAAATGAAAGAGCACCACACCAGGTATATATTCAAAATATATGTATTTATTACTAAACACACCCCTCTAGTCTCTTTATGAGGCTAGAGTTCGAAGTACATAAGTTATAAGATATTAAATCACAGTAATAGCACAAATACACGTTTGGGCCCTAGGGGCGTACCAAACCATATACCAATAAAGTGGTATGCGAACCACGACTGAACTAGACACTAGGCGTAGAGCCTCTAGAAGTGCTTGGACCACAAGGAACCACCCAAGGTAGTGACACAGGGGACCCACGGGAGACGCGTGCAGTGTAAATACACAACCGCGATACGCCGTTAACTTCTATGGAGAAAGTCGGGATCGGGAAAATAGAGGAAAGGGACACTTAAAAGAGGACTAGGACAAAACCCTTTGAGATCTAGGACTTTGAAGAGTCTCTACCCACGGGAGCACTGGAGTACTCGTGTTACCTCACCCAGGGAAGCCGGGTGCATAGGTGCCTTTCGGGGTCGGGTTTCGTCGTCGATTCGAATGGCGATCTGCTGCAAAGTGCTGCTGGCGGCCAAGAGAAAAGTGTCCGGGTGGATCCAAGAGTGGATCGGAGTTCTGGTGAACCTGAAGCAGAGGGGACAGAGTCTGGGTCACTAGCCAGTGACCAGGAAGGCGATGGACAGATGCCCACCGATGTCGAGTGCTTCAGGTGCGTTGACAGTCGTCTTGACTCTTCAGCCACGAGGTCCGGGAGGCGTTGTCGGTGACCAGGAGCAGGATTCCGGCTGGTACTCGATGTTTGTCGAGTGCTGAGGTGTCGGCGACCAGATTGGACCCAACAAGCCTTGGCAACGGCAAGTCTCGAGTAAGATGTAGATCGTCGATGGTGCAAACCAGCAAGGTCTGTGGAACTCAGCCAGCAAAGGTAAGTGAGGGCAGGCCTGGAGCAACCAGGATGCCAAGTAGGAAAAGGATTGGCCTTTGTTAAGGGCAACTAGCCAACGGGCTAGCGACCGCGAAGGAGCCTCGTGACGCCGCACGTGGAGCTGGCTTACAGGACACTCGTGGAGTGGGGGCCAGTGATCTTTAGTGCAGGTGGTGCTGGAGGCTAGGGCTACTCGGAGCCCAAAGCACGACTTCTTGAGAGACCCAGAAGAGGATGCACTTGCAAATGTGCTCGGTGTCCAGGGGTCACGGTCTCAAGTCACCCACGATAGCCACGGGCCTCAGCTTTCCTGGGGACTCAGGGTCGCCTCGGCAAAGTCTGAGAATCTACCTCTGGTGATGCGATGACTTTGGCGTCCGACGGGAGCTTCAGAAATGCGAACCGGACAGATGCTTCTTTGGTGCCTGCCAAGCAGGGGAGTCACTCCTTGACCCCAAGGGAGATTCTTCAGTCCTCTAATCGTGAGTAGAGCGTCGAAGGTCCAGGATTCAGTTTCAGAGTTTCGTCCAGGTATAATCTAAAGTCCTAAGGACTGGGTTCCTACCTTTATTCTAAAAATAGGGGTTGGACTACTCTGTGGCCCCACCTATGGGTGGGTCAGGGCAGAGGGGTGGCTACACCCCTTTCCTTTGTCCAGTTCACGCCAAAGCAGGGGCTGCAAGCCCCTGATCCGGTTTGAACTGGGGTATGCACAGGGACACCAAATGTGCCCCCAGTGCAGGACTTCAAAGCACCCGAAAGTGCTCCCGCCCAGCCCCAATACACATTATCCTGTCTGGGGAGGTGGTCACACCTCCCTGGGACAGGAAACCTATTGTCCAGGCCTCCCCTGCCGGAGTTTCGTCCAGCAGCAGGAGGCCAGACTCGTGTCTGTGGCAGCAGCATCCATTTTGTGATGCCAGGGCTCTGGAAAGAAGTTACCGTACTCGTCAGAGTTAACATGTCTTTCCCTCTAGAAGGGTGGAATGCTACCCCCGCCGCCAGTATTGGCGGGGGGGTAGTATTCCAAGATGTTTGACACCAAACACGACATATTTAGGTGCAGCCATTCCAAAGTTAGCATTTTACCGCGAGGATATAATGCGCTTAAGAGTATATGGTCAGGCTGCACTACAAACAGCATCAGAGATGGTCTCCGAACGCTGCAGAGGGGCCCTGCTCAGGCAGGGGCACCCTCTCACATAGGAACCATGCACTCTGCCTTTAGGATTGATAAGGCCTGCCTTAGGAGTGACTTATAGGTTTATATGTGTGTATGTATTTCGTGATATAGGTAACCTATATCACAGTAAGGGGTGCATGCACCACCTTACCCAGGCTGCAGTAGCAGACCTGTGGTGTCAGTTTGGATGGCCTTCCAGGGGTGGCATAATACATGCTGCAGCCCCTGGCAGGCCTCTGAGGTACCTATGCCCTTGGTACATAGTATACCATATACTAGGGACTTATAAGGGCACTCCAGATCCCAATCAGTGATGTGCCTAAGGCACATGGAAACCATTTTAGAGAGGAAGCAGCTAGGCTGGGGTTCTGATTAGCAGGGCCCCAGCCAGACTAATGTCGAAAAACAGTGAAGCATCAGCAAAAAGTGGGGGTACCCATGTGAAGCAGATCCTACTCTCCTACAGGCACAATGGCACACATGCACACTCATGTGTAGCACACTGCACATGCACAATGATTGTGGAACATGTCCCTGATACCCTTGGCGCACTGCAGCACACATAGAAACACCAAGTAGGCCCCCGTCCACTATGTGCACAAATGTGCCCCCCTCCACATCACCAATTACACAACCTACCCATGCACATGTGCTGAATCCAGAAAAGCAGCAGCTCTGTGAGCCACACTGACAATGCAAGTGACACTGCATGACCGATAGCACGGCTGCAGTCAAAATACATGACATGGTGCACGAGACGACATTGAGGTGGCTGAGTGTGGACCACATCCATAAAGGAGCAGGTCACACTCGGACACATCCACATGCACCTTCAACCCATGACGTCAAAGATACATCTGCAGACAAACAATGCACAAGAGTACAAAATCTGTCCAAGAGCACAAATGACCCAAGTCGCAAACATCCCAGCAGCCGAAAAGCACAAAAGTCAAAGGCACACTGCCTCAAAGGGATAAGGGGCAGCCAAATCAGAGCTGCAGGTGCGACTCTCCCACAATGCAGCACACACACATATCAATCACAGCACATCAACTTGATGACAATGTGGTACAAAGTGCAACACTCACACCACAGGACATAGGACACAACGGGTGCCGCTCGTGCGTAGAAAATGGGCAATCACATCTGGCATTGCATGACACTGTGAGATGATAATGTACGAGTACAACCTCACATCCGTCATGTAGCCGAAATGTCTACTGTCACCCATCAAATAGCCAGTTCCTCCAAAACAGTCACAATGTACATTGTCATGCAGTCTGTATGTAAACATGTACAATGTGTGAACATACATGGAACACACTGTTAACCTGCATCTCCCGTTACATTGCAGAGGGACAATCAACACCTCCTGCAGAGCAGACCACACATCTCTACAGTGATGATGAAGAGGACACCCTGCACATTTGCCCAGACACCCTCCAACGGCTCGTGGACAGCCTCCGCACCCCATCCCCAGGAGCAGGGCAGCCCAGCTGCATTGCGGTGAGCCCACACCCTGCACAGACCACACAGCAGGAAGCACACACCACCAGGGCTGACCCACACGACCAACACATGGAATTCCAACGCCGTGTGTTAGCGTGCCAGGAGGAGTTGGCTGATCTGCTGCGGGTGGGTTTCGACCTCGTGGCAGCCAAACTCGATGCCATACGTGGGTGTCTGAGTCCCATCAGGGACCACGTACAGTCCCTAACAGACACCCCCTGTCCGCACCATGCTCACCGACAATCCCTGGCTGACCTCGCTGGGGCCATTACTCCGATACAAGAACTGTCTAGTCAGACAGGCTCCAGCGATGACAGCACAGAGTTGGCACAGATGCGGAGGACAATGGAGACCATGGAGCGGATGCAGGCTGGAAGTACGGCTGAACACCAGCGACATGTATCTGGGATCTTCCAGGCCTTGCAGATCCTCATCTTGCCATTGCTGCCACAGAGCCTGTACCAGATGACTTCTGCAGGAACTTCGACATACACATCTCCACCCCCTGATGTGTCATTGGCACACAGTGATGCGGCCATTACACCACCACACACACCTGACACACCGGACACAGAAGACGTCTCAGAGGAGTAAGATGTGGAGGGGAATGACTGTGTGAGGAAGGAGGCAGTAGCATCCGTACCCGCCACATGGCCTGTCCCTGCATGGTTCAGCCTTATGCATCATGCCCTGGAACAACACCTCCCACTGTCCCCCGGAACACTCTGCGACATTCACCTGGACCCCGACATGGACTGCCATATCTGCTCTTGTACCAATGACACAGCAATCCGGCTGAGGACTGTACTCTTCCTCTTCAGATTAACTTTGCATTCCCCCAAGGACTCTGGTTGACTCACCAATGGGCAACCACTCAATGTGGGCTTGAACTGGCCATGTACCCCTCCAGCTCCGAGACGCCCCAGAATGTGAATAAACATTCCAAATCACACAGATGTGTCATGTCTATGTTCACTCACGTGTACAAGTACGGAGGAACATAGGGACGTTGATTGCACTAAAAGGTACACCCTGGTAAATGTCTTCAATGCGCATGTTTGAGCCTGACCCACATGGCCAATTAGTTGAATGTGAAGGTGTAAACTAGCTGTGGCCTCATTGCACATGAACAACAATCTCGCATCCCCCAACGTAGCCCCACGTCCATGTATCATATAGGGCTGTGTGTGTAAATGTCATAATCGGTAGCCCGCCTGAAGTAGTGTCCCCCATCGCATGTGGCTACAGAACATCTCTTCACATGACATACTCACACACATCAGTGTGGACACAGTCTGTTTGAATGGATCATATTGATCCACATGGCAAGAAGTTGGACACCATACTCACATTGCTGAAGACACGTAAGAGCACAGGTCTACCAGCAACTATCGCAAATACAATGTCTGGCTCACAGAGGTGGAGCTGCCAATAGGGATCCACCACCTATGTACCAGAGGCAGTCTGTCCCTCCCTGTGTGCGGACAATGCTCATTGAGGCACACGATTTGTTAAACTAATCAACACTCATCACAGTTGTACACTGGTGAAGTTGCGTAGACTTTATTAGCATGTGCGTGTCAGTACGGGCAAGTGATGGGCCACAACAGGCAGACAAATGCTTAAGACACTTACAGGCAGAATGGGAACGTGTCGAGGTGCAAGGAATGGGGTGGCAAAAATGAACACATATCTTTACGGTTAGCAACGGTCCCAGCCCACCTTGCCTTGCTGGTCGAGTCATGTGATGTTTGGCGTCTGCTCATTGCCCCGTGTCAGGGGACACGACTCACAGCCCATGGGATCTGCATGGAGCTGTACCACCGGACTGCGCCGACTGTGTGCCCTGCTAACAGTGAGCAGGTGAAAGGGACCAACAAGGTCACATGTCGTGCTACATTGCCATGTGTGTAGTCTCCCTCCAGCAGTATGTCAGATTTAGGAACTTTGCCAAGCGACGCTGTGCAGCTCCACCCATGGGGCTGCAGCACCTTGCACAGGTGTGTGACAACACGCATAGGTGCACGCACATGCATTCTGAGCCCGAGCGAATGCAGACATGTCCACTGTTGTACTGGCTTATGGGACCATTCCTCCACGATGCAACACGGTGTTGGGACCTGTGCTCTGGGTGTCAATCAGTTGTGGCTGCAGGAAGGTAGTTATTCGTCCATGAATGCAAGCGATGCTTCATAGGCAATCAGTTCCAGAAGTACGTCGTTCTCGAATTCAAGGAACACGATGGAGAGCCAATCCATTAACTGGTCTGGACAGATGTGCTTCGACCACGCAGTTTCACCAATCTGCGATACAGCCCAATAGGGGAGCGCCTCGATGTGGTCACTGCACACGATGACTTGTGCAATCTCCCATCTACTGCAGCCGGCACAGACACCACATATCAAGGCATCCCATGCCCGGGTATCCGGGTTGCACTCCTGTTCATGGGCCAACAGGGGGCGCACACACAAGTCGTAATCCAGTTCAGCTACCGTTGTGTTGGATAGGCAGACCTCCATGGGCCACTCGAATGTGCATGACCGACAGTGGAACCATGGCTGGACGCATGTGACGTACGCAAGCCGGAAACTCAGACGGTAACTGATTTGCAAAACTGTCATTGGCAGAGCTCCCAACAGATGCAGCATTCGTGCACGGTACAGCTCCACGTGACTGGGGTTGTCCATGTGCCCTGGATTGCCTACCATTGCGTTTGTTGGTCTCGTACCACCGGCACTCCTCAGACCGGCAGCAGTTCTGTGGACGATATGCCACAGCTCGGAGTAATGAGTCGTATGTGTGTTCAACGTTTGGACGTATGGGTTGTCTTTTTTACTGCTGTGTTGGGGGCATGCCATGTAGGTGTAGCTCGAGCAGGGACAAGTGTGTGTGGGGTTTGGACACGTTGCTCTTTCATTAGCGCAGTTCGTGGTGTGGGAGTCGCCAGAGTCTGGCATCGTATCTCACTCAGGGGGTGCCGGGCGCATTGGAGACCAAGGTCGGAGGTTCGGATGTCCTTCCGCCTTGTGTATTGGGACAAAGGAGCTTTCATGCCTGATTTTAGTCTGACTACTGCTTGCATTTCTGAAATGTGATGTGGACTTTGCGCTGAAATTGTTGCCAGGCCTTAGATTTTGGGTGCACCAATTGCGAGACACACGCAACAGTTGGCATATATGTGCCAAGGGTCCGATTGTCCTTGCGCTCCTTGTTCAGTCTCTCTCTCTCTCTCTCTCTTTCTCTCTCTCTGTCCTTTGATGAG
Source organism: Calotriton arnoldi (assembly GCA_963921515.1). NCBI lineage: Eukaryota > Metazoa > Chordata > Amphibia > Caudata > Salamandridae > Calotriton > Calotriton arnoldi. The sequence goes on from CAWUFW010013487.1 coordinate 76,750, forward strand.
TGCCTGACACACCTTCTTATCTGGGAAATTGTCTTGCAGGCTGTCACTTACGGATTGTCCAGGGATGACCCGCCATGACTCTTCCAAATAGTTGTTTGGTGTGAGATTTGATTGTGATATTTTGTTTGAACTCTCAATGGTGAATGATTGATTCTGCTTTTTCTGTACTCACATGACTGTTAGTTGTTGTGATTCTGCGGTATCAGGCGAATGATTTTGTTCATGATTTGGTGACGTTGATGTGCAATCTCTTGGTCCGGGGGAGGTGGGGGGTGCCCGGGGTGGGGCCCGGGGGGGTGGTACGGGGGTGGGTGGCGGTGGGTGTTGTGGCCCTCTTGGGTGTCCGAGCTGCATGATCGTTGGCTCCATGGCATCTGTTGTTCTTCAGTTGTGGGTCTGGGCTGTGCTCCCTTTGATGGTGCAGGTTGTAGTGCGACTTTGCACAAGGTCAGAGCAGGTGTTAATTTCCTGCAGCTAACGCGCCTTATCGCATGTTTTGTGTTCTCATCGCCGATCTGGCTGGTCTTTGAGAATGTTGAGGTGTGGTGTTGTCGCGGCTTTTTGCTTGGGAACGCCTACTCTGCATCTCATTAGCGATAGTTGCTGGGGTCATCCGTGGCGATGTTTTTTGCGGCTGCTATCACGGGTAAACTGGTGGTGTCGGCTGTTTGCACCAGCTTGTGAATGGGGCAGTACATTTATCGCGACTTTGGCTGTGATAAAGTGCCGATTATTTGGCGATAGATCCTTGAGAATATTCTCCTATGTTGATTGTTCATATGATATATATGACACTGTGGGGGATATGTATAAGGAAGTGGTGAAGTGAGGCGTTAGCCGTCATGGCTTAACGCTTCACTCCGCCACTTCTGAAACGTAAGACTGCACCATATTTACAAGGATATGTTGCAGCCTTGCATTTCCCCCTGCGATGGCGCTAAGTTTAGCAGCTTAGCGCCAACGCAGGCACCCTTGAGCAGGCACTCTTGCACCATAGGTGTCCCTTCCTGCACATAAACAAACCTGAAATGCCATTTTGTGACTTTCATGTGTGCTGCTTAATGCAGCACACATGAAAGTCACAAAATGGCATTTTTTTTGCAAGATTGTTTATGTACAGGAAGGAGGACCTTCCTGTACATAAGCAATCCATGGCATTTAGCTTTTTCCATGTGTGCTGCACAAGGCAGCACACATGGAAAAAGCAAAAACGAGGAGAAATAATTGATTTTTCCTCGTTTTGCCAACTTAAGACAGGTTTTACCTGGTCTTAATTTTGGTGCTGCCTCCTATGTACGCTGCCCTTGTACATAGGGGGCAGCGTCAAAATCGATGGGTGTTGCGGTGGAATGCCCACCCCAACACCCACTGCCCACCCCTTTCACGCTAACCATAGCGTGAAAGGGGGCCTTATTTATAAGGCAGCGTTAAGCCACGTTACATGGCTTAATGCTGCCTTGTAAATAAGGCAAAGCTCCTATCGCCACCACAACGTCAATAAAAGTGACGTTGTGGTGGTGATAGGGGCTTGTACATATGCCCCTGTATGTCTACTGACCCACAGGTGATGGCATTTCCATGGGAATTAGGTGCTCACTCAGGTGAAAGGCAAGTAATGGCATAAAGGCCATGTAGGGTTAAATATAAAAGGGTAGGTGAGCAGATTAGTTTGGTAGGTTTCATGGCAGTTGATGTTTCATGAAGCAAACTAAAGTGTTGGATTTTCGATTCCCTATTTCTAAGTATTGCTGAATCTCAAAAGAGAAAAATCTCTATGGGCAATTGTAAATCTTGGCAATTAGAAATCTAAGAATATTTTCTAAATCCAAAGAAGCCACTATTGATGGATGAGCCACACCTGCAAAGAGATGCATTCTCTCTAATCAACAGAAGTCTACCAATGGGTCCATATATTATTTGTATTTTCAAAAATGGAGACTATATATCAGTGATATAGCACAGAAAATGGACAACTTGAAGATCTACACACAATCATCTACTCTCGGAGTAAATAAAACGTTTATGCTCAATCTCAGAACGGAAATTCTATAAATCTTCAATTGACTAGAACATTGAATATTAGGCTAATGTTTTGCAAGTGCATTTGCAGCAATTTGACCCTTTATTATGGCAGAGATACATGCAACAAGAGGCATAAAGCACAAAACCCTCCTTGTGGACAACTTCAAAACTATGGTCAAATTGAAAGACTATGGACCTTATTCACAAAGATAAATTTAGTCGCAAATATGAATTAACAACTAATGTTACCTTTTTACTCCTGCTAAGAATTCACATAGGAAGTAAGGTATTTATTTGTACCGAAACGTTACCATGAGCACAGATGGTGAGAAAATTGGTATTCTAATGCATTGTTTGCCCTGGAAATATGTGAACGCACACAAACTTGCATGTTCCCCTTCCCAACCTGGAAAGCTGGCTTTTACTACAGCCAAGGCATGGTATGGAAAAAACCAAAGAGGACCAATGCAGGATCTAGTTTAAGAGATACACCAAATGGCGTATTTAAAGCTGCGACTTGCTTGGACTAGAAGGCGCTTAATTGCCAACAGGAATAAAAAATATGAAGCCAGTCCCCCTCACCCTGCTACTTACACCGAAAGCAGCAGTTATCAAGAGCAAGGAACATTTTATTTAATGCCTCAGGTGTATAATAGGCCATCCAGTGCAACCTCACTGAACAAAGCTTGCTCCCACAGTGTAACAATGACAGATGGGATTATCATGCCCAGATATCCTAGCTCCCGAAGCGTAAGAAACACCCAACCCGAAGAAACTTTATTACGACCATACAAACTCAGAAGCCTGGCACTTTGCTCTGCTAAAACCTTGTATCGAGCCTTCTTTGGAAATTTAGGAACCTTCATAAAAACTGGTAAATGGATGCCATTGTCCTGCATCATTCTATCTAAAAAAAAAAAAATCTATTACCCCTTTACCGTTCAAAACTCTAGCACAGAAATCAAGGAGTGCCGCTTGATATTAATCTTGAAAATGGGAAAGCATGAGCCCTCCATGGAGAATATCGAGCTGAAGTGCCACATATTTTACCCTAGGTGCTTTACTACTCCATATAAAGTGTTTAAGAAGCACATCCAAATCTGTAAAAAAAGAATTCTTAACTTTAATAGGGATGTTCTAAAATAAGAACAATAAAAGCAGAAGGACAGACATATTGATAAGGGCTACTCTACCTACTCAGGTCAAAGAAAGCAAAGTCCATCTTTTGAGCAGACCATTTATCTTAAAAAAGATTGGAATGTAATTTAACTGAAATAGCTTACAGTAATCATGAGTTACATATACCCCCAAATAATGAATGGGAGCCTGATGCCCTGCCTGCGAATGGAGAATTAATGGAAGGACCTCAGGTGGAGAATTGAAAAGCAGAACTTCTGTTTTTGTTGGGTTGATCTTATAACCCCTATATCTTTAAAATGATCAAACTCATCAAATACCCACTGAATATTTCCCCTTTCTGGTTTCAAGTATGAGATGATATCATCTGCATAGAGTTTCAATTTAGTAATACTAAAAAGAGGTGGCTCTATAGTCTGAGAAGCCCTAATCTTAACTGCTACAGGCTCTACAAAAAAAGTGAATAATATAGGGGATAGGGGGCATCCCTGTTGGGTCCCCCTCTTAATTAGGACCATACTGGCTAAATGTGGATTAACATAAATTTAAGCCTTAGCTCCATGATAAATTTTAGAGAGCATAGTGACAAAGCCTACCGGGAACCCAAAGTTTTACAGAGCAAAAAAACAAGGCCTCCCAGTTAACCAGACCGAAAGCTTTCTCTGCATCAACCATGATGACCACAGCCTTCGTCTGGTTAACTGAAAAATAATCCAATGCCTGAAGTAAGAAACTCGTATTAGCAGTCATTAGGTGCCCAGTAACAAAGCCTATTTGATCTCTGCGAATTACGTCCTGAGCCAGCGGAGGAATCTGAATGGCCCAAAGCTTCATCAATAGCTTATAATCAGCGTTGAGCAGACTTATGGTCCTATCTGAGTTAACGTCCTCAGGATTTTTCCCTTTCTTTAAAAAGCTTACAATTGTAGATTCTCTAAAGTAAGAAGATAATTGACCCCATCTTTAATATTGTTAAATAAATCAGACAGAAAAGGGAGTAATTCACCGGCAAAGGTCTTATAAAATTCGTGTGCAAGGCATCATTGCCAGCCGCCTTACCGCAAGACATTAAAGTTAAAATGTCCTTCAATTCACTCACTGTAATAGTTCACAATAATTGCTGCCCCTGGGAAGCCTCGATGGAGGGTACTCTAACGAACTGAAGGTACTGCACTATACTTATCGAGGAGATGGAATAGCTTGTCTCATAAATAGACTTGTAATGGTTAAGGAAAACCTGAGATACTTGATTTTTATTCATAACAAAATTACCCGATTCACATACGCAGACTCTTGTTTTTGCCTAACAGACCAGGCTAAGTACCTCCCAATCTGTTGACTCTCTTCATACAATTTCTGATGATGGGCCAGAGAGCTAGTAATTTCCTGTAGTATAAAAAAATCCCTCAATTTCTGTTTGACTTTTTCGAAGGCAGAAGAGAATAGGACACGTTACAATGCAAACATTTACAACGCACGCCTTTACAACGCGGTTTTTACATCGCAACATCCATTACAACGCATGATTTTACAAAGCATGCCATCACAACGCATTTTTAGAAACTACATTTGCAACGCATTCCATTACAATGCATACCACTACAACGCATACCATTGCAATGCATAATACTTTTAAGGCAACAATAGGGTAAGTGTTGGATAGTGTAGGGGTAAAAATTACTATTCCCACTCCAGTGAGTGCAACAGTAGGGTAAGTGTTGGATAGTGTAGGGGTAAAAATTACTATTCCCACTCCAGTGAGTGCAACAGCAGGGTAAGTGTTGGATAGTGTAGGGGTAATGCGTTGTAATGGCATGCGTTGTAGTGACAAGCGTTGTAATGGCATGCGTTGCAGTGATATGCGTTGTAATAGCTGTGTTCTAATGGCATGCGATGTAAAGGCAGGTGCGTTGTAATGACTGTGTTGTAAATGTAGTGCGTTGTAATGACTGCTTTGTAATGGCTGTTTCCCGGCAGAAGAATGTCTATTTACTTGTGATATCTGATCCACAGCATCTGGTAATATGGCGTTTTTATGGCGATGCATTTTATGTTGGAATGCCTTATAAGAAATAATATGCCCTCTGGTGGTAGCATTAAATGCCTCCCATTCAAAAAGACAGAGCCTGTGAACTAATTTAATTGGAAAAATCCCTAGCAAACCCCCTCATCTTGCGGACCGATTGTTCATCTGCTAATCCAGCTGCCACCTGGGCCTGTTGTTCCGATTAACCTCAACCTCAAATGTAAGAGAGACCAGGGCATGATCAGAAAATGAATTGGCCCAAATATCGGAACCGGCTCTAGTCAACAAGTGTGAAATTAGGAAAAAAATCTATGCAAGAAGCTGTACAATATCGGCTAGAAAAAAAAGTAAAATGTGTAACCGTGGGGTGATCCACCTGCCATGGGTCAATCAAATGAAGATCTTCCTTCAAGCTATTGATAACCTTTTTACTTTGAGGTTTTAACTGTTGTTTCGCTCGATTAGAAGTATCCTGACTAAGATCCTGAATAAAATTAAAATCCCTGCCCAAAATAATCAGTCCCACTGCACTCAATGCAATTTTATATATCTGCTGTAGATTCTCAGGTGCATCAGTATCTGGGGCATAATAATGTACAAGGTTTATTAGAGAACCATTCACCAGAGCCTTTCCCCAAAGCCAGCATCCCTGCGGGTCCCATAGTATATCACTTAAACCCAATCAAAGTCTCTGCCTAGATGGATTGCAACTCCCTTACTGAGAAGACGGCCGAAGAGAATATCGCATGTGCATACTGCTTTGGTGTTCCAGACTTTGGATGGTTATCTTCAAGATGGGTCTCTTGGAGAAATACTACTTCAGGCCAAAGGAACCATCATGCCTTGCTTTTATCTATTCACCATCCCATTCACATTACAAGATTACATTTTTATTTTATGTCATTTTCATTACCTATTTCTAAGTGCCCTAAAGAAGGGAGAGAGGAAAAAATAAATCTCCTCATTTTGACATAAATATCGATTCTGACCCCCTCATCTTTCCCTCAATGATATGTAAACAAGACAAATCTGCTCATTTTCTGAATACTGCTACCCCTTCCTAGAAACCCTCCTCTGTGCCCCAAACAGAAACTCACCCCTAATGGGAGGGGAAGAGCCCACCATACACCTCCCAGTGAAAACCTATCTAAGATTGGTGCCATGACGTTGCACCCTTGCACCCTCTGCCCACCCAACCCTGTCCACAATCGAGAAAGATATCAGCATTGATTACCTAAAACAAAAACCCCAATATCCAAGATGTGAGAAGTTGGCCTGGTATATGCTGTCCACTAATTATAGTGGGCACCTTGCACCAGTCCAAACAACCCCTTATTGGAGATAGGTTAAAGACCACCTTAATGAAAGCTATCCTAGTGGTAGCTATGGAGAGCAGCCTTCAGGCTAAGTCTTGAAGGAATGTAAAGCAGCTTGTTTTACCAGTCTATAATCTCTTGAGTGACCAAATGAAAGAGCACCACACCAGGTATATATTCAAAATATATGTATTTATTGCTAAACACACCCCTCTAGTCTCTTTATGAGGCTAGAGTTCGAAATACATAAGTTATAAGTTATTAATTCACAGTAATAGCACAAATACACGTTTGGGCCCTAGGGGCGTACCAAACCATATACCAATAAAGTGGTATGCGAACCACGACTGAACTAGACACTAGGCCTAGAGCCTCTAGAAGTGCTTGGACCACAAGGAACCACCCAAGGTAGTGACACAGGGGACCCACGGGAGACGCGTGCAGTGTAAATACACAACCGCGATACGCCGTTAACTTCTATGGAGAAAGTCGGGATCGGGAAATAGAGGAAAGGGACACTTAAAAGAGGACTAGGACAAAACCCTTTGAGATCTAGGACTTTGAAGAGTCTCTACCCCCGGGAGCACCGGAGTACTCGTGTTACCTCACCCAGGGAAGCCGGGTGCATAGGTGTCTTTCGGGGTCGGGTTTCGTCGTCGTTTCGAATGGCGATCTGCTGCAAAGTGCTGCTGGCGGCTAAGAGATAAGTGTCCGGGGTAATCCAAGAGTGGATCGGAGTTCTTAAGAACCTGAAAGCAGAGGGGACAGAGTCTGGGTCACTAGCCAGTGACCAGGAAGGCGATGGACAGATGCCCACCGATGTCGAGTGCTTCAGGTGCGTTGACGGTCGTCTTGACTCTTCAGCCACGAGGTCCGGGAGGCATTGTCGGTGACCAGGAGCAGGATTCTGGCTGGTACACGATGTCTGTCGAGTGCTGAGGTGTCGGCGAATGGATTGGACCCAACAAGCCTTGGCAACGGCAAGTCTCAGTGAAGATGTAGATCGTCGGTGGTGCAGACCAGCAAGGTCTGTGGAACTCACCCAGCGAGGGTAAGTGAGGGCAGGCATGGAGCAACCAGGATGCCAAGTAAGAAAAGGATTAGCCTTCTTTAAGGGCTACTAGCCAATGGGCTAGCGACCGCGAAGGAGCCTCATGACGCCGCACGTGGAGCTGGCTTACAGGACACTCGTGGAGTGGGGGCCAGTGATCTTCGGTGCAGGTGGTGCTGAAGGCTAGGGCTACTCGGAGCCCAAAGCACGACTTCTTAGGAGACCCAGAAGAGGATGCACTTGCAAATGTGCTCGGTGTCCAGGGGTCACGGTCTCAAGTCACCCACGATAGCCACGGGCCTCAGCTTTGCTGGGGACTCAGGGTAGCCTCGGGGAAGTCTGAGAATCCACCTCTGGTGATGCGATGACTTCGGCGTCCGACGGGAGCTTCAGAAATGCGAACCAGACAGATGCTTCTTTGGTGCCTGCCAAGCAGGGAGTCACTCCTTGACCCCAAGGGAGATTCTTCAGTCCTCTAATCTTGTCGTAGAGCGTCGAAGGTCCAGGATTCAGTTTCAGAGTTTCGTCCAGGTATAATCTAAAGTCCTAAGGACTGGGTTCCTACCTTTATTCTAAAAATAGGGGTTGGACTACTCTGTGGCCCCACCTACGGGTGGGTCAGGGCAGAGGGGTGGCTACACCCCTTTCCCTTTGTCCAGTTCGCGCCAAAGCAGGGCTGCAAGCCCCTGATCCGGTTTGAACTGGGGTATGCACTAGGGACACCAAATGTGCCCCCAGTGCAGGACTTCAAAGCACCCGAAAGTGCTCCCGCCCAGCCCCAATACACATTATCCTGTCTGGGGAGGTGGTCACACCTCCCTGGGACAGGAAACCTATTGTCCAGGCCTCCCCTGCCGGAGTTTCGTCCAGCAGCAGGAGGCCAGACTCGTGTCTGTGGCAGCAGCATCCATTTTGTGATGCCAGGGCTCTGGAAAGAAGTTACCGGACTCGTCAGAGTTAACATGTCTTTCCCTCTAGAAGGGTGGAATGCTACCCCCGCCGCCAGGATTGGCGGGGGGTAGTATTCCAAGATGTTTGACACCAAACACGACATGTTTAGGTGCAGCCATTCCAAAGTTAGCATTTTACCGCGAGGATATAATGCGCTTAAGAGTATATGGTCAGGCTGCACTACAAACAGCATCAGAGATGGTCTCCGAATGCTGCAGAGGGGCCCTGCTCATGCAGGGGCACCCTCTCACATAGGAACCATGCACTCTGCCTTTAGGATTGATAAGGCCTGCTTTAGGAGTGACTTATAGGTTTATATGTGTGTATGTATTTCGTGATATAGGTAACCTATATCACAGTAAAGGGTGCATGCACCACCTTACCCAGGCTGCAGTAGCAGACCTGTGGTGTCAGTTTGGATGGCCTTCCAGGGTGGCATAATACATGCTGCAGCCCCTGGCAGGCCTCTGAGGTACCTATGCCCTTGGTACATAGTATACCATATACTAGGGACTTATAAGGGCACTCCAGATCCCAATCAGTGATGTGCCTAAGGCACATGGAAACCATTTTAGAGAGGAAGCAGCTAGGCTGGGGTTCTGATTAGCAGGGCCCCAGCCAGACTAATGTCGAAAAACAGTGAAGCATCAGCAAAAAGTGGGGGTACCCATGTGAAGCAGATCCTACTCTCCTACACAACCCCCCCCAAACGTAGGGACATTAAACTAACCTTGCCCAGTTAAGTCTTCATGTTCTAAGTGGAAATACCTAGAGAGTCCATCTGCATTCGCATGGTTACTCCCAGGCCTATGTTCCACTGTAAAGTCCATCCCCTGTAGGGAAATGGACCACCTAAGCAGTTTGGGGTTTTCACCCTTCATTTGTTTTAGCCATAAGAGGGGCTTATGGTCTGTCTGAACCAGGAAGTGTGTACCAAACAAGTATGGCCTCAACTTCTTCAGAGCCCAGACCACAGCAAAGGCCTCCCTCTCTATGGCTGACCAACGTTTCTCTCTAGGGGTCAGCCTTCTGCTAATAAAAGCTACTGGCTGATCCTGACCTTCTTCATTCAATTGTGACAGTACAGCCCCTACCCCCAATTCAGATGCATCAGTTTGAACAATGAACTTCTTGGAGTAATCAGGACTCTGCAGAATTGGAGCAGTGCACATGGCCTGCTTGAGGTCATCAAATGCCTTTTGACAGCTAACTGTCCACTGAACCTTTTTGGGCATTTTCTTAGAAGTTAAGTCATTCAAGGGTGTCACTATTGATCCATACCCCTTGACAAATCTCCTATAGTACCCAGTCAGGCCTAAGAAGGCTCTCACCTGAGTCTGGGTAGTGGGAGCAGTCCAGTCCATGATGGTCTGGATCTTGCTCTGCAAAGGTTGAACCTGGCCTCCACCCACAAGGTGGCCCAGGTACACAACCTGACTCTGCCCTATCTGGCACTTAGTGGCCTTGATAGTCAGGCCTGCCTTTTGCAGGGCCTGTAAAACATTCCTGAGGTGGACCAGGTGATCCTCCCAGGTGGAGCTAAAGACAGCAATATCATCTAGATAAGCTGCACTATAGGCTTCCAGTCCTGTGAGAACTGTATTCACCAACCTCTGGAAAGTGGCAGGTGCATTCTTCAGACCAAAGGGCATTACCACAAATTGATAATGCCCACTAGGGGTTGAGAATGCTGTTTTGGGCTTTGCAGTATCAGCTAGTCTGATCTGCCAGTAGCCAGCTGTTAGGTCAAATGTGCTGAGATATTTGGCAGAGGCCAAAGTATCTATGAGCTCATCTGCCCTGGGTATTGGATGGGCATCAGTCCTAGTGACTGCATTGAGACCCCTGTAGTCTACACAGAACCTCATCTCTCTCTTTCCACCACTGGTGTGAGGTTTCGGTACAAGGACTACTGGACTAGCCCAAGGGCTATCTGAGGGTTCAATAACTCCCAATTCCAACATTTTCTGGACTTCAGTCCTGATACAGTCCCTGACATGGTCAGGTTGCCTATAAATCTTGTTTTTAATAGGCAGACTGTCCCCAGTGTCCACTTCATGAGTGCACCAGGTGGTCTGACTGGGTGTCAGTGAAAACATATGTCTAAACTGATTGAGGACTTGCCTGCAATCAGTTTGTTGCTGGGTAGTGAGGCTGCCTGCCAAGGCTACACCATCAACTGACCCATCGTCAGGGTTCTGTGAGAGCAGGTCAGGGAGTGGGTCACTCTCTTCCTCCTGCCCTTCATCAGTAGCCATGAGCAAGCCCATGTCTGCCCTGTCCACATATGGTTTTAACCTGTTGACATGGAGAACCCTGTGGGGACTCCTGGGTGTTCCTAGGTCCAATAAATAAGTGACCTCACCCTTCTGCCCAACAATAGTGTGGGGTCCACTCCATTTATCGTGGAGAGCCGCTGGGACCACTGGCTCCAACACCCACACCTTCTGTCCTGGCTGGTAAACAGTCAGAACAGCCTTTTGGTCATGCCAGGCCTTCTGAAGTTCCTGGCTAGCCTCAAGGTTTTTGGTTGCCTTTTTCATGTACTCAGCCATCCTTCCTTCACCAAGCACAGTGGACCCCTCACAGGGTGGCCAAACAGAAGTTCAAAAGGGCTGTAACCAACCCCCTTCTGAGGCACCTCCCTATATGCGAATAAAAGGCAGGGCAAGAGTATGTCCCATCTACGCCTAAGCTTTTCTGGGAGCCCTTTAATCATGCCCTTCAAGGTTTTGTTGAATCTCTCAACTAAACCATTGCATTGTGGGTGATAGGGTGTGGTGAACTTATAAGTCACTCCACACTCCTTCCACATTGCTTTTAAGTACCCAGACATGAAGTTAGCACCCCTGTCTGATACTACCTCCTTAGGAAAGCCCACTCTTGAGAAGATTCCCAGGAGGGCCCTTGCCACCACAGGTGCTGTAGTGGTCCTGAGGGGAATAGCTTCTGGGTACCTGGTTGCATGATCCACTACCACCAGGATAAACCTGTGCCCAGAGGCTGTTTGGGGATCCATGGGACCAACAATGTCAATCCCTACCCTTTCAAAGGGCACCCCCACCACAGGTAGTGGTATCAGGGGGCCTTTGTAGTGCCACCTGCTTTGCCACTGGCTTGGCAGGTTACACAGGAGCGACAAAACTCCTTACTGTCTTCAGACATGTGGGGCCAGTGAAAGTGAGGGACAATTCTGTCCCAAGTCTTGTTCTGGCCCAGGTGACCTGCTAAGGGAATATCATGGGCTAGGGTCAATAGGAAGCCCCTGAACTTCAAAGGTATTACCAACCTCCTGGTAGCACCAGGCTTGGGGTCTCTACTCTCTGAGTGCAGGAGTCCATCATCCCAATACACTGTATGGGGACCACTAGCTTTCCCAGCAGCCTCAGCAGCAGCTTGCTGTCTGAGGGGTTCAAGGGAGGGGCAGCTCTGCTGCTCCTGGCTCAGATCTGCCCTAGAAGGTCCCCCTGTCCCCAAGAACTCAACCTGGTCAGGTTCAAGTTCCTCTGGGACAGTTCCTTCTTCAGGGCTGAGATCATCCCCTCAAGGGACTGATCTTCCTCCTGAGCCAAGGGGAAGGCACTGCCTTAACCCTACTACTCCTCCTCTTGGAAGGCACTTGGTCCATTCTTCCAGGATCCAAGGCCTGTTCAGTGCTAGACATTTTGGCTTGTGACCTGGTCACAGCAAACACATCTGCAGGGATCCCCAGCATTTCTGCATGGGTCCTGAGCTCCACTTCTGCCCAAGCAGAAGTCTCTAAGTCATTGCCAAGCAAGCATTCGACTGGTAGGTTTGCACTTACCACAACCTTCTTAAGGCCAGTTACCCCTCCCCAGGAGAAGTTAACAACTGCCAGAGTATGGTCTGTTCTGACATTGCTAGCATTGGTCACTTGGTACATCTCACCAAGCATAACTTGCCCAGGTAGCACAAGGTCTTGTGTCACCATTGTGACACTTGCCCCTGTGTCCCTAAATGCCAAAGCCTCACGTCCATTAATTAAAGGCTGTTGTCTGTACTTGCCCAGATTACTGGGACTCACAGTGGAGGTCACATCCATGCCTCCATCACAGACTAACACAGCCTGAGTCAGTTCCCTGACTAGGTCAGAGCCCAACTCAGTTCCCAGGGTGAACCCTACTAAACCCTTTGCTGGAGCACTTCCACCAACTGTACTAGGGGAACAGGTGCCTTAGGGGCATTGGTGGGTGCTGGACTGGAGTCTTTGGACTTGGTGCAATCACTGGTCCAGTGGGTCTTTTGCTTACAGACCTTGCACCATGGTTTTCTTTGGCCTTTCCCTTTGGTAGACTGGGAATCCCCACCAGAAGAAGATTTTTGGGGGCCTGATGAAGACTTTTGATCTTTACCCTTCTCCCCACCCTTGTCAGAGTTCTTAGCATCTTGCTTCTTGGTTTCCCCACCTTGGTTCTGTACCTTCTGCTTCACCCTGGTTCTGACCCATTTGTCTGCCTTCTTTCCCAATTCTTGGGGAGAGGTCAGATCAGAGTCTACCAGGTACTGATGCAACAGCTGATTTTGACAGTTATTAAGAATCTGCTCCCTCATTATCAGATTGTACAATCCTGAGAAGTCACACACCTTACTGCCCATCAACTAGCCTTCCAGAGCCTTGGCAGAACAATCCACATAGTCTACCCAGTCTTGAGTCTGTGCTTTTTGGGTGTCTCTGAACTTCAACCTGTACTGTTCAGTGGTTAGGCCAAACCCATCAATAAGAGCACTCTTCAAGACCTTGTAATTATCAGCATCCTCCTCTCTAACAGTGAGGAGCTTATCTCTACCTTTGTCAGCAAAGGAGAGCCACAAGATTGCTGCCCACTGCTCCTGAGGGACCTTCTGTACTTTACAGGCCCTCTCTAAAGCAGTTATCCATTTGTGGATATCATCCCCACTCTGGTAGGGAGGGACAATCTTGCTCAGGTTCCTATGGTCATAGGACCTTTCCCTGTCTCTAGGGACATCGCTGCCACCATGGGACTCTAGTCCCAACTTTCTTCTCTCTCTAAGGAGATCTAGGGATTCCCTATCTAAAGCCAATTGCTTTTTCTGATCTCCAGCTGAGTTTCCTCATACTGGACCAGTCGGTCTCTCCTCTCATGAGAGGATTCCCTCCTGTGAGAAGAGACAGAGCTCCCTATAGAGGTGCCAGAGTGGTTAGACTCCTGAGAAGGAGTTCTAGACTTCCTGGGCACACTCTTAATCCTTCCTGGGGGACAAAGAGGGCATCATCTTGCTCATCCTCATCATCATCCACAGGAGGGATTGGGTTTTCCAGGTCAGGGTCATTGTCACCCTCCTGGCCAGTTTCAGAGGGGGGCTGGGGGTATTGGTACCCCTGGCGTCCTCCTCTTCTCCTGCCCCACCCTCAGCTCCTACCCCTTCAGTCCCTACAGATCTTACTAAGGTCATAAGCCACCAACAACTCCTTGAGGTGTTGGGTGGTGGAGACTTTGGCCTGTCCTTATTTTTCTCAAGTTACATAAAGCTCTCAATTCCAAGAATGGGAGTGTATCATACTTGGAGGGTGGAAGCTCAATGGCTTCCTGCAAGGATTCTTTGGATCCTGCCCTTAAAGACATTACTAGTGTGTGTGGTGTATGCACTACCTACTCTAGTGTGGCCTACTAAACTCTCTTGAGTTGTAGAAAGGGTTGTGCTATCCCTTAACACACAACTCTAAGTTCAGTAGAACTTACTGTATTCTAAGCTTAAATTATATGTACCTTAGGTACCTTTAGTGGTTTTCAGTTGATCAATTCAATTGAGATTATCTGGTAAAACAATAGCAAGCTGGAATCCCACACGCTGCACACCAATGTGAGAAGTTGGCCTGGTATATGCTGTCCACTAATTATAGTGGGCACCTTGCACCAGTCCAAACAACCCCTTATTGGAGATAGGTTAAAGACCACCTTAATGAAAGCTATCCTAGTGGTAGCTATGGAGAGCAGCCTTCAGGCTAAGTCTTGAAGGAATGTAAAGCAGCTTGTTTTACCAGTCTATAATCTCTTGAGTGACCAAATGAAAGAGCACCACACCAGGTATATATTCAAAATATATGTATTTATTGCTAAACACACCCCTCTAGTCTCTTTATGAGGCTAGAGTTCGAAATACATAAGTTATAAGTTATTAATTCACAGTAATAGCACAAATACACGTTTGGGCCCTAGGGCGTACCAAACCATATACCAATAAAGTGGTATGCGAACCACGACTGAACTACACACTAGGCCTAGAGCCTCTAGAAGTGCTTGGACCACAAGGAACCACCCAAGGTAGTGACACAGGGGACCCACGGGAGACGCGTGCAGTGTAAATACACAACCGCGATACGCCGTTAACTTCTATGGAGAAAGTCAGGATCGGGAAAATAGAGGAAAGGGACACTTAAAGAGGACTAGGACAAAACCCTTTGAGATCTAGGACTTTGAAGAGTCTCTACCCCGGGAGCACTGGAGTACTCGTGTTACCTCACCCAGGGAAGCCGGGTGCATAGGTGCCTTTCGGGGTCGGGTTTCGTCGTCGTTTCGAATGGCGATCTGCTGCAAAGTGCTGCTGGCGGCCAAGAGAAAAGTGTCCGGGGGAATCCAAGAGTGGATCGGAGTTCTGAAGAACCTGAAAGCAGAGGGGACAGAGTCTGGGTCACTAGCCAGTGACCAGGAAGGCGATGGACAGATGCCCACCGATGTCGAGTGCTTCAGGTGCATTGACGGTCGTCTTGACTCTTCAGCCACGAGGTCCGGGAGGCGTTGTCGGCAACCAGGAGCAGGATTCGGACTGGCACACGATGTTTGTCGAGTGCTGAGGTGTCGACGACCGGATTGGACCCAACAAGCCTTGGCAACGGCACGTCTCGGTGAAGATGTAGATCGTCGATGGTGCAGACCAGCAAGGTCTGTGGAACTCACCCAGCGAGGGTAAGTGAGGGCAGGCCTGGAGCAACCAGGATGCCAAGTAAGAAAAGGATTGGCCTTCGTTAAGGGCTACTAGCCAACGGGCTAGCGACCACGAAGGAGCCTCGTGACGCCGCACGTGGAGCTGGCTTACAGGACACTCGTGGAGTGGGGGCCAGTGATCTTCGGTGAAGGTGGTGCTGGAGGCTTGGGCTACTCGGAGCCCAAAGCACGACTTCTTCGGAGACCCAGAAGAGGATGCACTTGCAAATGTGCTCGGTGTCCAGGGTCACGGTCTCAAGTCACCCACGATAGCCACGGGCCTCAGCTTTGCTGGGGACTCAGGGTAGCCTCGGGAAGTCTGAGAATCCACCTCTGGTGATGCGATGACTTCGGCGTCCGACGGGAGCTTCAGAAATGCGAACCGGACAGATGCTTCTTTGGTGCCTGCCAAGCAGGGAGTCACTCCTTGACCCCAAGGGAGATTCTTCAGTCCTCTAATCTTGTCGTAGAGCGTCGAAGGTCCAGGATTCAGTTTCAGAGTTTCGTCCAGGTATAATCTAAAGTCCTAAGGACTGGGTTCCTACCTTTATTCTAAAAATAGGGGTTGGACTACTCTGTGGCCCCACCTATGGGTGGGTCAGGGCAGAGGGGTGGCTACACCCCTTTCCTTTGTCCAGTTCGTGCCAAAGCAGGGGCTGCAATCCCCTGATCCGGTTTGAACTGGGGTATGCACTAGGGACACCAAATGTGCCCCCAGTGCAGGACTTCAAAGCACCCGAAAGTGCTCCCGCCCAGCCCCAATACACATTATCCTGTCTGGGGAGGTGGTCACACCTCCCTGGGACAGGAAACCTATTGTCCAGGCCTCCCCTGCCGGAGTTTCGTCCAGCAGCAGGAGGCCAGACTCGTGTCTGTGGCAGCAGCATCCATTTTGTGATGCCAGGGCTCTGGAAAGAAGTTACCGGACTCGTCAGAGTTAACATGTCTTTCCCTCTAGAAGGGTGGAATGCTACCCCCGCCGCCAGGATTGGCGGGGGGTAGTATTCCAAGATGTTTGACACCAAACACGACATGTTTAGGTGCAGCCATTCCAAAGTTAGCATTTTACCGCGAGGATATAACGCGCTTAAGAGTATATGGTCAGGCTGCACTACAAACAGCATCAGAGATGGTCTCCGAACGCTGCAGAGGGGCCCTGCTCATGCAGGGGCACCCTCTCACATAGGAACCATGCACTCTGCCTTTAGGATTGATAAGGCCTGCTTTAGGAGTGACTTATAGGTTTATATGTGTGTATGTATTTACGTGATATAGGTAACCTATATCACAGTAAGGAGTGCATGCACCACCTTACCCAGGCTGCAGTAGCAGACCTGTGGTGTCAGTTTGGATGGCCTTCCAGGGGTGGCATAATACATGCTGCAGCCCCTGGCAGGCCTCTGAGGTACCTATGCCCTTGGTACATAGTATACCATATACTAGGGACTTATAAGGGCACTCCAGATCCCAATCAGTGATGTGCCTAAGGCACATGGAAACCATTTTAGAGAGGAAGCAGCTAGGCTGGGGTTCTGATTAGCAGGGCCCCAGCCAGACTAATGTCGAAAAACAGTGAAGCATCAGCAAAAAGTGGGGGTACCCATGTGAAGCAGATCCTACTCTCCTACACAAGAAACACAAATCTTTTTAACTACGTTTTAGAAATCTGATGCAAAGACTCCTGAGCCTCCGAAACCTTAGAAAACAGTTGAAACTGCCCTTTCGAGAGAACCTTCAATTTAGATCGCAGGTAATACTAGCCTGTACCCCTTGCGCTTTATATAGATGGAGCATTTTAATAAAGTCCTTTCGGGCAGATCAGAAAAATTTGACACAGTGGCACTTCCAGTGAAGAAAACTGTCTCTGCTGTATTGCCTTTGACAGTACAAGCTCTTTAATTTGATAATCCCCAAAATTAACTAGGATTGTACATGTAAATTTTGATGTAGTAGAGCGCTGCACTGGAACTCAATGAGCTCTTTTTAAAGTTAAATCCCCAGAAAAACCTGGCAGAACATGGGACTTAATAAATGACTCCACCCATGAAAGCATTTGTTGGCCCTCGCATCCCTTTGGAGCTCTGACAATAAGAAGGTTGGAGCGACGTGAGTGATTTTGTAGCTCTTCAATTTTGTTTTCTAACAGAGATTGCTGCTTGCGAAATTGGCCAATTTCCTTCTGGGTCGTGGTGAGCTGGTCTTCTAGCTCTGAAATACTGAATTCGGCCTCCTTTACTCTCACAGGAAGCTGAGCTATTGATTCCTCAATTTTGTGAAGCCTGGCATTGAGGGCAGCAGTTTCTAGTGCTTGACAGACCTTTAAATCCTTAATCTCCTCAAGAATAAGATTGAGCATATCCTTAACTTCCAGTTGGGGTGAAGGGACTTCAATAGGCTGCTGAAAAGATTTTTGCTGGGTCCTAGCCCACAAAATAGCCTCTTCCGCACCAGCTAATTGCACATCCGGACCTTTTGGCTGCAAAAATCTAAAAGCAGCTGCCTGAGAACACTGTGGAGATAATTGTAGGATTTCCTGTTTGCCTGGTAAAAAAGAAGCAGGTAGCGATGGGGGAGTTGGAGAAACGTCTAAAATATCTGCAGTGACCACAGACTTCAATTTCTGAAACAAGGGGTATTCCTTAACTGAGGGTTCTGGTGTTCTAAATCTGATTCATGATTTAGCAACGGTGCTGTTATGTCTTCACCAGTCCCTTGCTTTGAATTTGGAAGCCTCTATATCAGTCAGATTTTTACGATCTGTCGGAGCAAGAGATCCTGGAGACTCAGGATCAGAATATTCAGCAGCATCTGGTGATGTCAGATTATCCTCAATATCCCCTGTGCCTGGGCCTGTGTTTGTAGCCATCTTCAATTCCTTACGTAGCAGGGAGGTATGATTGGCCTGTGCTGCTGCCTGCCGCCCCGTTTTTTTGCTCTTTGCACCAATGCTGCAGCCTCAGGTATTACCGTGACTTTGCTAACCCAACCAGCGACCCCAAGCAGGCGGTAAATTTAGTGCTTCTCAGAAAACCAGATATTTAGACAAAAAAAGCACTTACCATCCCGGTTGGAAACCTGGTAGTCTGATGCTTCAGCAATTCTTCCAAGCATAGCCTCTGGTTACAGCGGGAGTCCATAGAGTCCTTTGTCATTCAAATGACAGACCAGTGTGAAGTTGCCAGCCCAATATCTATTAGGGATCTGAAAGCCACTGCCCACGACCGGTACTCTCCCGTTAATTGTTGTTTTTTTCCCCCTTTTTTTTCCTGCCTTGTAGAAGTTCACCAGCAGCAGTGGATATAGGGGGAAAGCGCCCTCTGGTAAAGCACCCCTCTGAACGCCCCTAAGGCATGCCCCAAAACGCCTATTAGGGCTGGAGGCAATCCAGAGCAGCCACATGCCACACATGGACACAGCTCCTGAATCCCCAGACGTGCAATCTCCCTGATCCGCAAATCACCCTCAAGTCTATGCAGCCGGGTCGCGGGCTCAAATCCTAGAAACATTCACAAGTGGTCAGCAGCTCGAGCCGCATTTCCATCACCTGTGCAGCTCGGCGTCCTGACCGGTAAGCGAGCATAGTATGAGGGAAGGGGGAGGGGCTGTGGTACTCAGCTGCGGAGCATGTGGGATCCACCTGTCCATCCAAGGGCATGTTGTGAAGGGAAAATGATCATCTCCAGAATTGCTGACTGTGTTGAGAAATGGGGTGTATACATTGGATAAAAAATGTCCATCTAGATAAAAAAAATGCAATTTTATCTCATGTGTGGAATTTTCCTCTATGGTGAATAGGATCCCTATCAGAATCTCACATGATTTCCCCATAAAACTCTTGTGCCTTGTGTAGCTTTCCTTGGGGATTCCTTTGACTTTTTGTGCAACCTAGAAAGTGGTGTATGTGCACCTGCACAATGTAGATGCAAATCTATGCATATATATGTACTACTTTCGTTGTGAATTGGGCCATATCTGATTAATCTTTCCAATCCAGTCTCCCTACTGCAATTGGCCTATATGCCACGAATGGAAAGGTAAACTCCCAGAACAGAGGTATGGAGGTTTAGGGCCTGAGTTATAATTAAGTTGTAATGGGAAATCATACATTTAGTGAAAGAAATTGTATAATGCCCAATAAAGAATTTGCTGGTGGTGGAAAATCGTCTGGCATAATTATCTCACAAATATCATTCATATGGTAAGGTTAATTCTTCTAAACCATTCTTCAGGGGTGGAGAATACTCTAACGGAGGATTTACCAATCAATTCACAAATCTGAGGATTTTCCATTATAACCCAACTGAAAACAGGCCTTGCTGGTTGAGGGGAAGAAGTTTAGCCCCATAATGTTAAGGTTGGTTTTAGATATCAGGTTTGCAATGAAGAATGCACTGCAACGTTTGCTGTGTTTTCAATAGGATGTAATGACATTGAAACAGTAGTGGTGCATCTCCTCCTTAGGGAACACATCTTTATCTACATACTGTAAAGTTAAATGTACTGGAATTTACTGCTTTAAAAGACACTGGAGCAAGCAGCACAATAGTGAACATTTCAGCTGCTATCCCAGCTGAGATTGCCATGGGTTTTAGAAAAACAAAATGTTGTTGACAAAGGATGGGATGATCACAAACAGGCGGGGAAAGGGGGAGAAGCTGAAGATACTTAAGAGAATGATCGTTAGCAGTTTGGTCATAGTAAATTCTGATAGTATGGATGGTGAAACCATTAGAACTATGACATGGAAAACAGCCAAACTAAGATGATCATCAGGTCATACTTTGCCTCCGTTTCATATCAGGAAGCAGAGCTAGATTCCAGTGGGTGGAGCGTGAAACTTGTGAGGCGAGTCTTACGAGGCTGGGCACCTGTAGCTGAGAAGAACCATGCATCAAGAAGCTAGAGGTGGCAAAGAAGTACCTGAGCGGCATAGGGGGTCCTCCTGGGAATTCCAGGTCCACACAGGCCTGTGGATCTGTGGCCCCAAATATCTGCCCCACCGGCACCAGTTCCTCACAGCTCTGCGCTCTCACACTGACAAGGGAGGCACACTCAGTAAGGGCCCCCCCTCTGCATTCTGCTTTGCTGGTACCCCACTTGTCTTTAAAACTACCTATCCTTTCCTCTGGCTACGCCTATTGCCTACTGCCCTGCCTGCAGTCTTCAGCATTACAGCAGTTTAGCAGTTCAGCAGTGCTCAGAGGTACTCAGCAGTATCCAGCACCCAGCAACTTGGCAGCCGCAGCTCCCCTCCAGCTTTCACACCCCAGACGCTCCCCTGGCATTTCTCTCCACCCCGCTGCCCCACCCACTCGCTCAATTAAAGCAGGGAACAAAGTAAAGTAGCTGGTAACAGCATTTCCGCTGGCCATATTGGGAGTTTAGTTCAGTGCGGGAGGAGCACCGTTCCTTGCATACCACCGATCACTGACCATTGGCCATTATTGTACTCTGACTAGCTTGTGCTCCCAGAAGTGGCCCAGCAATGGCTACGGCTGGGTGCAGCTTTTGTCCAGCTGATGCTCTGCCACAACCCCGGCCTCTGTGCTGAACAGGGCATTCCTCTCACCCTTCCCTCCTTCGGCCCTTTTTTGGCCATCCGACCAGCGTCTTCTTCAGTGGCTGCCATTCTACAGAAGAGGGACCCAGCTCTTGCTCCCTTGGTGATCCCCCAGGGGTTCTACAGCCTTGTCTGCTCTTTACCCCAGGACCCCGTGGTGGAAGGCACTGAAGCAGCAAAAGTGGCTAAGCCTACAATTTTGCCAAAAACCTGCATGCTCGTGCCTCCCCCCTGCCACACAATAATTAACCATCCAGGGGGTGTGTGGCAGTGCTAGGCACCTCGCTCCATGGCCAAGAGCAACAAGACAAGCGCTAACGCTTTCACTGAGGTCTAGTTTCCTATAAATCATCAGCCACAATTGATAAACAACTTTCGATAAATGTTATCAAACACTTTGTGCAAGCCTGTCTAGAAGCATGTCCCCCTTTAGTAAATGTTGAGATTGCAACTGGACATCTGAAATCCCGTTAACCAGAGTAACAAGCGCATCAGGGGTGAGGGCCAACTCTGGCAAAAGAAAACAGGGGGAACTCCCTACCTACAGACAGGTTGTCGAGACATCATTTTTAAGATAGCAAACTATGAAGACCCTGGCACCACCCAGACGGGAATTAGGAAATACTATAATGCAAAAATGACTATATTGTCATACCCTGATAGTGGTTCCCATTTCCCAGTGCCCCCTAATGCAGATCACTACTGCCAGGTCCTGCCTGTCAATCGAAATCTGGAGGTCATTGAAGGACTCTCCATGTTGGAGGAGTAGCACCATCCAGCTACCAGTGAGAATCTCTGGCCTCATCCAGGTGGGGAAGTGTGCCTGCTATTTACTCCCCTGGAAGGAAACAGTCGCTCACCACACAATGGAGGAGGTTGCCGTCACCAGACACACTAGAAAAGGAATCCCTCAAAGTCCCACTGTGCCAGGCACCCCTCAGGTGACAAGACAAGTGGTGGAGGGCCTGCCTTCAAATCCTCCTTTGTCCCTGTCCTCAGATGTCATAATAATTGCATCACTTCCATATCAGCTTCTTCAGGGGTATGTCTCAACAGAGGGAAATGGTATCCTGGAACCCATTGAGCCAACGACTGAGTGAAATACACCCGGTAACTTGACCTAAAATCATGTTCAAAATCACATTGATTGGCACCTGGAGACCAGTCCACCTAGAATGCCCAATGGGGGTCAAGACAAAATTTCAAAATCAGTCACAAGTAAACCTCCGTCCCCCCTCAATGCATAAAGAGCTCATCCCATGAAGCTGGAGGAGCTCTACATAAGGGACGAGGAGCTCCTCAAGGCAATGGACCTATATGACTTTCCCTCCAGCAATGAACCCAAATTGGTCTCTATAGTAAGCCCACATGACCCAGTGGCCACACGTGGCCGCTCTGACACCAGGTCTTCTCCTATATATTGGAGTGCCTGAATTTGACAATGGCCAAATAACACAGAAACTGCACATAGAAAATCACCACCAGGATTCGAATTTTGAAAAGCCAACCAGTGATGAGAAAATCGCAGGTGCAGATCAACCGAGCTGGTGGGCAGTCATTGAGAGCAAACTGACAACCATGAGTCAAGTGAACATGATGCACACCGACAAACTGGACACACAGATATCAATATTACAGTCACTGGCAAAAATATTTAAAAAATTGAATCTCGATTAGACAATTTTAATTCTCTCATAATGAAAGCACATTAGTCAGTGGACTAGCCCCGATCTCTGTTACTGATCTTTACTTCTAGAAAAAATCTCAGACCTAACTGGATTTATGTCTGACTTACTGACAGAGTATAAATCAAGTAACAAGAATAACAAATCAAAAGTCACTTCAAAAAATCCCTCCAACAATGATGGGGCACTGCTCCCCATCCCACAAGTATTGGTACTGTACGTGTCTCTTGAGGAAGAGGCTATGAACTTAGTCGCAGATGAAACCGTTGCAATTAGTCTGCTTGATGATAGTGCAGTAGACATCGATAGCATAAAATCTTTTAAACTCGCACAAGTGGATTCCCATGCAACCAAGTTCTCAAGGAAGAACAGAAAGCAATTGAAAAAACAAAATAAGAAACAAAAACATAGAGCAAAGGCAGAACTCTATCCCATATTTGGAAACTCTTCACGGTCATCAACTCCCTCACCTACAGTCTTGGAAGAGCTGAGAGAATTCCTCCAACAAGAACCTGCAAACTAGGCACATTCACTTAAATTTAACCATTAAATTAATTAACAAGGTCCAAAAGGCAAGAAGCCCACTGACGCACATGGGATCTTGCAACACCCTCTTACTAGAAGTTGAAATCTGGAAAGCAAGGAAGACCTACAGATCCATAGCCTCGGAAATCTCCCTGTGCATCGAAGAAATGGCATGGATTGAAAACAAAAAAGGCCTTGAAAATAAAAAATCCTGCAAAAGTCTGGAACCTCGCCAAAAAAAGATCAAGCGAAAACACTTTGAAAGTTCTGCCTTTTGTCTGGGCCGCCAAGTGGATGGACTACATCATCAAGATGTACAACATTGTTGAGAATGGTTGTGGTCTGGATGTACCGATGGAAGAAATAGTTGACGGTCCTAATAAAAACCTGCTACATCGGGGTGAATCATTGTCCTGTGAAAACTCGATTGTATGTGTACTGGCCTCATTCTGAGCAGCTGGAGCTCCGGGCCCAACTGGTTTTCCCATGAGAATATTTAATTCTGCTCTAGGGGATTGGGCAGCCCTGCTTAGCCCACTTTTCAAGAACTGCATGTGGGGAAATGCAGTGTCTGATAGTTGGAAAGGTGCCATACTCACTCTAATCCACAAAAAGGCACATGTGACAACCCAGCTAACTTCCAGCTCATTCCCCTCCTTAATATGGAGTGCAAATGTTTCACACAAATCTTGAACAATGAGCTAGAGGAATGGTCCAACACCTAGCCCTAATACCCATCACTCAATCGGGCTTCAGGCACGGGCACGGTACTGAAGACAACCTGATCATCTTCTCTTCTTTGATTCAAAGCCTCTGACATCAAAAAGGCACCCTGCATTATGTCACATCCATCAATTTTACCAGCACTTTTGATAAAGTGGACATGGGGAGACTTTGGCAGAAGCTGTTTAACCGGGGTATCCTGGAAAATCTATTAATAGCCATCAGAAGCCTATATACTGGAACCTGGGTAAAGGTAAACATCACAACCAATATTGTGACAACACATAAAATCTGGACCACTTCAGGTATAAAACAAGGCTGTATCCTTGCCCCACTGTTGTTCAATCTTTACCAATCAGATATAAATAAAGCTCTGGTGTCTGCTCGCGCTTTTCCTTTTAAATCTGCTGGGGTCCACATTCACTGACACTTTACTATTTGATCACACATCAGTATTGCTGCAGTGATCTCTGGCGGCCGTCACACTATATTGTGCGTAAAACAAACTCAAAGTCAACCATGACAAAACCAAAATCATGGCATGTGGAGTCAGAAACAGATGTACCTCCAAATTAACCAGCATGGCTCCCATGTTACACACCTTTCCAGCCTAAAGGAATCTGCAGTGTCAATGACAATGAGCTTTAAAAAAGTGGCATCTAAGATGAGCAGTCCAGATCTACCTGTCATCTGTAAAGTAATTCATGCCAACGCTCATGTACGGCTCATTGAATTTTTAAGATCACATCTCTTCCTGGCTGGAGAAAGCCCAAAATAGATGCTATGTACTTCTACCCACCCTTCCTGACACTGTACCATCTTCACAGATACAGTGGTCTTTATAAACAATCCAATGTGTTGAAGCCTGGTTCTTGGGGTATTATGCGAATCTGAAGGATGCCTCCAGGGTCCCTTAAAGAAATGAATTGGGCAAGGTATCCAAGACAAACGATTTGTGGGCACCCTGCCTGAGGGATGCAATGAAAGTACTAGACACACAGAACATCTTTAAACAAATTCAAACCCCGAAGCTCACTGCAAAAATATTGGTGAAAGCAACTAAGATACAATATGGAATCAATAATAAACAAGATCTTTCTCTAAAAGCCCATGCCAATTTTTGGGAGACTTTGTACCAACACCTGGGGAAGGCATTATATCTAGCCAGCCGCAAGAAATTGGCCTTTAAAAAAGAACGTTTGAGGCTGAGATGTGGCTTAATTCCCCTAAAAAGCCACAAATTTCAATGTTCAACTGGATCAGTGGAACACAACTGCCATTTATGCAACTATAAGAAGGAAAGCCTGACCCACGTGGTATGCGTGTGTCCAGTCTTAAAGTGCTTAAGGTGTTATTGGCTGAAACCATTGTTGTGCAACCTCGGCAATAGGAAAGGCATTGCTGCATGCGTGAGTGGTGTGAATGTGCAGCTATCAATCAGTTGTGTAAAATTTCTCAGAGAAGCACTCAAGCTACTAAATTCACTGCCTGAGAGCCGTTAAAACGGGGAGTTTCTATGCCCTCCATCCTTTACTTGAAGTTGCCCCATTTATGGCAAGCAGGTGAGGCCACGATAGGTCTGTCTGTGGTAGTAGGGCTATTGCTGACCTACTCCAGTCTGGCCTGTCTTCGATCACCTGCCCTTCACCTCAAAGGAATCAGACTATTAGATCACCTACAAAATGGACTTCCACCATGCAGTTGCATTTGCACATTACCTTAATCAAGCCATAAATTTGCACTCCAGTCACTGGTTCCACCACAAAGATGCCTGACCAGATCTTATTGCACTTAGCCCTTTACTAATTTCAATCTGTTTGTTGCCCACATTCCTTCTACAGATCCCCTCATCATATAAGACTTTTGCTGGCCAAAGAAGACTCCCTTGGGTCCCCAATGCCTAACAAGCTTGTCTAGCACATGTTGATTGCTGTTTGCACCTTATCTACTGGATTTTCCAATTCCTGTACAGCTACCATTGAGGATAACAGTAAACTTGTTATGGCTGCCAAATATCATGACAATTGTTTTGTACGATGCACTAATTAACCTTTCACATATGCCTGGCCTGCTGCAGGTCGATGCTCTTTATCCTGACACAGCACCTAGCCCTTGTCAGTCCTGTGCTAGAAGTGCATCCAAACCATCTTGTTTTATAACTTTGCATCTTGCACTTTAGTGATTCAAGGCCTGTTAGACTTGGCATCTTTTGGCGTGTCTCCCCTGACTTTTTGCTTTCTGACCTCCCGTTTTTGACTCTGTTTTTGCTGGTGTAATGATTCTGCGCACTTTCCTCACTGCTGTCCAGTGGGAAAGTGCAAGTGCTCCTGTGTAAAATGTGTTATGGATTGGTGTTTCCATGATTGGCCTATTTGGTTTATGTGTCAGTCCCTTGTAAAGTGCACTGCGAGTGCCAGGGCCTATAGATCAAATGCAGTTGGTGGGCTGCAGCACTGGATTGTGCCACCCACGCAAACAGCCCGTAAAAGTGTAACTCGGGCCTGCCATTGCGGAGCCTGTGCGCAGCCTGGGGCTGCCATGTTGACTTGGCAAGTGCACACACTTGCAAGTCCCTAAACCTTCCCTTTTCTACATATTAGTCACCCCTAAGGTAGGCCCAAGGTACCCCTGTGGGCAGGGTGCGTTGTATGCGAAAGGTAGGACATGCCCTGGTGTGTGTGGCATGTCCTGATAGTGAATTACAGCCTAGTTCGTTTTCACTATTGCAAGGCTACCTGTTCCCCATAGGCCAGAACGGGCAGTTTTGATTATTACAGCTAATAATCCTAACTGACCCAGGGAACATGGTAGAAATTCGAGTTTAGTATGCCTGGACTCAGAATGATAAAATGCATCTTTTAGTGAAGTTGGTTTTAACATTCTGTGTTTGAAAATACCACTTTTAGAAAGTGGGTATTTTCTTGTCTAACCATCCAAGCCTGCCTCTGCGAGGTTGTGTATTCCTTGTCTGGAGTGCGAGTGACAGGGGCTGGGGGATGCCAGGAGACAGGGTGAGTCAGCACAGGGCTGTATAGCAAGATCTACATGTAGATGGGTGGAAGGAGATGCACCTGGGACCTGAATAGGGCTGGGCTTTCCCTCCACAATGCTGGCTCCACCTCCTGTGGTGCGTCTGATGTCCCTGGCCTACTCTCTGAAAGAAAGGACGGAGACTTGTCAACAAAGTGCTCTAGAACTGGTTTGGACTAGGCAAAGGCCTCTCTGCCTTCAGAGAACAAAGGAATTTGGGATATAAATATTGGGGCCCTGACCCCATGAATTTAGATCTCGCTGGAATCAAGGAACCTGTGAAGAAGAAGAGCTGGAGAGCTGCTAGGAGGAGTGCTGCCCCTTTGCTGAGTGACTGCTTTGTTGGGTTGGCCTGCAGTTGCTGCTTCTGTCTTGGGCAGTGAAAGGACTGGACTGAACTTTCTACAAACTTGTGCTGAGTATCTCCAAGGGCCTGAAGCCGAGCTGGCCTCCTGTTAAGAAGTCTCAGGGACTGCAAAGACTTCACAACCCTCTGGGTACCACTTCTGGAACCGCTGTTTCAGTTGCCACAGAGGAAGGGAACCGCAACCGACTCCGTCAACCGACTCCATCGCTGGCCCGGTGTCCTGTTTGCACCGCAGAGCCGCACCGTCCGCATCTCGCACCGCAACCCTGGTCTCACCGGCGAGCGACGTCCGACGCCATCGCCACCGAGCCGCTGCTTGCACCGTGACCTGTGGGCACCGCAGTTCGCATCGCATCGCTTCACTGTGCCAGCCGGACCAGACCAACGCTGTCGCTGCAACTGGCTCAACAATCATGACCGCATCGAAGTTGGGGCACCGCTCGCACGCTTGCGACGCACCGCTCCGACTCGAACCGCTGTCCGACGCCAGCTCCCGCACTCCGGCTTGGTCGCCTGCATCGCAACCTGCCACCACCGCATCGAGCACCGTCTCACCCTGCACCGCACGCCTTGGACTCACCGACTCCGCCTGCACGATTGTCACCGAGCCGCTGCCTGCACCGCATCGAGAGGACACCGCACCCTGCACCGCTTCCATGGCTCGCACACTCCGTGTCAGCCACAACGAGAAAAGGTACTGTGACCGAGTCTGTTTACGACTCTGCTGGCCCGTATCGACGCGGTCGGCTGGAACTGTTAGGTGGGCAGGGTCCCCAGCAGAAAGGTGGGGGGGACAAGGGTAAAACACAGGAGTTCTCTAAAGGGCCCCAAACTAGTACCCAGGGTAAAGGTTCCCAGCCCCCGGTGATAAGAAGAAAGGGGTCTCTACAGGAAGCCTGTTGAGACCGGCCCCGCAAGTGTTATGCATGTGACCAGGTAGGTCACTTTAAGGGGGACCCCAAGTGCCCAAAGGGGACACAGCCACCCACCGGTGGACAGTCCAAAGTGTTGGCTAGTGTAGCGCTTGGGGAGGAGGGGTGCCCACAGGAGGGTGGGGATCCCGCAGAAATGACCCTTGTCTCACTAGGGGACAGTGAGATGGTCCCAGGAAACCAGGTGCCCCCTAACACAAAGAAATATAGCACCTGGGTGACCATTAATGGGAACAGGGTAGAGGCTCTCAGAGATACTGGAGCCAGTGTGACCTCAGTCCGGTGTCACCTGGTCTCTGAGAAGCAGGTAGTCCCAGGGACATTCCACCAAGTAGTTGCTGTAGACAACTCTGAGCGCCAGTGTATGGTGGCACAGGTTCCCTTTGAATGGGGGGGGTCTCAGGTCCCTTGAGGGTGGTTGTGAGCCCCACCATGCCTGTAGATTGTCTGCTAGGTAACGACCTGGAGCAGTCCTTATGGAAGGATGTTGAGCTCAGGTCTCACTTGGAGATGCTTGGGTTACCAGAGTGGGCATGCGTGTCTACTCGGTCAATGGCAGCCAGAAAGGGTGATCAAGAGGACTTGGAGCCTGGAACAGTGGCCCAAGTCCCTGCCAAGAGGAAAGGCAGGGGGCATGGGAAACCGTCCCCAGAAGTTCACACGGACCGGGAGGAGGCGGACCTCGAGGGGGACGCCCCGGTGCCTACAGGGGAGCAGGTAGCCGAACTGGGAGACATCTCTGAGCTGACCCATTGGCAGCAAGAAGGGGGTCCCACCAGGGAGGAGTTCAGCAGGGAGCAGAACGAGTGCCCTACTCTGGAGGGTCTGCGGCGGCAGGCTGCAGACCAGGCAGCTGGTAATCAGTCCGGGTCACATCTGATCTACTGGGAGAATGGTCTCCTCTACAGTGAGCCTATGGTTGCTGAGCCTGGGTCAGCCCGTGTGCTGGTGGTACCCCAGCGCTTCAGGACCTTCCTACTGGGTCTGGCTCGTGACGTGCCTTTGGCAGGACATTTGGGGCAGGACAAGACCTTTGACAGGCTTGTCACCCACTTCTTTTGGCCCCAAATGCGAAGGCAGTCAGATGCACACTGTAGATCTTGCCAAACTTGCCAGGCAAGTGGTAAGAGTGGGAGGAAGGTCAAAGCTCCTCTCCAACCTTTTCCTGTTGTTGGTACACCCTTTGAAAGGGTAGGGATGGATATTGTGGGGCCACTGGATCCCAAGACAGCCGTGGGCAACAGGTACATCCTGGTCTTGGTGGACCATGCCACCCAGTACCCGGAGGCAATCCCTCTCAGGACAACGACGGCGCCAGTGGTGGGCTGGGCGTTAATGGGGATCTTTTCCCGTGTGGGATTCCCCAGAGAGGTGGTTTCTGATAGGGGGACCAATTTCATATCCAAGTATATGACATCCCTGTGGAAGGAGTGTGGTGTAACCTACAAGTTCACCACTCCTTACCACCCACAAGGAAACGGTCTGGTGGAGAGATTCAACCAGACCTTGAAAGGCATGATCAAGGGTCTAACAGAACCCATGAGGCATAAGTGGGATGTCCTCTTGCCATGCCTACTCTTTGCATACAGGGAGGTGCCTCAGAAGTCTCTTGGGTACAGCCCCTTTGAGCTCCTGTATGGCCACCCTGTCAGAGGACCTCTGAGTTTGGTAAAGGAAGGCTGGGAGGCAGCTCCCAGGAAAACTCCCCAGGATGTGTTTAGCTACATGCTGGCCTTTAGAAACCAAACTGCCCGCTTCAGGAAACTCGCTCAGGCGAACCTAGAAGCAAGCCAGGAAGAAATGAAGAGATGGTATGACCAGAATGCCACTCTGGTCGAATTTCAACCTGGGCAAAAAGTGTGGGTCATGGCCCCAGTGGCACCTTGTGCCTTGCAGGACAAGTGGACTGGGCCATATGAGGTGGTAGAGCGCAAAAGTGACGTCACCTACCTGGTGGATTTGCAGGCTCCAAGAAACCCTTTGAGGGTCCTTCACGTGAACCGCCTCAAGCCCCACTTCGAGAGGTCCGAAGTGAGTATGCTCTTGGCGACAGATGATGGGGTGGAAGAGGAGAGTGAGCCTCTCCCTGACCTCCTGTCTACCAAGGAGCATGATGGGTCAGTAGAAGGTGTGATCCTCTCCCCTACTCTGACTCAGGAGCAGCAGGGGGACTGTCACCTGTTGTTGGGACAGTTCGCCCCACTGTTCTCTCTGACCCCGGTGTTACTCACTGGTGTACCCATGACGTGGACACAGGTGACAGCCCTCCTGTGAAGCACAAGATTTACAGGTTGACTGACCGGGTCAGAGCCAGCATCAAGGAGGAGGTCTCTAAGATGTTGGCGTTAGGGGTGATTGAGCCCTCCAACAGTCCTTGGGCCAGCCCAGTGGTCTTGGTCCCAAAGGCTGCTGCACCCGGTGCCATTCCAGAACTCCGGTTTTGTGTGGACTACCGTGGGCTCAATGCTGTCACCAGGACTGACGCGCACCCCGTCCCCAGAGCTGATGAGCTCATTGATCGGTAGGGAGCTGCCTGGTTCCTCAGCACATTTGATTTAACGTCTGGGTACTGGCAGATTGCCTTAACCGATGGGGCCAAGGAGAGATCAGCATTCTCAACCCCAGAAGGTCATTACCAATTCCGGGTGATGCCCTTTGGGTTGAAGAATGCCCCTGCCACCTTTCAGAGGTTGGTCAATCAGGTGTTGGCTGGGCTGGAGGATTTCAGTGCCGCCTACCTGGATGACATTGCTGTGTTCAGTTCCATCTGGAAAGAACATTTACAGCACCTTGAGAAAGTGTTGAGGGCTCTGCAAGGTGCAGGCCTCACGATCAAGGCCAGTAAGTGCCAGATCGGGCAGGGTTCTGTGGTGTACTTGGGACACCAGGTAGGAAGCGGCCAAGTGGCGCCCCTACAACCCAATGTTGACACCATTCTGGCTTGGGAACCCCCCAAGACCCAGACAGAGGTGAGAGCCTTCTTAGGTCTCACCGGCTACTATAGGAGATTTGTTAAGGGCTATGGCACCATCGTTGCCCCCTTAACAGAGCTGACTTCTAAGAAGCAGCCCAGGAAAGTGATCTGGACTGAGTCCTGCCAGAAAGCTTTTGATGCCCTGAAGGCAGCCATGTGCACAGCGCCCATGCTCAAGGCACCTGACTTCTCCAAGGAATTCATCGTGCAGACTGACGCTTCAGAGCATGGTGTGGGAGCGGTGCTCTCACAACTGAACGAAGCGGGCCTGGATCAGCCTGTAGTCTTCCTTAGCAGGAGACTACTCCCCAGGGAACAGAGGTGGAGTGCCATAGAAAGGGAAGCTTTTGCTGTGGTCTGGGCACTGAAGAAGCTGAGACCATACCTGTTTGGGACTCACTTCCGGGTTCAGACAGACCACAGGCCCCTCAGATGGTTGATGCAAATGAGGGGTGAGAATCCAAAACTGCTGAGGTGGTCCATCTCCCTACAGGGAATGGACTTTACGGTGGAACACCGTCCTGGTACAGAACACGCCAACGCAGATGGTCTGTCCAGGTTCTTCCGCCTTAGTGAAGAGAGCTCCAATGGGGTTGGGTAGTTCTCCCTACTTTCAGCTGGAGGGGACATGTGTTAGACTTGGCATCTTTTGGCGTGTCTCCCCTGACTTTTTGCTTTCTGACCTCCTGGTTTTGAGTCTGTTTTTGAGGGTGTAATGATTCTGCGCACTTTCCTCACTGCTGTCCAGTGGGAAAGTGCAAGTGCTCCTGTATAAAATGTGTTATGGATTGGTGTTTCCATGATTGGCCTATTTGGTTTATATGTCAGTCCCTTGTAAAGTGCACTGCGAGTGCCAGGGCCTATAGATCAAATGCTGTTGGTGGGCTGCAGCACTGGATTGTGCCACCCACGCAAACAGCCCGTAAAAGTGTAACTCGGGCCTGCCATTGCAGAGCCTGTGCGCAGCCTGGGGCTGCCATGTCGACTTGGCAAGTGCACACACTTGCAAGTCCCTAAACCTTCCCTTTTCTACATATTAGTCACCCCTAAGGTAGGCCCAAGGTACCCCTGTGGGCAGGGTGCGTTGTATGCGAAAGGTAGGACATGCCCTGGTGTGTGTGGCATGTCCTGATAGTGAATTACAGCCTAGTTCGTTTTTCACTATTGCAAGGCTACCTGTTCCCCATAGGCCAGAACGGGCAGTTTTGATTATTACAGCTTATAATCCTAACTGACCCAGGGAACATGGTAGAAATTCGAGTTTAGTATGCCTGGACTCAGAATGATAAAATGCATCTTTTAGTGAAGTTGTTTTAACATTCTGTGTTTGAAAATACCACTTTTAGAAAGTGGGTATTTTTCTTGTCTAACCATCCAAGCCTGCCTCTGCGAGGTTGTGTATTCCTTGTCTGGAGTGCGAGTGACAGGGGCTGGGGGATGCCAGGAGACAGGGTGAGTCAGCACAGGGCTGTATAGCAAGATCTACATGTAGATGGGTGGGAGGAGATGCACCTGGGACCTGAATAGGGCTGGGCCTTCCCTCCACAATGCTGGCTCCACCTCCTGTGGTGCGTCTGATGTCCCTGGCCTACTCTCTGAAAGAAAGGACGGAGACTTGTCAACAAAGTGCTCCAGAACTGGTTTGGACTAGGCAAAGGCCTCTCTGCCTTCAGAGAACAAAGGAATTTGGGATATAAATATTGGGGCCCTGACCCCATGAATTTAGATCTCGCTGGAATCAAGGAACCTGTCAAGAAGAAGAGCTGGAGAGCTGCTAGGAGGAGTACTGCCCCTTTGCTGAGTGACTACTTTGTTGGGTTGGCCTGCAGTTGCTGCTTCTGTCTTGGGCAGTGAAAGGACTGGACTGAACTTTCTACAAACTTGTGCTGAGTATCTCCAAGGGCCTGAAGCCGAGCTGGCCTCCTGTTAAGAAGTCTCAGGGACTGCAAAGACTTCACAACCCTCTGGGTACCACTTCTGGAACCGCTGTTTCAGTTGCCACAGAGGAAGGGAACCGCAACCGACTCCGTCAACCGACTCCATCGCTGGCCCGGTGTCCTGTTTGCACCGCAGACCGCACCGTCCGCATCTCGCACCGCAACCCTGGTCTCACCGACGACAACGTCCGACGCCATCGCCACCGAGCCGCTGCTTGCACCGTGACCTGTGGGCACCGCAGTTCGCATCGCATCGCTTCACTGTGCCAGCCGGACCAGACCGACGCTGTCGCTGCAACTGGTTCAACAATCGTGACCGCATCGAAGTTGGGGCACCGCTCGCACGCTTGCGACGCACCGCTCCGACTCGAACCGCTGTCCGACGCCAGCTCCCGCACTCCGGCTTGGTCACCTGCATCGCAACCTGCCAGCACCGCATCGAGCACCGTCTCACCCTGCACCGCACGCCTTGGACTCACCGACTCCGTCTGCACGATTGTCACCGAGCCGCTGCCTGCACCGCATCGAGAGGACACCGCACCCTGCACCGCTTCCATCTTGCATCGCAACCACGATGAATGCCGACCGGCTCGCACACTCCGTGTCAGCCACAACGAGAAAAGGTACTGTGACCGAGTCTGTTCACGACTCTGCTGGCCCGTATCGACGCGGTCGGCTGGAACTGTTAGACTCTGTGGTTTTCAGCATCGCGGTAGACTCGGACGGAGCTACTGACTCGTACGAACTTTGTTTTTGAACTATTCCTGCAAAGAAGAAGTTATCTTGCAACGTAATCAATTTTAAAGTACTGTACTGTGGATTCTTATCGTATTTGGTCTTGTTTTAAAAGTATATAAAAATATTAGATATTTTTCTAAACTGGTGTGGTGTCAGTTTGTAGTGCTTACACTGTATTACTGTTGGTTATGTGCAAATGCTTTACACACTGCCTCTAGAATAAGCCTGACTGCTCGTGCCAAGCTACCAAGGGGGTGAGCAGGGGTTATTTTAGGAGTGTAACTCCCTTACCCTGACTAGGAAGAAGGGTCCCTACTTGGACAAAGGTGCAAACCCTTGCCAACTAGAGATCCCATTTCTAACAAGGCCCTATTTGGGTTCATTGTGCCTTAGTACAATAGACCAGCTGACCATGGCTTTTATAGGGTCTGCTCAACTTTTTAGTACAAATAGTCCCCTGCCGATCAAAGAGAATAAGCCTGCGATTACAAAGCTAAACAAACTTGCTTAGCTCGTATGGTCTGCCATTTGCACCATACACCCTTGCCTTATTATGTTGGTTGACCAACCAGGGAATATGCCAAGCTTGCACTGTCAAACAAATTTGTCTTGCTTATTGTGTCAATTGGCCCCTTGGGACTGCCTGGGCCCAGGTTTTTAGGGAGTGCTCTCCCGTATATCCAACTGGGCACAGATGATGGTAAGATGTACTTAAGCCCAATTAATCCAGTCTTATCCTGCTCTCCTCGTATTGCCCAGCCTGTTGGGCCGATGACGCCACAGGAAACCTCTTCAGCTGGGGTGCAAAATGGCTCATTAATAGGCAGCTTTTGTTTGGCAAGGTTTCAAGTGATTTTAATCCTGCATGTGCTTAGACTGCAACAGGCACTTCATTGAACTTTCCAGTTAGTAGTTGCTGTTTTACATCAGGGCTTCAGTCTGTCTCCTAACTCCGGAAGGGGGCTACCATCAGCTTCTGCCCCAGAACGATTCCCATTATAGACTAATGGGGTAACCCAATTACTGTCCGCGGACCTCAGCCGGGTATCATATGGGTATCATATGTTATAGAAAAACAATTGGTCCTAGACTCTTTTATTGCGCATCAAGTCAAAAGACATTTATAATTCTGATATAATTTGTTGCATGCATAAGATCAGCACATAGTAGTTAATACATATAAGACTTTTAGATTATGCACCTTGAAAATGAGAAGGCACCCACTGTATTTAACGAGAATTATCTGTTTTATTCACAGAAATAATTGCGCAGGTAAAAAACATTACCAAGTGTATACTAGTTAAGAGGTTGCTCCAAAAATGGGGAGGGGGTGAAGGAGAAGTGCTCGTGTGTGCAATAGATGGAAGTGAAAAAGGTCACAGAGTGAAGATAATTCAATGGAGGTAATTACAATAATTTCACAATTTCAACTGGTTGTAAGTGACATTAGCACCAGTTGGTTGTGGCCTTTCCATAATCCATTAGTTTTGTCATTATTCAAGACAGTTTTTTAAGAAACATTGCAGCGAAATATCCTCTGCTCGTTGGATGGGGTGGTAGTGACATAAGGTACAGGCCCCTTAGGGGATAAATGTCGACGTTTTGACCCAACTAAATTGCGTAGAGGGTGCTTTAAACCTCCGCTTGCGGGTCTTCCTCAGGACAGGGGAAAGAGGGAGGCAACCTATAAGGGTAAGTATGTAATTAGAATTAGGTGGTATTTAATACTGCAATCTCATAAGTTAATAAAAAGTGGGACCTTAGGGGTGCCTAAGCCACTGACCTACCTTAGGCGCCTGTAGTTGGATGGCCTTGATCACAGCTCCCGGGGGTCGGTACTCTGCAAGATGAAGGTGCATATTAGATTTCCCATAAGGTGATGGGATCAATAAATGAAAGTAAAAGTAAAAAAAAAAACAGACACTTACCCGCATGACAGTTGCGGTGTAGTGTAGCCAAAACAATATAGGGCCGGGTTGCTGGATGGAAGCGGAAATAAATCCAGGGAAAGGGGAACCAATAGCCCTCTCTATTCTGAAAAGTGAAGGACATTCAATGAATCTATGAGCGCTGGCTCACAGAAAAACACTGAGACCTGGTTGCGGGCCTTTTGCGGGATAATTACCTTGTATCACTCGATCAAATCAGCTCGGGGGTGTCAGTTCTCAGTCCGTCAAAGTACGGCACGAGACTGGCCAGCGCATTAAGTGACTGTGTTTTAAGTCATGTACGCAGCGCGTGCACGTCGCGGTATGAGCGCCACGAACGTCTACCTGGCCCCAGGCCTATGCGTCATGGAAGGCCAGGGAGAGTGTATTGGAAGACAGACTGGGGGACTCAGCTGTTTCTCCGGGCAAGCCACGGTCATTGCTCCGAAGTTCAACATTTGAACTAATGAATATGGAAAAACATTATAACAATATAACGATACACTCAACAAAGGTGCAGAGCAATATACAAAAACATAAGTTGAGATAACAGACCCACAGTAGAGTGTATGATACAGTCGATATGACAGCTTTACAAAATGCAGTATAAAATACAAAAATTACGGAGGATATTAGATGAGAAAGCTGCGTGGATTAAAATATTTACATTATTTACATATCTTGTTGGAGATAGCATAGCTGATGTGAACTAAAACAAATACATCAACAAGAAAAGGGGGGAGAAAGAGGATATGGGCTGGGGCCGCCTTCCAACTAGAATTATATGTAGAAATAAAGGACCCAGTCTTATTCAAGCAAGATAGGGGAAGAAATGTCCCTTTTCTTGGGAAAAACCATAGGTTTTGCGTAAAACCCTCACCCACCAGGGTTACCCCTTGGTGGCATGCTTCATCATAGGGTCATTCCCGTTCCACTACGGAACGGGGCGTGCAGCAACCAAACGGATACGCAGGAGCACTGATTATGCAGACTATGAGAGGTAGATGTTGTGCTGTGGAGGAGTGAAGTTTTAAGGGGGGAGTGTACTTAAAATTACCTGGCTAGTGGGAAAAAGTGCTATATTCTGACCCCTATTCGGCAAGGTTAAAAAACAGGGAAGAGAATAGGGTGTCTTGGGAAATTAATGTTCACTCACCCTATTGGTCGACATGTTTCTAGCCTATCCCTATCGGCTATTCTTCAGGACCTAGTTATAAAGTAATTTTTGTCCAGGACTAGTTCCACTCCTTAAGTTGTTATAACTGAACACAATTAAATATTGAGAAACGTGCAACAATCGCAAATTCATGCACAGGTGTGTAATAATTCCATTTCACCTGATCCTTTGTAACGTTATAATCTGTAGGGAAAAAAGAAAAAAAGGAAAAAGGAAACAAGGTAACAGGATAATGATTATCTGTCTCCATTTCGAATTCGTCACTGTCTAAGGGCTGTACCATTGAGCTCCTTTTAATTAGTGTGCACCATCATAGTGAAAAAGAATTCAATATTCCATTAGTGACTTGTCTGCACATACATATGTGGTAGCCCGTGTCCCTTATAGTGAAAAAAGGATGTGGTTATTGGTTAATTAAAACACTCGACATACTCGTGATCCTCATAATAGAGTAAGTCCCTTGTTCGGGGCTCTAGAGTAAATGGAAACTGTTAACATCACGAAAAACACATATAACATACACACATACATTCACCAAGGAGTCACATACATGTATTTAATGAAGCCCGCACTTCATGGTTGCACCGGTGGGGAGTCCAGCCTCTAGTGATTCACTGTGGCGGGAGAAACAATTTAAAGTTACTGGTGTTGCGGGAAAAAGGATTCTGGTGGAAATAAGAGCGAATGAGTGCAAAGGTGTGCACCCGCTTCCATGACCATTCTTTGTCTGGGCTTATGGAGGACTCAACTTAGCTCAGCCGGACCCCTCTGAAACACCTACTAGTTGCTGCCGCTCGGGAACCGCATTTTACTCGATCCCGAAGCGGAAGTTGTTTTAAAAGGCCCGCGAGCATGTACGCGTGTGTTCTAGTAGTCTAGTACGCTGACCTTCAGAAAATGGCTGCCTTGTGTGGTCCAATGTGTGGGGAAAAAGGAAGTGAGTGTTTTCAAAACACTATCTAAACATCCTATTTGAAGGTATAAAATATCTTTATTATGATTCTAGAGTTTTTTGGCAAACTTATGTTTTGCATAAAGACGGGAGTTGGTCTAATAAGTCGAAGCAGATATTTATCGGTTTTTCTTGGTAAACCCACCGAAATTGATGGATAAAGGTGGAGGTTATCTGCTGGTTATTAAAAAATAGAAAAATAGAAAAGAATAGAAAAAAAGAATAGAAAAAATATTTAGAGACAACGATTTTTAATACATGTTTTAATATTTATAATATAATATTTATTTAAAGTTATTTTATAGTGATAATTGTGTGAATTAATTTATTATAAATTGTTTTTATTTTGCTTGTTAGTTATTAAATAATTAATTAATTGTTAATAAATTATGTTAATTGTGTCATGTTTTACGACATTGGTGGTGTCATTTATAGGGGAATCTGGTGGGAGGTAAAATATTTATAATTAATTAATTATTTGTTAGCTAATGCTAATTAATTAATTAAATATTAAATATGCTAATTGTGGAATAATTTTGATGTGTGAGTTGTAGCGTTTATAGTTGTAAACGTTGGGAAGAATTTTTTTTTAAAATTAATTAATGATTTGTTGGTAATTGTTATTAATTTATTAATGTAAAATTACTTATGGAAATTGTGTAAATATTTTTAGGTGTGTGTTTTTGTGTTTATTGGGGTAGAGGGTTGAAAGTAATATATTTTAAATAATTTAATCATCAGTTGATCATTAATATTCATTTATTAATTGATAAATATTGTTAGTAATTGTTTTGTTTTTATTTTGTTTGGGGATTTAGGTTCAATAGCTGTAATGTTTTGTTTTATCCCCTCTGCTATCCAACACTTTCCCTACTGTTGCACTCATGGGAGTGGGAATAGTAATTTAATCCCCTCCGCTATCCAACACTTTCCCTACTGTTGCACTCCCTGGAGTGGGAATAGTAATTTTTACCCCTACGCTATCCAACACTTTCTCTAACGTTGTATTTGTTGGAGTGGGAATAGTAATTTTTACCACTCCGCTATCCAACACTTTCCCTACTGTTGCACTCCCTGGAGTGGGAATAGTAATTTTATCCACTACGATATCCAACACTTTCCCTACTGTTGCACTCATTGGAGTGGGAATAGTAAATTATTCCCCTCCGCAATCCAACACTTTCCCTACTGTTGCACTCACTGGAGTGGGAATCGTAATTTTTATCCCTCCGCTATCCAACACTTTCCCTACTGTTGCACTTGCTGGAGTGGGAATAGTAATTTTTTCCCCTTCTCTATCCAACACTTTCCATACTGTTGCACTCATTGGCGTGGGAATAGTAAATTATTCCCCTCCGCTATCCAACCCTTTCCCTACTGTTGCACAAGCTGAAGTGGGAATAGTAATTTTTACCCCTACGCTATCCAACACTTTCCCTACTGTTGCACTTGCTGGAGTGGGAATAGTAATTTTTTCTCCTTCGCTATCCAACACTTTCCCTACTGTTGCACTCATTGGAGTGGGAATAGTAAATTATTCCCCTGCGCTATCCAACACTTTCCCTACTGTTGCATTAATTGGAGTGGGAATAGTAAATTATTCCCCTCCGCTATCCAACACTTTCCCTACTGTTGCACTCGCTGGAGTGGGAATGGTAATTTTTACCCCTACGCTATCCAACACTTTCCCTTCTGTTGCACTCACTGGAGTGGGAATAGTAATTTTTACCCCTACGCTATCCAACACTTTCCCTACTGTTGCACTCACTGGAATGGGAATAGTAATTTTTACCCCTCCGCTATCCAACACTTTCTCTAACGTTGTATTTGTTGGAGTGGGAATAGTAATTTTTACCCCTACGCTATCCAACACTTTCCCTACTGTTGCAATCGCTGGAGTGGGAATAGTAATTTTTATGTCTCCGCTATCCAACACTTTCCCTACTGTTGCACTTGCTGGAGTGGGATTAGTAATTTTTCCCCCTTCGCTATCCAACACTTTCGCTACTGTTGCACTCGTTGGCGTGGAAATAGTAAATTATTCCCCTCCGCTATCCAACACTTTCCCTACTGTTGCACAAGCTGGAGTGGGAATAGTAATTTTTACCCCTACGCTATCCAACACTTTCCCTACTGTTGCACTTGTTGGAGTGGGAATAGTAATTTATTCTCCTTCGCTATCCAACACTTTCCCTACTGTTGCACTTATTGGAGTGGAAATAGTAAATTATTCCCCTGCGCTATCCAACACTTTCCCTACTGTTGCATTCATTG
The DNA here is from genome assembly GCA_963921515.1 of Calotriton arnoldi. Lineage (NCBI taxonomy): Eukaryota > Metazoa > Chordata > Amphibia > Caudata > Salamandridae > Calotriton > Calotriton arnoldi. Next base: position 117,020 of record CAWUFW010013487.1, read on the forward strand.
GAGTGGGAATAGTAAATTATTCCCCTACGCTATTCAACACTTTCCCTACTGTTGCACTTGCTGGAGTGGGAATAGTAAATTATTCCCCTCCGCTATCCCAACACTTTCCCTACTGTTGCACAAGCTGGAGTGGGAATAGTAATTTATTCACCTCTGCTATCCAACACTTTCTCTACTGTTGTACTCAATGTAGTGTACAATTTAGTTTTAAAAAATAAATATTTTAATATTTTAATTTATAATATATATATTTATTTTTTATTTTTATGTTACAGGTGTATGTATGTATATATATATATATATATATGTATTTATATTTTTATTATATTTCTAACATTTTATAATTTATTAAAATAATTATTTCTTAATTATTATTAAGTAAATATATATATTACATTTTATATATGTATGTTTCATTTATTTTTACATTACATTTATTACTTATAATTGTTAACATTTTCTAATAATTCTGAATATTTTTTTTAAGTTATATTTGTTATTTAATTTATTTTACATTATTGTTTATACATTTAAAAAAACTATATTTTGTACTTAGATATCTTTATTAACAATATATTTTTTTGATATTTTAGTACTCACCATTATGAAGATAGGATGTCGATATTTTTGACATCGATATTTATGTCCCGATATTTTGGGAACACGATTTTATGTCACTCGATATTTTTTGTCAGTGATCCAAATATAACATCACGAGACCTGAACGCCTAGCTCTAGAATCCCTGCAAAATAACACAGACATAGTTATAAACCTGCTGACAAGGGAGGGGCAATAATTATTCAAAGCACTGTTGATTACAAAAATGAGATCCTTGCACAACTAGGGGTACAGGAAAACTACACTAAACTGAGAGCTGATCCCACAAAAGAAATTGCTGTGATTATTAGTAATATCATGAATAGAGGACTAGAGGAAGGTTTCTTGTCCACACATGAGCATTGATACTTAAATAACCCGCAACCCAGAATGCCAACAATATATACACTGCCCAAAATCCACAAACGCATGTCTAACCCACCGGGGAGACCCATCATCTCCGGATGTGGGTCAATTTTGGAACCTCTGTGCAAATACGTGGATGTTTTTCTTAAACCCATTGCAGAAAACACCACAGCCTACCTGAGAGACATGATGCAAACCCTTAAGTTGGTGGACAATCGACCTTTTAACTCCAATGACCAAATTTTGGTAACAATGGATATATCGTAGCTGTACACAAGCATCCCTCAGAGGATAGCTCTTGACATCATTAGGACAGCCCTGGAAGCCCGACCCAGAACGCTCCAGGTCCCCACCGACTTCATAATTGATCTACTAGAGGTCGCCATGCGAAGAACTTTTTCTTTTTTCAGGGAGAATATTATCTCCAGACGAAAGAGGTGGCAATGGAGGTGAGTTTTGCGCCAGACCTGGCCATCATCTATATGGATAATTATGAGCACACTCACATTTTGAGTGATCAGAACCCATATAGAGACTATATAGAAGTTTGGAGACGCTATATAGACGATGGGATGATGATATGGTGGGGTAATGAACAACAACTTACAGAGTTCCACCTTTGGCTCAAAGTCAGGTCGAGCGACATCCAATTCTCACTCGAATTTAATAACAAAGTGATTAAATTCATGGACATTTCGATCTAGGCAGAAGAGGGCAGACCACATACCACTTTGTATAGAAAAAACAAGTGAAAGAAACACCCTTTTGCGGTACTCAAGCCACCATCCCCGTAACCTCAGAGACAATTTACCCTTTGGCCAGTTCCTGAGGTTACGGAGGAACTGCACCAAGAAACATGACTTCTTTGAAGAATCTGCCAATCGAATGACTCTCCTGACTGAAAGGGGCTACCCGGTGAGTTTATTGAAGAAAGCCCGTAAACGGGCATGGTTTTGTCATAGAGATTTTCTCTTAGAGCCCAAACAAAAGGCAGCTCCTGAACCGAACGCATGGTATACATCACTACATTCTGCACCAAGAGGAATGAGATCAGAAATATCGTCAATCGCCATTGGCATCTTGTGGCTGACGAGATAGGGATTTTTGAACCTCCCATACATGCATTCAGGAAAGGCAAGAATGTGAGAGACCACGTGGTTAAATCTCTCCTTCCTACAAAAACCAGGAACAATCAACTGTCACTTTGGAACATACCGCCTATAAAAGGCCATTTCAAGTGTGGGCAGTGCAAGACCTGCCCCATGACCAAGGAGATCAAACACTTCTCGCACAACGACTACGCGCACACACTATAGGATCACACCAATTGTAACACTACAGGTGTAATATATGCCATAACTTGCCCATGTGATTTCCTATATATTGGGCAAACCATACAAACAGTAAAAACGCGTATACTGCAACATTGCAGTAGAATTCGATGTAAGGTCCAGGGCGCACCGCTTGTTGAACATTTCACCACTTTCGGACACCCGGCTGAGAGTCTCAAGTGGTGGCTGATTGAAAAAGTGAAGATCAACCCGAGGAGGGCAAAACACTTTAAGTGTAAGAGAATGTAAATGGATACACATCTTTGACACAGTCCTGAGGGGACTGAATGAATACGAGGAAATTGCCAGACAGGTAGTGTCATTAAACAATGGCTGAGAGTTTGCCTATTGTGCTGTACCTGTAATATGAATTTCCCTACTGTTTACCTTTACTCTGCGGTACATATGCCTTTTTAATCCAACCTTGTTGCATATGTACTATGTCTGTATTTGTTTTAGTTCACATCAGCTATGCTATCTCCAACAAGATATGGAAATAATGTAACTATTTTAATCCACACAGCTTTCTCATCTAATATCCTCCGTAATTTTTGTATTTTATACTGCATTTTGTAAAGCCCTCCTATTAACTGTATCATACACTGTACTGTGGGTCTATTATCACAACTTAGGGGCCGATTCCGATTCGGGCCGGAAATCTCTCCGACCGAGCCGGACCCGGAGAGATTTCTGACCGAATCGGACCCGTGCAGCCCGACCGAACAAGTACGATGCGTCCGTATGCTATCGTACTCGAGTCGGTCGGACTCCCATTGAAATCAATGGGAGCCGGTCGTACAACGCGTACGTGGGCTCCCATTGCCTCAATGGGTGCGAGGCGAACAAGGGCGTCCCCTACAGCGGGTACGCGGCGAAGCGACTTGCGCCGTACATGCACACGTAGGGGGGACCCATGGGTCCCCCTGTGTGCGACTCGCGCGGCTACGCGTACAGTGTGGTCCGGCACGGACCCCCGAAGTACGGATCCGACTGCTCTTTCGAGCCGGACGGCGTGTGTCGGTCGGACTGCTCGCGGCGCGCATCGTACTTACCCGGCCGGGGAACGTGTCCGAGCGAGTCGGTCGGTGCGGTTAGACCCGGGAACGAGTCGGTCGGAGCGGTTGGGACGCCCGAACGAGTCGGTCGGCGATTTCGCATCGTACTAGCTCGTCCGGACGCGCGTACGAATCGGTCGGGAAATAGGGCTCCGAATCGGATCCGGTTATGCCGAATCCGATTCGGAGCCCTACCGGCCGAGATCGGAATCGGCCCCTTAATGTTTTGTATATTGCTCTGCACCTTTGTTGAGTGTATCGTTATATTGTTATAATGTCTTTCAATATTCATTAGTTCACATGTTAAACTTCGGAGCAATGACCGTGGCTTGCCCGGAGAAACAGCTGAGTCCCCCAGTCTATCTTCCAAAACACTCTCCCGGGCCTTCCATGACGCTTAGGCCCGGGGCCAGGTAGACGTTCGCGGCGCTCGTACGGCGACGTGCACGCGCTGCGTACATGACTTAAAACACAGTTACTTAACGCGCTGGCCAGTCTCATGCCGTACTTTGACGGACGGAGTACTGACACCCCCGAGCTGATTCGATCGAGTGATACAAGGTAATTATCCCGCACGAAGCCCGCAACCAGGTCTCGGTGTTTTCTTGTGAGCCAGCGCTCATAAATTCATTGAATGTTCTCCACTTTTCAGAATACAGAGGGCGATTGTTTCCCCTTTCTCTGGATTTATTTCTGCTTCCATCCAGCATCCCGGCCCTAAATTGCTTTGGATACACTACACCGCAACTGTGAAGCGGTTAAGTGTCCGTTTTTTTTTTAACTTTTACTTTCATTTATTGATCCCATCACGTTATGGGAAATCTAATATGCACCTTCATCTACAGACTACCCACCCCCGGGAGCTGTGATCAGGGCCATCCAACTACAGATGCCTGCAGTAGGTTAGTGGCTTAGGCACCCCCAAGGTCCCACTTTTTATAACTTATGAGATTGAAGTATTCAATACCACCTAATTCTAATTACAAACTTACCCTTAAAGGTTTCCTCCCTCTTTCCCCTGTCCTGAGGTAGACCCGCAAGTGGAGGTTTAAAGCACCCTCTATGCAATTTAGTCGGGTCAAAACGTCGACATTTATCCCCTAAGAGGCCTGTACCATATGTCACTACCACCCCGTCCAACGAACAGATGATATTTCGCTGCAGCATTTCTTAAAAACCTGTCTTGAATAATGACAAAAGTAATGAATTATGGACAGGCCACAGCCAACTGGTGCTAATGTCACTTACAACCAGTTGAAATTGTGAAATATTGCAATTACCTCCATTGAATTATCTTCACTCTGTGACCTTTTTCACTTCCATCTATTGTACAAATGAGCACTTCTCCTTCACCCCCTCCCCCTTTTTGGAGCAACCTCTTGACTACTATACACTTGGTAATGTGTTTTACCTTCGCAATTATTTCTGTGAATAAAAAAGATAATTCTCGTTAAATACAGTGGGTGCCTTCTCATTTTCAAGGTGCATAATCTGAAATCTTATATGTATTAACTACTATGGGGGTGATTAGGATGGCGGGCGGATTGCCATCGCCATCGCGATCCGCCGCCATCCCAACCCGATTTACCCCCGCGGCGGACGCAAAGTGTGTCCGCCGCTTTTCCGCCGGTCAGCAATCGTTCCGATTGCCGGCCGGGCGGAGCAGGGGCTTAATATGGTGGCGGTGCCTAGCAGGCACTGCCATCCATATTAAGATGTATGGTTTCCAAAGCCTTTCCATGGCGGCATGCCGCCATGGAAAGGCTGGCGGAGAATTGCTTTGGGGGCCCGTTGCGTGCCCCCGGGGGGTGGGGGGCTGCACTTGGGGTGTACCTATGGTACCCCCCTACATTGCCAAGCACAAGGTGGCAGGCACTGCGCGGTGCCTGCCATGTTGTGCATGGCAATGCACAACATGGCACTTTGGCATTGCGGCGGGTGCTGCTTACTGCAGCACCCACCGCAATGTCAAGTATGTGGAATGCGACCGCCAGGGTGGCGGTCGCATCCTAATTAGCGGTGCGGGACCGCCGCACGTCTGGCGGCCGGTCCCAGCACCGCTAGGGTGGCGGGCGGACTAAAGTCCGCCCGCCATCCTAATAACCCCCTATGTGCTGATCTTATGCATGCAACAAATTATATCTGAATTATAAACGTCTTTTGACTTGATGCACGATAAAAGAGTCTAGGACCAATTGTTTTTCTATACCAGAACGATTCCCAGGCACCTTCGGCCAATGGATCCCCTCTAGGATCAACATGATGTTTTCTTTCTCTGTATTAGAGTTGGATTTTAAATTTTTATGAGCTGCTAAATGTATAAATTGAATACTTTATATTATGTCTTCTCGTTGTTTTTATTGTTATAATAATGTTGTTGTTTTATAGTGTGATTGTTTTAAACAACTATAAAAAATAATAATGTATCTATCTATCTTTGCACATTTTCCAATTTGTGTCATACTTCTAAAGTAATCTTTATTTTGTTCCTCAATAGAGAAGATGATTGCAAAAAATGTTATTATTATTATTTTTGTTATTTTTTTATTTTTAAGACAATTTAATCCAATAATACCCAAGTCCCTTGTCCATTTTCCATACACAGGACATTAAAATAAATGTAAAGACTACAATTTCAAATCATCTTTCCTATCCTTGGCTGTAACATCAACATATTTAAATACACCTTCCAAGCACCTTCCATTCACCTAATATTATAATATTATAAATGTGAGGGTGCTGTGCCATATAGCTGAACCATATACCTTTTCCTTAATAATGTATTTGCAAAATGTCTAGAATTGTTCCCTTGCTTTCTCTCCAGTGTTAAACATGAAAAATATGTAATTAATTAATGATTGTTCAACTTGGCCCTCTATACAGGGTCACCTCCAAAGTTGGTGAATTCACCTGTCCAATTTTTCTAAATGTGTTTTTGTTGACCTTAGGTCTCTGTGCACTTTACAATGGCTAACCAATGCTAAAGTGCTTGTGCTCTCTCCCAAAATGTAATAACATTTTCTTACACCTGATTGGCATATTTAAATTACTTATAAGTCCCTAGTAAAGTGTTTTACCATACACCCAGGGCCTGTAAATTAAATGGTAGTAGTGGGCCTGCAGCACTTATTGTGCCTCGCACTGAAGTAGCCCTTTAAAACATGTATCAAGCCTGCCTTTGCAGCCTGTTAGCAGTTTTAAACTGCCAATTCAACTTAGAAAAAGAACCCCTTTGCCAAGCCTAAAACTCCCTTTTCAATACATGTTAGTCCCTAAACAGCCCACAAGGCACAGCCTATTGGATTTAAAAGGTTGGACATGTACATTTAGATTTTGCATGTCCTGGTAATCAAAAACTCCTAAATTCAGATTTCACTACCTCTCCCATAGGATAACATTGGGTTACCTTATTGTATTTAATAAGGGATACATTGTGATCGGGAGCAGGTAGGAAAGTCATGGTTGGTGTCTAATGAAATGTAATTTAAAGTTCTAAAGTTAGGCCTTAAGTCACAATTCTTCAAATTCCACTTTTAGAAATCTGGCATTTTCATATCCTAACCATTTGGTCCTGCAGCCTGTTCTTGGGTCCCATGACTGAGTGTAGTTGGCAGTTAGCCTTCGTTTGACCTGGCCCTTTCTGAAGGGTCACCCCCAAACGTTGCCTTCATCCTCCCCTTTTTGTTGAATTTGTTTTTGTTGGCTTTACTACTCTTGGTACTTTACCACTGCTAGCCATTATTAAAGTGCATGTGCTCTCCACTTGAAACATGGTAACATTGACTTTTACTCAATTGGTATATTTAATTTACATATAAGTCCATAGTAAAGTGCACTGCCTGTGCCCAGGGTGTGTAAATTGCATGTTACTAGTGTGCCCGCAGCACTGATTGTGCAAACCCCTTTAGTAGCCCTGTCAACAAGTATCAGACCTGCCATTGCAGAGGCTGTGTTTGCAATTTTAAAGTGCCATTTCAAAATGGTAAGTTAACTCTCTTGACAGCCCCAACCCTTCCCTTTTAATACATATAAGTCTCCCCTAAGGTAGGCGCTGTACAGCCCAAAGGGCAGGATGCGTGTATTTAAAAAGTTGGATATGTGCTCTTAAGTTTCAGTTTTTAAATTCATTTTAAACTACTGCAAGTCTTATCTCTCCCACAGGTTATCATTGGGATTACCATTTTACATTTTTCAAGTGTAATTTCCAATTAGGAAAAGATGCATATTTCAATTTTGGTGTCTCTGGGCTCACAATTTAAAATCACAACTTATGGTGAAGTTGACTTTTAAGTTTCAAGTCTGAAAATGCCACGTTCAGAAAGTTAGAAATTTAGAAGTTAGGACATTCAACTCATCCACAGGACCTGTTACACAACAGATTCGAGAACTTGAATATTTGATGCGGAGGGAGATCAACCAAAGATTACAATCGACAACTCTAGTTCAGTATTACAAAACCAGCAGAATACCTAGAGGTCTTCATCTAGCTATCAAACCAATGATGTTCAAGCTTAATAAAATGTTTATGGATAAATGGTATGCTATACTGAACAAATGCTCTCTAGATCTCATACTATCAATAGTCGAAGAGCTCTTACAGGTCCTTTTGGGCCTTGAGGTAGAAATTAGTGAACTAAAGGATCTCCTGGAACATCGCACGGAGCCCAGTGTCTGGGATACCACATTGGCAGACATCAACAATAAACTGGATTCATAAGCAAAAGAGATACATGAACGTAAGATCTGAAAATTCAAAAGAGACACAGTTGACTATAAGCTTGATGAAGTTTATGCATGGGCCAAAGTCTACGCACAAAAGAGAAACTTCAGGAATCAGAATACCACATCATCAGAAGAGAGCATTGCATCAATGAGTGAAACTCAACTTAACCGTCCACCACTGGTTGATCTTCTACCTTTAGACATGATCAATACTGCTTCAGGTGACCTGTCCACCCCAAAAGTGTCTTTTTAGAGATAAGCCCCGCAGCAAACAACCCACCCATACATCCAATGGCTGAATCAATAGGTGCAGTAAAACCTGGAAAGGCCACAGATTCAGCAAAAACAGTTGCATCCACAAGAAGATAGCAGAAGAAACACTAGTGCTCAATATCTCAACAACTAATTTGACTTCATCACAAATATCTGTTTTGGACAAAGGCACATCTTTTGTTCCCACATTCCATGCAAGTGCACTCGACACCGACATTGTATTGTATCAATTCACCAGGAAAGTACAACTTTGATACTTTTTTGAGAATTTTTATTCAACCCAAATCAATAAAGAGGAACCAAGATACCGAGAATTCAAACCTAAGAGTACATTTGTTTCTGTGGTTTCTCATAAAACAATGAACATCTTTGAGGCATTGGTCAAGAAGTACCTACAAAAAGTGTCAGACTTTACCACTACACATAACAATATGTCCAAGAAAGAAAAAGCTGCTCTGAAAGCATTGAAGAACAATCAGTCATTGACATTTTCACCAGCAGACAAGGGTGGCAGCTTAGTAGTTATGGACCGTCACTTTCACGAAAGTAAGGTAGAAGAACATTTGAAAGATGACCTTACATATTTACCACTGCTGCAAGATTCCACCACAGCGTTTCTGGAGACTTTGACTTCAATATTAACATGAGCCATAGACATGGAATGGATCAGTGAGAAGACAAAACGTTTCTTATATACGGAACACCCAAGGCGGCCCACACTGTATATGGTCCCTAAGGTTCACAAAAACCTTCTTGACCCCCCCTTTAGACCGATACTCTCAGGGTGTGGGTAAATTCATGAACCACATGGCCATTATTTGGATTTATTCCTACAACTGTTGGTGCAAGCGAGCCCATTGTACCTACAGGATACCACGCGCCTGTTAAAACTGCTAACAGATATTCACCTCACAAGCAATCAACAAGTGTGGTTATGCACAGTTGATGTGGTAGCCCTTTATCCATCTATTCCACACAAAGAAGGCATGGAAGCAATAGAATGGATACTCCTCAAGGAGGGTGAAATGCAAGCTAACAAAATATTTTTACTTGAACTACATCACTTTTGACTCTATCATAGCTATTTTAAATGAAAGCAGACATATTGTCTCCAAGCCAACAGTATTTCCATGGGCTTTTCCGGAGCCCCAAGTTATGCCAATATTTTCATGCTTAAATTTGAAACTTAACACATTTTTTCTAAAGAAAGTTGGACACAGAAGCTCATCATGTATCATCGATACATAGATGATATCTTCCTTATTTGCAAGGTGAACCACAGGATTTGGAAAACCACTTGCAGGATCTCAATAGTAAGAATTCTAGAATACACTTCACAGACAGTATTGAAAACTGGTGCATTACTTACTTGGACGTGGAAATCACGCTTGTGGAGACAGAGATCCAGACTAATGTTTTCAAAAAGCCCACTGATAGAAATAACTCTTTACTGTACAGCAGTTTTCATCCACCAACTCTCAAACAGCACCTACCTTGTTCTCAATTCACTAGAATCAAACGTATTACAACAGACAAAGATTACTGTGCCTTTACTATAAAGGAATACAAGCAACAATTTTCACAATGTGGATACCCACAAGAGGTATTAGACCAAGCTGAACAATGTGTTCATGAAGTAGACAGGTCGCAATTACTGAAAAAGCAACTAAAAGATGAAAAGGAAAGAGAGCTTTTTGTTTCTACATTCTCCACCAAGTCTCCGACCATTAAAAATATTATCCTTAAGCGGTGGGAGCTACTACAGACAGAAACTGACTTCAGAGGAATATTTGCCAGTCCACCTCTAGTTGCTTACCGAAGGTCCAGAAATCTCAAAGAATTGCTGTCCAGGTCAGAGAAGGTTGATGAAACAGTTCATAGAGGCATGACGAAATGCCACAACTGTTCACACAGCAATAATGTGTTGGTAGGCAAGAGCATCTCTCATCCATGGACTGGCAAGCAAATCAGTCTGAGACATACAGCAGATTGCAACACGCAATGTGTAATATATGCCATCAAGTGCCCTTGTGGGCTAATTTATGTGAGCAAGACCGAAAGGAAGATCAGGATGAGAATATCAGAGCACAAAAGTCGCATCAGGACCAAGACTCCGAATTAACCTCTGGTAACCCACTGGATTGAGAGCAAACATACCATGGCCCAACTACGCTTCACGATCCTAGAGGTAGTGGAACAGCAACTGGACAAGGATTTGATGAAGTTACTATCACAACGTGAAACTTACTGAATACGATTTTTGGATACTCTCAACCCGAAAGAACTGAATGATAAATTGGAATACTCTTGCTTTCTTTAATACTCCTCTCCAGCAAAGTTACACCATTCCATACAACTTTAGTGTAGCCATGTCCTTCACCATTAAGTTCAGATTTCTTGTTTTCTATCGGTCAGACGTGCTCAGTCTCCTCATTATTCCTTTTTTCTCACACCTCTGTTCACCAGCCTTTCATGACAGCTCTTACTAGCTTGTCTCTTTTTCATTCACTTTAGTACACAGTTAGTTATGCACCGCCATTTGTCAATGTATGCTATTCAACGAACTTTAGTTTATTTCACTGCTCTGATTCGGAGTGGTGTTTGACCTTTTTAAATTGTGATTATTTGTTTTTCCAGAATGTATTACATGAGACAGGTGACTCTTGTGTATCTTAGCTTTATCTACACTTTGGGGCTCATTAGGATGGCGGAAGGAACGCCACCTCCAGCCATGCGGTGGTGGTCCTTCCGCCATCGGACCGCGATATTCCCACCGCCCAATTAGGATGGCGGTGGGAATCGTTCCTGACCGCGGCGGACGGAAAGACCGTCCGCCACTTGTCCGCCATAAGTAATCATTCAGATTGCCTGGCGGACGGTCGAGGGACCATAAAATGGTGGCGGTGCCTAGCAGGCACTGTCCACCAAATTAGGATGATGGCTAAAACCGGCATTTCCATGGCGGCGATGCTGCCATGGAAAGGCTGGTGGACAATGCCTCCGGGGGCCCATTGCGTTGGGGGGAGGTGTGGGTGCCCATGGTACCCCCCTACATTTCTCTGCACCAAGTGGCAGGCACCGTGTGGTGCTCACCACATAGTGCAGTGAAATGCACAACATGGCTTTTTCGCTTCACGGCGGGTACTGCTGTGAGCAGCATCCTCCACAATGTTAAATACCAAAATGCGACCGCCATGGTGGCGGTCGCATCCTGATTTGGTATGTGGGACTGCCGCAAGTATTACGGACGGTCCCGGTTTACCACAGGATGGCGGACGGACTCAAGTCCGTCCACCATCCTAATGACCCCTTTGTCTTTGGATAAGGAATTTCATGATTGAAAAAATGTGTATAATTCATGCCAACTGATATGTAAAGTATATGTTGTCAGATTCACATCCCGTCTACATAAAGTTCATGTGACGCATACCTTCAGTCTCAGGATGTTTTATATGTAGCAGCATGGTTTTGAATTACTGATGTTTAGATAAATCAATGAGTAACAACATTCTGATATCACTGTTTTGCTGCACACATTATATTGTGTCATGTCATTTTGTCATCTCACAGAGTGGTTATATGAACAAAGTATAAAATGGGTAATTTTTTTGTTACATGGTCTTGGGAGATTGAGCACCACTTCCATCACCGGATCCAACAACAGACATTTGATGCATCCATTAGTCATGACCATCGCAATGTATTTGTTTTCTAGGTGTATAATTAAGATTTACTTTTTCACTGACCCGGCTTGAACTCTCGAGGTTGGGTATTCGCAGCGCATACTTTTTTCGATAACTTTATTGTTCACCTTCCCAAATTACATTAACCTCACAATATAGGAGTCTTCCTCTCTTTCTGTTGCATGTTTCTTATTTTAGCACGTAACTCGCAATATGGCTTTTCGCCAAACTAGCCACGTCGCAGTTCACCTTAGACCCCTTTCTGGTGGATCTATTTTCGAGAGTATTTGGGTAAAATTTTTGATGGGGACAAGGATGGGCATATTATGTTTGTTAATCATTGTCCATTTCTGTTAGCACGTTACGGTGCTGTCTCTAGTGGTTTTCTTCTTATTTTGTCAGTTGGGTTCAGGCTTCCTTCAGACCCCGTCTCGCAGAATATACTTCTAAGAGAACTTCAGCAAGATTTTACATTGGGGCAAGTATGTGCCTGTATTTATCATTCGTCCATCACCTTATTAAAAAAACTTTCAAGCAGCTTTTTCCGGTTCTTTCCGTTTTTTAGCAGTTGGGTCCAGATTTTGACAGCCAGCATTTTTCCCTGTTGGTTTTAGTCACTGCTATATTAGCAGAGAATGGATAATCAAAACGTTAGAGTCACTTTTACAATGAGCTTATCACTATCGGACCGAATGTATGGCACTAACTACGGATGCATGTTGGGAATGGTGGTTTCCTCTCACACATCTTTTCATGAGAACTCTTAATATGCTTTTTCACAAGATTTATGTTTCAACTTGGGATATCATTCTTGGCCTCTTCGGAGGCGGCTTGATGAAATATTAAAAATAGTAACTACACTAGTGCACTGTCACTTTTGTACACTTTTTTTCACTTCTTTGTTGAGCTGACCTACAGAGCTCCTCGTTGCACAACAAGAGATTAAGAGAGGTATGATATTCACTACCTGGAAGATTTTTCCAGCTATGTTGGAGTTTCATGTGATGGTTGGTGGCTTTTTGCAATTTCTATACACATTGGGAATTGTCCCTCACAGTATGAGGTTATGTATATTATACAATATCTCCAGATGTTAAATTTTCTATATGTTTTTGATTGTAGACACCCCTGACGAATGGCTACTGTTTCAGCCCAAAATGCACTGGGATGAATTTCATTGCTAGTCTCAAGAAAATGTTAAGACTAGCTTTCATGTGGAAGACTTATTGACATGAATCATGTCCTTTAAATTAAATCGACTTGATCAAGATTTCGCTTATGAGTGTTATAATGTGTAGCACTTCTGTTTGTTGAATACTAGTGTCTATGCAAAAATAATTTCTGTTCACGTTGTTAAAGAGTACTCATTAGAGTCATAATCAGATTATATTCCCGCTAAGGGAAATAGTAGTGCACATTGTGTCTAGAACACTCGTTCTAGATACTCTTATTACTTTCAGAAAGTTGGCATTTTCTTACTTTAACTATTCTGTGCCTATGCCTGTCTCTGAATATGCATCTGGGGTGGATGGCAGCTGGGCTTTGTGCATTTCCTCTGCACAATCATACACAAAGAGATCTTATACTGAAAGGCCATCACTAAGCTGTTGGGCCATCATGGGCAGGATTGGAGTGAGAAGCTGACACTTGCTCCTGAATAGATGTGCCTGTCCCCACACAAAGAACTGCATACCCCCCTGTAGTGTGTCTGGAGCCAGGGCAGAAGGGCGGGGACCTTGTGCATTACAAATACATCCCTTTGAAGTCCCCACCACTTCAAAGGCATAACTAGGTATAAGTACAAGACCCCTTACACCACTAACTCAGTAGACTTCAGGACCTGAGGACATTGTAGCAGTAAGAAGGACTGCTGTGTTGCTGAAAGGACTGTCACTCTGCTGGACTCTTGCTTTGCTGTGTCTGCCCTGCTGCTTGCTGCCCTCCTTGCCCAGGAGTGAGAAGGACTGGACCTGCGTCTGTACATCTCCAGAACCAAAGTGGCTCCTAGGGCTTTCTGGCTTTCATCCTGTTCTGAAGTCTCAGGGACATCAAATACTTCTAACAACCCTTCTATAGTGTCTTGACTCGGCCAACTGTGAGTCTGCCCTGCCAAGTGGTGCCAATTCAGTCCTGGACCCTTGGAAGTGGATTTTCCTTCTGTTTTCCTGCAAACTCAAGGCATCGCCTTTGTTGCGCTGGTCTGAACCGAAGCATCTATCCTTGACACCAGTGCATCGCCACTGAAGACATCATTTTGCCAGCTGTGTGGCTCGACATTGATGCATTGACTTCATCAAGAGGAGTTTGCCAATGATGCATCTCTGACTGAGCAGATCAAAACCGATGCATCGCCTAAATTCAGCCACATCGATGCCGATGCATCGCCTCCCCTGCTCCTCTCATCGGGTCTTTAAAGACGACGCATCCTCCATCCATTGGTACTTATTCAGCAGGACAAGGTTGGTCTCTGTATACGACTAGTGCTCCATTGGGGTCGGCCTAAACTTTTGGATTTACCCCAGACAATTGTGACCAGATGTCGGCAGTTGGCGCTTTATGCTTTTAAACACAATATTTTAATTTAATCTTTTTTTATTTTAAAACTCTGGTTCTGCTTATTTGATTTTTGTCATTTTGGTCTTGTTTTATTCATTCAGTTAGGTGCTATTTTTCTAACCAGGTGTGGAATATTTTCATGTGGTGTTTGTACTGTTTTACTGTCTTAAGTGTTGCAATAATACTTCACACATTGCCTCTTAAGTTAAGTCTGCCTGGTCTGTGCCAAGCTACCAGAGGTGAGCACATGTTAATTTAGGGTGCTAGGATTGTTGTCCCTACTTGGACAGGGTGCATACCTCTGACAACTAAAGACCCAATTTCTAACAGCCTTTGCATATTCCTCCCACACAGCCACACAATCGAGAGACTAGATTGTGCCTGGATTGGCCATCTCAGGCAGGATGGGAGTGCAGAGCTGTGCACAGCACCACTTGCACTTCAAAAGACTGTGTCCTGATCTCACACAAAGAACTCACACTAGCCTTTTGTGCCTGCAGACAGATTGGGATCAGGGCAGGTAGGCAGGAAATTCCAGACAATTATATGAGGAGAAGTCTACAGAAGCTTCTCCCTCTTCAAAGTAGTCACCAGGTATGAAAAATTACCCTTAGACCCACTTTTCAATTCACTTTCTGGACCTGCAGAAGACCTCTCAGAGGACTGCTTCCTGCTGTGGCCTGCTCTGGACTTCAGAAGACTGATGTGCTTCACCAAGAAGGACTGCACTGCTCTCTGAAGCCTGCTCTGAGCCCTTAGAGGTCTGCTCTGCTACAAAGTGACTCTAAGTGCAATTTGGCTGTCCTTCTGATCAGAGTTTCAGGAACAGAAAAGGCTCTAACCACCCTTTATTTCTAATAAACCTTTTTTATTAAAGTTTCATAAACAAGGCAGTACAGTATGATCCAGTGTCTGGTGTAGGGCCTTGCACAATTAAACCAATTAATGAAGAATATTTAAAACAAGTTAATCAATGGCACTGAATAATTTGGAACAATGCATTTACAAGCCCATTAGACACAAAGTCAGTTTTCCACAAATCTGTCCAATGGTTTCACCACTATCCCTTGAAATGTTCTCCACCTTTTCCACCTTTTCCAGCATATATTGTTTTTTCCGCTAACATGCACCAATGCATGTCTTTCTTCCAATTGGTCACCTCCGGTGCACTCCGCTCTCCCCAGATGCAAGCCACTTTCCATTTAGCCACTGCCAGGATAACCAGAGCTTATTATATCTGGGTGGCAAATCATCCGCGCAAATATATAGGATGCAGCATTTTGCCTTGTCAGGGATCTCTGCCCCCAGGACCTACCTAAGCTCTTGAAGCGTTATCCAGTAGGGTTGCATTTTGGGACTAGACCACAGCATAGGATGAAATGTACCCTGCTCCCAACATCCCCAGAGGCAGAGATTCATGGGTCATCTGCCCATGACATGTATGGTTGTGTGGGAAAAGTAGGATTGATGTAGGGTGCACCATTGGATTAGGCAAAATCGTGTTTTAATGACAATCTCCCTGAAGGCACCCGTGGTCTCCTCCCATTCACCATCTGCAAACTACCCCACCACGACCCATTTGGTATTCAGTTTATTCAGGATGTCTGGGGAATTGTTAATTAATGTCCTGCATATAAGTGAGATGGCCACTTTAGGCAGTGGTTCTCTTAGGATGCAGTCCTCTAAAGACAAGAGTCTTCAATCAGGGTATGTTTGTGGATGTGTGTCAGTAACATGTGCTGAAGTTGGATGTATTTAAATTCATCTGTGGGTGCTAGCTCATATTGCGCTTGCATTTCGTTCAGCATGAGCATGGAGTTCCTTATCCATACATCTCCTTGTGTGGATTTACCAATGAGACTCCGCTTTGCAAAATCCCGTAGTTTCCCTGCCTCTTTCAGGATGTCACTGGACCATCAATCAGGGATTTTTAAGCACGCTACTCACCCGTGAGAGTGTCAAGGCGCTGGGGGGGGAGCAGCTCCAGTCAGTCAAAGAGCCTGGTCTTGAGGGACTTCCTGAAGATGTGCAGGACGGGGACGCGTCTGATTTCGATGAAGAGCTCGTTCCAGGTCTTGGCTGCGATGTAGGAGAAGGATCATCCACCGTGTCTTGCTCTGTGGATGCACGGGGGTTTGGCGAGGTCGGGTACGTGGAAGGAGATTCTATTGTTGAGATATTGGGGTCCGGTGTTGTGGAGGCATTTTTAGGCATGGGTGAGTATCTTGAAAGTTACTCTCTTCTCAACGGGGAGCCAGTGGAGGTTTCGAAGGTGTTGGGTGATGTGTTCGTGTTGAGAGATGCTGAGGACGAGTCTGGCTGCAGTGTTCTGTATGGTCTGCAGTTTGCGGAGCAGAGACTTGTTGATCCCGGCGTAGAGGGTGTTTCCGTAGTCCAGTCTCCTGGTTATGAGTGCGCTGGTGACTGCCTTCCTTTATTTGGGGGAGATCCATTTGAAGGTCTTCCGGAGGATGCCCAGGATGTTAAAGCAGGTGGAGGCGACGGCGTTGACCTGTCGGGTCATGGAGAGGGAAGAGTCGAGTACGATGCCGAGGTTTCGGGTGTGGAGGGCTGCCGAGGGCATTGGGCCACCAGGTGTTGTCCCATGCAGAGGGGGGGTCCGAGGATGAGGACCTCTGTCTTCTCCGAGTTGAGCTTCAGGCAGCTGCTGCTCATCCAGGATGCAATGTCCTTCATACCTTCCTGGAGTTGAGTCTGGTCTGGTGGTGATGGGGTCCTTGGTGAGGGAGAGGATGAGCTGGGTGTCGTCGGCATAGGATACTATGCTGAGTCCATGCTGTCTGACGATGGTGGCAAGGGGGGCCATGTAGATGTTGAAGAGCATGGGGCTGAGCGATGATCCTTGGGGTACTCAGCAGTTGATTTCTGTGGGATCAGAGAGGAGGGGTGGAAGTCTGATTCTTTGGGTTCTGCCGGTGAGGATGGAGTGGAGGCAGTCATGGGCGGTTCCTTTATGCCAGCGTCGTGGAGTCTGGCGGAGAGTGTGTGGTGGGAGACGGTGTTGAAGGCTGCTGAGAGGTCAAGGAGGATCAGGACTGCGGTGTATCCTTGGTCAAGGAGGGTGCGGATGTCATCTGTGGCGGCGAGTAGAGCGGTCTCAGTGCTGTGGTTACAGTGGAATCAGAATTGGGAGGGGTCGAGGATGGAGATTTCTTCGATGAATTTTGTTAGTTGGGCATTGATAGTCTTCTCGCTGGCTTTGGCTGCGAAGGGGAGGAGGGATATGGGTCGGTAGTTCTTGAGGTCCGTAGGATCTGCTGAGGGTTTCTTGAGTAGAGGTCTGACTTATGAGTCTTTTCAGTCGTCTGGAAAGGTGCCGGTTTCGAAGGTGGCATTGATGGTGGGTCGTAGTTCCAGTGCGATGGCGGCTCAGTGGAAGATGTGCGGGGGCAGGGATCCGTGGGGGCTCCTGAGTGGATGCCTTTCATGGTCGATGGAGTGTCTTCTGGTGGGGGTCATTTATGCAAGTATCTCCCTCCATCCCAAAAAGACAGTTGCCTCCCTCCAGATTTGAGCAACTGTTTTAGTATGTGACAGCGGTAGATTTGAGGTGGCAGATCTGTAGAGTACCCCTGATATCCCTCCTGCCCCCACGTCAGTCTCTAGCCTAAATGCCAGGTCGTGGTAAGACTTCAACCATCTTCAACCCGCATCTGGATCCTGCCTGAGTCCTAACCTTCTGAGTGGTGCCTCACCAGTCATAGACCCTTTGAAGTGGTGCTAAAGGTGCCCAGATAGCCCAAATTCAAATCTTGCCCAAAAATTGCTCTGAGAACTAAGGGGAGACTAGGACCTACCTGCTCATCAATCCGCACTAGGTGCCTCGCCGGTCGGCCTGACTTCACGGCAACTCCTGCTACGTTCTTCTCTGCAGCAGCAAAAACTGTTCAGCCGTTCTTTGCAGAAGGGGCATCTGGCCTCATGGACCCCTTGTTGACTACAGCCTGCAGCTATGTCCCACTTGACTTCCAAAAAAGAGACTAAATCCAAACGTGGGAGTCTTCACCACAACTTCGTCCAGCGGTTCCCTGACAATCACACCTCCTCCTCAGACACTGTTAGCTGCCTTGCCCTGCTGAACTTTACCTTCTCATGCATTTTTCTCCACAGTTTCTTCTATGTCCAAAAGGTAAGCAGAGCCCAATTCACCGCGTACATCCGACCTGCTCTCCTTCATGGTCGGCCATAACTTTTGAGTTTGCCTCAGTCTTTCACAACTAGATGTACATGGTTAGGCACTATTTTCCACTTTAAACTTTAACCCCTTCCATGCAGCGCGAATTTTCGCGCAGTGCGGGGGTTTTCATTAGCGGGCGTGGATTCTGACAGCTCCCGGCTGTCGTGAGCACACGCCAACCGTAACGCATGACGGCCGGGAGCCGTCATGAGCATACAAGGGGTTAACAATTCATAACTCCGGTTAATGTTCTTGTTTTGTGTTTATACTTTATTACTGTTTGTGCATTGCATAAATGCTTTACACATTGCCTCTAAGTAAAGCCTGACTGTTTTTCTGCCAAGCTACCAGAGGATTAAGCACAGGTTAATTTAGTGATGTTTATGGTTCACCCTAACAACGATTGTGGCTGTTACTTGAGAAGGGATAACACCCCCCTCAACCAACAACCCAATTTCTCACAATTATGCATTGTGTTTTAGCACAGTGCTCTGGTGTTTATTGTGATTAATGAGCAAAATATCTGTGGACTCCTAAAGTGTCTTTCTTCCACAAGTGACCTTCGGGTAGCTGGTAAACTACTTAAACTCCTTGGGGTGACTGTATGCCTCCTTCCCTTGTACTGTGCCATTGTTGCTGCAGGCAATGACTAAACACTAGTAGCAACAATCAAAGGGCTGATTTACATGGGAACATCTTCTTCCTCACCACTACTTCCTTCTATGTGTTAAACATATTTGTTAAACCTTTTCTCTCTCTCCAGCAGCTATATTTGTGAGGTGCCCTTCTTACACAATTGCATGTTAATTTTTCAGATTTGCCAGTTGACCCCCGGTACCATAATGTCCATCTGACTTACCACAATGCACTGGTTTGCAGCAAAGTGAGCAATTTGCAAAGTGCTTTTCATGTGGCCTAATTCTAATGATGTCCCAAATTGGAGAGGAGAGCTTTCTGGTTGAGCCAATGCCTGAAGAATTTGCTGAGATGGAACTAGGCAGTTGTGCTGGTCTTTTCTAGGGCAGGCAGTGACTGTAGTGAAATTGTTGATGACTAAGCAGGTTTTTGAATTCTTGAAAAGGTGGAAGTGGGTGGTGTTGGACACACTACATGCCTCCGAACAGGTACAAAAGTGGTGATCTCCACTTTATCCACTTGCTTTGTGCCACTCTCCACATGAACACTCATAGGTTCATCTTCTTCCTTTAGTTTTAGGGCTTTCAGGAACCTTTATTTTCCCTGGTTTCTCATGGTGCATCTCGGTTGGGATCCAATCCATGTCATGTTCATCAGAACAGGCATTTGGAAAGACAGGGGAGTGCTTTTTCTTTACCTCAAAGAAAATCATGAAGCCAGTGTGTCTCATTGGAAGAGCAGTCACAACAACATTTCACTTGTCAGCCAGCTCAAATTAATCCTACTTCTCCTATGGAAGATCAGGAGTAACAGACTTGTTGCTGTTGAGTTTACAGTGAGACAATTTGCGACTCCCTGAAAGAGGGAGAAACTTCACAAGAAACTCAACAACCAGTCATGCAAACCCCTTTGCCACCTGTTCTTACCCTGGAGATGGTAGGAGACAAAATCAAGAAAAGGGCTCAAGTAGCTCACCTTACAGGTTGAGAACAGGAGTGGATAATCACCAAACATGGACAAGATGTAGCAGAAGGGGTGTCTAAAAGAAGAAAAATATTTTCCATGTGGATTAAAAAAAATGGAAAAAACATGGATTGGCACATTTGGTTCCATTGCCATGGCTGAAGAGGTGAGTCTTCAGATGTTCAGGGAAGAATAATATATTGACATCTTGGCAAAGATGGGAAGGGATAGAATTCCAAAGAGAAGAGCCTTGGTAGTGCAGGTATATGCCCTGAACTTTCTCAGTTTTGAACTGAATGATGAGAGATGGTATTGAGAGGCTGTTGGTACTGAAATGCTTATGTTTATATTCCGTTGTGCTTAAAAATCAATAAAGAATGTAGAGAGGGGTGTGTGATGGGTTTCTGAGATACTACCAGCTATTTTAAACCAGTGCTTTTCCACCAATCACATACCCGTCGTTGAGGTGAATCATAGTCTATTTAGTTAATTAAAAATCCTTTATCTACCAATATGTTACTTTTAGGGGAAGAAACAAAGGTGCCTTGTGGATGAATCTCTACGTTGACTGAGATCTTTAGTTGCTAAAAGCTCCATTGAAGGGCTGCAGGTGATTTTTCTCAACCTAATCTCTGCAGAATACCTTTTTTCATTTTTCGGTTGTATGTCAGAATATCCACAACAAGAACACCAATCTACAAAATAATGCAGCCAAAATATCAACAGCCAAAATATTGTGTAAGTAAATATATTGGTAAATATAAATGTATTGTTCTTAACTCCATACCAAAGTAATTTGATCTAAATACCATCAAGGTATATATACTTTTTTATATTTAGGCAGCAATATTTTTGCTATGCTATTGTAGTAGTATGACAAAATTAGTATTCAGTTGTCTAGATTTGACCCTATTTTATGAATACATTGTCATTTATTTATCGACTCAAGCTGTGGTAAGCAGCTTTGCTCACATCATTGGTTGTTGTTTCAACATAAGAATTTGCAGTGGCATTATGTTTATTTCATACAATATTTTAATTTAAAACTGTCTAGTCATGGCTAAGGAGACCAAATTCTCTTTTGAGTACTTGTTTGATGTTTAGCTTCACTTACAGCAACTCTAGCGCCCTTCAACATGTACCACTATTCTTTCATTTTAACATAATTCTCTATAAAGTTATTTGGTGCTGCAAGAAAGTCTAGGGACAATTAATAGCTGTAAATTGTAAGGTTGTATTAGCCACAAGGGTGAGAGAGTTTTCTGGTACTGTTTGCCTCAGTCTAGTTATATCTTTCACTTTCTCTCTCTGGACCCTCACTTTATTCTCTTGCTGATTCGATCTTTTTTCGCCACTTCTCACTAATAATCTCTCACTATCTGGATTGATGTATAGCCAGATAAGATACATGGTAAAGAAAAAATACCTATTTTTCTGAATGTGCTTTAACATTTTGATTGATAACAAACTTCTATTTCGGGTGCCATCTATGATACACAAGCCAGAAAAGGTAAAGTCTAATGAACAAATCACATTCTGAAATGCCATTGGCAGACATTAACCATAATTATATTCATGGCTTAGACCACTGTTTAAATTCTGCATTTCAACTGGAAGGCTTGTACTAGCAAAGGACATCTTGAGGTGAAGGCTGAACATTTGATTAAAATGTTCTTCTGGAAAGGAATATCAAGGTGAGGAGCAGGCACAATAGTATTGTTTGAGTGTACAAATGTAACTGAACTGAATGCTGTATTTCATTATTCTTCTATGAGCTTGATAGCACATGTTGGACTGACAATCAAGTTATTATTGGCCAAAAGAACTACTAAATGTCACATCAGACCATGATGGTACCAGTTTTACTACAGTATGCAAGTCATGTGGAACCTGAAAAGACTGACAATGAGGCAATGGAAGACACATATAAATCCTCTAACCATATGATGCTGAAGACAAGCTTCCTGGCAGGGCAGGGCTTGTACTCGGGCATCACCATAACGTACATCCAAACAGAGCACCCAGTCCGACATCCCAGAACATGAAGTGAGGCACTCCAGCCAGTGTTAATGTAATAAGTATTTTATTACATCAGATAGTCCATCATAATGTGATTCGACCACTGACTGGTCTTGATCAGTTCTGATCAAGACCAGTTAGTGGTCGAAATGATTTATCCATTGTAATAAAATATTTACTACATTACCATCAGCTGGAGTGACTTGCTTCACGCTCTGGGATGTTGGAGTGTGTGCTCTGGTTGTATATATATATATATATATATATATATATATATATTAGCTCAGCTATCTATAACGGCTGAATTTCTCTGGTTTTTAACGAGTGAAATGTCAGCCTAACAATAACGTCCCTGAAACCTGTGTTTTTTTCAGAGAATATCTAAGGTTTTTTAAATGTTAATTGCTAACTATAACGTCCCTGAAACCTCTGGTGTTTGTCAGTGAATTTCTAGATTTTTTAAATGATAATTTCTAAATATAACGTCCCTGAAAACTGAGTTTTTTCAGTAAATTTCTAAGGTTTTTTAAATGCTAATTTCTAACTACACCTACATAGTTAAGACATGTGAAGAAAGAGGAAGAAAGGCGCAGAAAGAAGCAAGAGAAGTGCAGAAAGAAGCAAGAGAGGTGCAGAAAGAGGAAGAAAGGTGCAGAAAGAAGCAAGAGAAATGCAGAGAGATGCAAGAAAAGTGCAGAAAGAGGAAGAAAGGTGGAGAAAGAAGCAAGAGAAGTGCAGAAAGAAGCAACAGAGGTGCAGAAAGAGGCCTATTGTGACTGCACCTTTCCACAGAATCATACAAACTAGCCTAATCACTAATCCTTCTCCATGATGTCTTGAACGTCACTTCTCTCTTGAAGGTTCACTATTCATCAACTGCTCAGAATGTTAGGCCTACCAAATGTAAAACAGCAAGACTAACCAGATCACTGTTGTAGGTGCCACCAAGTTTGTGAAGGTATGCATGCGTGTGTCTGTGCTTTTACCTAGTGGCATGTTAAATAAAAATAATCATACAAATACTTGAATACCTGTGTTTCAAACAGCATACTCTGTAAATTTGTGTACAAGAAGGTGTATGTATTACTTTCTGCTCATAATGCAGGGCAAATAGGTATTCAATAGTATATTTGAGGGGCTCTATAACACCAACATACATAAGACATGTAGCAGAACTGAGAAGATTTGACTACCTATAAGAGAAGCTACCCGCTTTTTAAGCTACCATCTTCAGATGCATAACATATGTGAGAATACATGTACAAGTAGACATATACCTCAGTCATTAGAGCATGCAAACCTTTAAACTTTACAGCTTGCACTTCCCATTTGAGTACAGAAAGAGGCAAGAGAAGTACAGAAAGAGGCAAGAGAAGTACAGAAAAAAACAAGAGAGGTGCAGAAAGAGTAAGAAATGTGCAGAAAGAGACAAGAAAAGTGCAGAAAGAGGCAAGAGAAGTGCATAAAGATGCAAGAGAAGTGCACAAAGAGGCAAGAGAAGTGCTAGAAAGAACCAAGAGAGGTGCAGAAAGAAGCAAGAGAGGTCCAGAAAGAGGAAGAAAGGTATAGAAAGAGGCAAACGAGGTGCAGAAAGAGGAACAAAGATGCAGAAAGAAGCAAGAGAAGCACAGAAAGAGGCACTAGAAGGGCAGAAAGAGAAAGAAAGATACAGAAACAAGCAGGAGAAAATCAGAAAGAGGCAAGAGAAATGCAAAAAGAGTAAGAAGGTACAGAAAGAACCGAGAGAAGTACAGAAAGAAGCAAGAGAGGTACTGAAAGAAGCAAGAAAAGTGATGAAAGAGACAAGAGAGCTGCAGAAAGAAACAAGAGAGGTGCAGAAAATAGCAAGAGAGGTGCATACAGAAGCAAGAGAGGTGCTGAAAGAGGCAAGATAGGTGCCAAAAGAAGAATGAAAAGTGCAGAAAGAAGCAACAGATGTGCAGAAAGAGGCAAGAGAAGTGCAGAAAGCGGCAAGAGAGATGCAGAAAGAGGCAAGAGAGTTGCAGAAAGAGGGAAGAGGAGTGCAGAAAGAGGCAAGATGGGTACAGAAAGAAGCAAGAGAGGTGCAGATAGAAGCAAGAGAAGTGCAGAAAGAGGCAAAAGAGGTGCACAAAGAGACAAGAGAGGTTCAGAAAGAGGGAAGATGGGTGCAGAAAGAAGCAAGAGAGGTGCAGAAAGAAGAACAGAAGTGCATAAAGAGGCAAGAAAACTGCAGAAAGAGGCAAGAGAAGTGCAGAAAGAAGCAACAGAGATGTAGAAAGAGGCAAGAGGGGGGCAGAAAGAAGCAAGAGTGGTGCAGGAAGAAGCAAATAATGTGCAGAAAGAAGAAACAGAGGTGAAAAAAGAGGCAAGAGGGGTGCAGAATGAGGCAAGAGAAGTGCAGAAAGAAGCAACAGAGATGCAGAAAGAGGCAAGAGGAGTGCAGAAAGAAGTAAGAGAGGTGCCGAAAGAAGCAAGAGAAGTGCAGAAAGAAGAAACAGGTGAAAAAAGAGACAAGAAAAGTGCAGAGAGAGGCAAGAGAGGTGCAGAAAGAAGCAAGAGAAGTGCAGAGAGAAGCAACAGAGATGCAGAAAGAGGCAAGAGGGGTGCAGAAAGAAGCAAGAGTGGTGCAGAAAGAAGTAAATGAAGTGCATAAAGAAGAAACAGGTGAAAAAAGAGGCAAGAGGGGTGCAGGAAGAGGCAAGAGAAGTGCAGAAAGAAGCAACAGAGATGCAGAAAGAGGCAAGAGAAGTGCAGAAAGAAGAAACAGAGGTAGAAAAAGAGGCAAGAGAAGTGCAGAAAGAGGCAAGAGAGGTGCAGAAAGAGGCATGAGAGGTACAACAAGAGGCAAGAGGGGTACAGAAAGAGGCAAGAAAGATGCAAAAAGAGGCAAGACAGGTGCAGAAAGACGGAGAGGGGTGCAGAAAGAGGCAAGATGGGTACAGGACAAAGCAAGAGAGGTGAAGAAAGAGGGAAGAGGGGTGCAAAAATAGACAAAGGGTGCAGAAAGAAGCAAGAGAGGTGCAGAAAGAAGCAAGAGAAGTGCAGAAAGAAGAAACAGAGATGCAAGAGGGGTGCAGAAAGAGGCAAGAGAAGTGCAGAAAGAAGCAACAGAGATGCAGTAAGAGGCAAGAGGGGTGCAGAAAGAAGCAAGATTGGTGCAGAAAAAAGAAAGAGAAGTGCAGAAGGAAGCAACAGAGGTACAGGTAGAGGCAAAAGTGTTTCAGAAAGAAGCAAGAGAGGTGCAGAAACAGGGAAGGGGGTGCAGAAAGAGGGGTACAGAAAGAAGCAAGATAGGTGCCAAAAGAAGAATGAGAAGTGCAGAAAGAAGCAACAGATGTGCGGAAAGAGGCAAGAGAAGTGCAGAAAGTGGCAAGAGAGAGGCAAGAGAGCTGCAGAAAGAGGGGAGAGGAGTGCAGAAAGAGGCAAGATGGGTACAGAAAGAAGCAAGAGAGGTGCAGATAGAAGCAAGAGAAGTACAGAAAGAGGCAAAAGAGGTGCACAAAGAGACAAGAGAGGTTCAGAAATTGGGAAGATGGGTGCAGAAAGAAGCAAGAGAGGTGCAGAAAGAAGAACAGAAGTGCATAAAAAGGCAAGAAAACTACAGAAAGAGGAAAGATAGGTGCAGAAAGAATCAATACAGGTGCAGAAAGAGGGAAGAGGGGTGCAAAAAGAGGCAAGGGGGTGCAGAAAGAAGCAAGAGAGGTGCAGAAAGAGGCAAGAGAAGTACAGAAAGAAGCAACAGAGATGCAGAAAGAGGCAAGAGGGGGGCAGAAAGAAGCAAGAGTGGTGCAGAAAGAAGCAAATAAAGTGCAGATAGAAGAAACAGAGGTGAAAAAAGAGGCAAGAGGGGTGCAGAAAGAGGCAAGAGAAGTGCAGAAAGAAGCAACAGAGATGCAGAAAGAGGCAAGAGGAGTGCAGAAAGAAGTAAGAGAGGTGCAGAAAGAAGCAAGGGAAGTGCAGAAAGAAGAAACAGAGGTGGAAAAAGAGACAAGAGAAGTGCAGAAAGAGGCAAGAGAGGTGCAGAAAGAGGCAAGAGAAGTGCAGAGAGAAGCAACAGAGATGCAGAAAGAGGCAAGAGGGGTGCAGAAAGAAGCAAGAGTGGTGCAGAAAGAAGTAAATGAAGTGCAGAAAGAAGAAACAGGTGAAAAAAGAAGCAAGAGGGGTGCAGAAAGAGGCAAGAGAAGTTCAGAAAGAAGCAACAGAGATGCAGAAAGAGGCAAGAGGAGTACAGAAAGAAGCAAGAGAGGTGCAGAAAGAAGCAAGAGAAGTGCAGAAAGAAGAAACAGAGGTAGAAAAAGAGGCAAGAGAAGTGCAGAAAGAGGCAAGAGAGGTGCAGAAAGAGGCATGAGAGGTACAACAAGAGGCAAGAGGGGTACAGAAAGAGGCAAGAAAGATGCAAAAAGAAGCAAGACAGGTGCAGAAAGATGGAGAGGGGTGCAGAAAGAGGCAAGATGGGTACAAGACAAAGCAAGAGAGGTGAAGAAAGAGGGAAGAGGGGTGCAAAAAGAGGCAAAGGGTGCAGAAAGAAGCAAGAGAGGTGCAGAAAGAAGCAAGAGAAGTGCAGAAAGAAGAAACAGAGATGCAAGAGGGGTACAGAAAGAGGCAAGAGAAGTGCGGAAAGAAGCAACAGAGATGCAGTAAGAGGCAAGAGGGGTGCAGAAAGAAGCAAGATTGGTGCAGAAAAAAGAAAGAGGTGCAGAAGGAAGCAACAGAGGTACAGATAGAGGCAAACGTGTTGCAGAAAGAAGCAAGAAAGGTGCAGAAACAGGGAAGGGGGTGCAGAAAGAGGGGTACAGAAAGAAGCAAGATAGGTGCCAAAAGAAGAATGAGAAGTGCAGAAAGAAGCAACAGATGTGCAGAAAGAGGCAAGAGAAGTGCAGAAAGTGGCAAGAGAGATGCAGAAAGAGGCAAGAGAGCTGCAGAAAGAGGGGAGAGGAGTGCAGAAAGAGGCAAGATGGGTACAGAAAGAAGCAAGAGAGGTGCAGATAGAAGCAAGAGAAGTACAGAAAGAAGCAATAGAGGTGCAGAAAGAGGCAACAATAGTGCAGAAAGAGGCAAAAGAGGTACACAAAGAGACAAGAGAGGTTCAGAAATTGGGAAGATGGGTGCAGAAAGAAGCAAGAGAGGTGCAGAAAGAAGAACAGAAGTGCATAAAGAGGCATAAAACTGCAGAAAGAGGAAAGATAGGTGCAGAAAGAGGCAAGACAGGTGCAGAAAGAGGCAAGAGAAGTGCAGAAAGAGGGGAGAGGAGTGCAGAAAGAGGCAAGATGGGTACAGAAAGAAGCAAGAGAGGTGCAGATAGAAGCAAGAGAAGTACAGAAAAAAGCAATAGAGGTGCAGAAAGAGGCAACAATAGTGCAGAAAGAGGCAAAAGAGGTACACAAAGAGACAAGAGAGGTTCAGAAATTGGGAATTTGGGTGCAGAAAGAAGCAAGAGAGGTGCAGAAAGAAGAACAGAAGTGCATAAAGAGGCATAAAACTGCAGAAAGAGGAAAGATATGTGCAGAAAGAGGCAAGACAGGTGCAGAAAGAGGGAAGAGGGGTGCAAAAAGAGGCAAGGGGGTGCAGAAAGAAGCAAGAGAGGTGCAGAAAGAGGCAAGAGAAGTGCAGAAAGAAGCAACAGAGATGCAGAAAGAGGCAAGAGGAGTGCAGAAAGAAGCAAGAGAGGTGCAGAAAGAAGCAAGAGAAGTGCAGAAAGAAGAAACAGAGGTGGAAAAAGAGGCAGGGGAAGTGCAGAAAGAGGCAAGAGAGGTGCAGAAAGAGCCAAGAGAGGTACAACAAGAGGCAATAGGGGTGCAGAAAGAGGCAAGAAAGATGCACAAAGAGGCAAGACAGGTGCAGAAAGAGGAAGAGGAGTGCAGAAAGAGGCAAGATGGGTACAGGACAAAGCAAGAGAGGTGCAGAAAGTAGGAAGAGAAGTGCAGAAAGAAGAAACAGTGGTGCAGAATAAGACAAGAGGGTTGCAAAAAGAAGCGAGAGGTGCAGAAAGAAGCAATAGAAGTACAGAAAGAGGCAAGAGAAGTGCAGAAAGACGGAAAAGATGTGCAGAAAGAGGCAAGAGAGGTGCAGACACAGGGATGGGGTTCAGAAGGAGGCAAGAGAGCTGCAGAAACAGGGAAGAGGGGTGCAGAAAGAGGCACGACAGGTGCAGAAAGAAGCAAGAGAGGTAAAGAAAGGAGCAAGAGAAATGCATAAAAAAGCAACAGAGGAGCAGAAAGAGTCAACAAAAGTGCAGAAAGAAGCAAGAGAGGTGTACAAAGAGACAAGAGAGGAGCAGAAAGAGGAAAGACGGGTGCCGTAAGAGGCAAGAGAAGTGCATAAAGAAGCAAGGGAGGTGCAGAAAGAAGTTAGAGAAGTGCAGAAAGAACCAACAGAGGTGCAGAAAGAGGCCAGAGAACTGCAGAAAGAGGCAAGAGAGGAACAGAAAGAGGCAAGACAGGTGCAGAAAGAGAAAAGATGTGCAGAAAGAGGCAAGAGGGGTGCAGAAAGAAACAAGAGAGGTGCAGAAAGAAGCTTGGGAAGTGCAGAAAGAAGCAACAGAGATGCAGAAAGAGGCAAGAGGAGTGCAGAAAGAAGCAAGAGAGCTGCAGAAAGAAGCAAGAGAAGTGCAGAAAGAAGAAACAGAGGTGGAAAAAGATGCAGGAGAAGTGCAGAAAGAGGCAAGAGAGGTGCAGAAAGAGGCAAGAGAGTTACAACAAGAGGCAATAGGGGTGCAGAAAGAGGCAAGAAAGATGCACAAAGAGGCAAGACAGGTGCAGAAAGACGGAGAGGAGTGCAGAAAGAGGCAAGATGGGTACAGGACAAAGCAAGAGAGGTGCAGAAAGTAGGAAGAGAAGTGCAGAAAGAAGAAACAGTGGTGCAGAATGAGACAAGAGGGTTGCAAAAAGAAGCAAGAGAGGTGCAGAAAGAAGCAATAGAAGTACAGAATGAGGCAAGAGAAGTGCAGAAAGACGGAAAAGATGTGCAGAAAGAGGCAAGAGAGGTGCAAAAACAGGGATGGGGTTCAGAAGGAGGCAAGAGAGCTGCAGAAACAGGGAAGAGGGGTGCAGAAAGAGGCACGACAGGTGCAGAAAGAAGCAAGAGAGGTAAAGAAGGGAGCAAGAGAAATGCATAAAGAAGCAACAGAGGAGCAGAAAGAGTCAACAAAAGGGCAGAAAGAAGCAAGAGAGGTGTACAAAGAGACAAGAGAGGAGCAGAAAGAGGAAAGACGGGTGCCGTAAGAGGCAAGAGAAGTGCATAAAGAAGCAAGGGAGGTGCAGAAAGAAGCTAGAGAAGTGCAGAAAGAACCAACAGAGGTGCAGAAAGAGGCCAGATAACTGCAGAAAGAGGCAAGAGAGGTGCAGAAAGAGGCAAGACAGGTGCAGAAAGAGAAAAGAGGTGCAGAAAGAGGCAAGAGGGGTGCAGAAAGAAACAAGAGAGGTGCAGAAAGAAGCTTGGGAAGTGCAGAAAGAAGCAACAGAGATGCAGAAAGAGGCAAGAGGAGTGCAGAAAGAAGCAAGAGAGTTGCAGAAAGAAGCAAGAGAAGTGCAGAAAGAAGAAACAGAGGTGGAAAAAGAGCCAGGAGAAGGCGCAGAAAGAGGCAAGAGAGGTGCAGAAAGAGGCAAGAGAGGTACAACAAGAGGCAATAGGGGTGCAGAAAGAGGCAAGAAAGATGCACAAAGAGGCAAGACAGGTGCAGAAAGACGGAGAGGAGTGCAGAAAGAGGCAAGATGGGTACAGGACAAAGCAAGAGAGGTGCAGAAAGTAGGAAGAGAAGTGCAGAAAGAAGAAACAGTGGTGCAGAATGAGACAAGAGGGTTGCAAAAAGAAGCAAGAGAGGTGCAGAAAGAAGCAATAGAAGTACAGAATGAGGCAAGAGAAGTGCAGAAAGACGGAAAAGATGTGCAGAAAGAGGCAAGAGAGGTGCAAAAACAGGGATGGGGTTCAGAAGGAGGCAAGAGAGCTGCAGAAACAGGGAAGAGGGGTGCAGAAAGAGGCACGACAGGTGCAGAAAGAAGCAAGAGAGGTAAAGAAGGGAGCAAGAGAAATGCATAAAGAAGCAACAGAGGAGCAGAAAGAGTCAACAAAAGTGCAGAAAGAAGCAAGAGAGGTGTACAAAGAGACAAGAGAGGAGCAGAAAGAGGAAAGACGGGTGCCGTAAGAGGCAAGAGAAGTGCATAAAGAAGCAAGGGAGGTGCAGAAAGAAGCTAGAGAAGTGCAGAAAGAACCAACAGAGGTGCAGAAAGAGGCCAGATAACTGCAGAAAGAGGCAAGAGAGGTGCAGAAAGAGGCAAGACAGGTGCAGAAAGAGAAAAGAGGTGCAGAAAGAGGCAAGAGGGGTGCAGAAAGAAACAAGAGAGGTGCAGAAAGAAGCTTGGGAAGTGCAGAAAGAAGCAACAGAGATGCAGAAAGAGGCAAGAGGAGTGCAGAAAGAAGCAAGAGAGTTGCAGAAAGAAGCAAGAGAAGTGCAGAAAGAAGAAACAGAGGTGGAAAAAGAGCCAGGAGAAGCGCAGAAAGAGGCAAGAGAGGTGCAGAAAGAGGCAAGAGAGGTACAACAAGAGGCAATAGGGGTGCAGAAAGAGGCAAGAAAGATGCACAAAGAGGCAAGACAGGTGCAGAAAGACGGAGAGGAGTGCAGAAAGAGGCAAGATGGGTACAGGACAAAGCAAGAGAGGTGCAGAAAGTAGGAAGAGAAGTGCAGAAAGAAGAAACAGTGGTGCAGAATGAGACAAGAGGGTTGCAAAAAGAAGCAAGAGAGGTGCAGAAAGAAGCAATAGAAGTACAGAAAGAGGCAAGAGAAGTGCAGAAAGACGGAAAAGATGTGCAGAAAGAGGCAAGAGAGGTGCAGAAACAGGGATGGGGTTCAGAAGGAGGCAAGAGAGCTGCAGAAACAGGGAAGAGGGGTGCAGAAAGAGGCACGACAGGTGCAGAAAGAAGCAAGAGAGGTAAAGAAAGGAGCAAGAGAAATGCATAAAGAAGCAACAGAGGAGCAGAAAGAGTCAACAAAAGTGCAGAAAGAAGCAAGAGAGGTGTACAAAGAGACAAGAGAGGAGCAGAAAGAGGAAAGACGGGTGACGTAAGAGGCAAGAGAAGTGCATAAAGAAGCAAGGGAGGTGCAGAAAGAAGCTAGAGAAGTGCAGAAAGAACCAACAGAGGTGCAGAAAGAGGCCAGAGGGGTGCAGAAAGAGGCAAGAGAAGTGTAGAAAGAATCAACAGAGGTGAAGAAAGAGGCAAGAGAACTGCAGAAAGAGGCAAGATAGGTGCAGAAAGAGGCAAGACAGGTGCAGAAAGAGAAAAGAGGTGCAGAAAGAGGCAAGAGGGGTGCAGAAAGAAACAAGAGAGGTGCAGAAAGAAGCTTGGGAAGTGCAGAAAGAACCAACAGAGGTTCAAAAAGAGGCAAGAGGGGTGCAGAAAGAGGCAGGAGAAGTGAAGAAACAAGTACAGAGATGCAGAAAGAGGCAAGAGAGGTGTAGAAAGAGGCAAGAGAATTGTAGAAAGAGGCAAGAGGGGTGCAGAAAGAAACAAGAGAGGTGCAGACAGAAGCAACAGAAAAGCAGAAAGCACCAAGAGTGGTGCACAAAGAGTCAAGAGAGGTGCAGAAAGAGGGAAGATGGGGGTGCAGAAAGATGCAAGAAGGGTCCAGAAAGAAGCAAGCGAGGTGCAGTAAGAAGCCACAGGTGTGCAGAAAGAGGCAAGAGAAGTACAGAAAGAAGCAACAGAGGTACAGAAAGAGGCAAGAGAACTGCAGAAAGAGGAACAAGAGGTGCAAAAAGAGGCAACACAGGTGCAGAAAGAGAGAATAGGGGTGAAGAAAGAGGCAAGAGGAGTGCAGAAAAAATCAAGAGAGGTGCAGAAAGAAGCAAGGGAAGGCAGAAAGAAGAAACAGAGGTGCAAAAAGAGGCAAGAGGGTTGCAGAAAGAGGTAGGAGAAGTGCAGAAAGAAGCAACAGATGCAGAAAGAGGCAAGAGAGGTGCAGAAAGAGGCAAGAGAAGTGCAGAAAGGGCAATAGGGGTACAGAAAGAGGCAAGAGAGGTGCAGCAATAGGCAAGAGAGGTGCAGAAAGAAGGAGAGGGGTGCAGAAAGAGGCAAGACGGGTACAGAAAGAAGCAAGAGAGGTGCAGAAAGAAGCAAGAGAAGTTCAGAAAGAAGCAACAGAGGTGCAGAAGGAGGCAAGCGGGTTGCAGAAAGAAGCAAGACAGATGAAAAAAGAAGCAAGAGAAGTGCAGAAAGAAGCAAAATATGTGTAGAAAGAGGCAAGAGAGGTGCAGAAACAGGGAAGGGGATGCAGAAAGAGGCAAAAGGGATGCAGAAAACAGCAAGAGAAGTGCCAAAAGAAGAAAGAGAAGTGCAGAAAGAAGCAAGTTAGGTACAGAAAGAAGCTAAAGAAGTGCAGAAAGAACCAACAAAGGTGCAGAAAGAGGCAAGAGAAGTGCATAAAGAGGCACAAGACGTGCAGGAAGAGGCTAGAGAGCTACATAAAGAGGGAAGAGGTGTTCAGAAAGAGGCAAGACAGGTGCAGAAAGAAGCAACAGAGGAGCAGAAAGAAGCAACAGAAGTTCAGATAGAGGCAAGAGAGGTGCAGAAAGAAGCAAGAGAGGTGCAGAAAGAAGCAAGAGAAGTGCAGAAAGAACCAACAGAGGTGCAGAAAGAGGCAAGAGGGTGCAGAAAGAGAGAAGATAAGTGCAGAAAGAAGCAACAGAGGTTGCTGAAAGAGGCAACAGAACTGCAGAAAGAGGCTAGATAGGTAAATAAACATGCAAGAGAGGTGCAGAAAGAGGGAATAGGGGTGCAGAAAGAGGCAAGAGGGGGCAGAAAGAGGTAAGAGGGGTGCAGAAAGAAGCAAGTTAGGTACAGAAAGAAGCTAAAGAAGTGCAGAAAGAACCAACAGAGGTGCAGAAAGAGGTAAGAGTGGTACATAAAGAGGCAAGAGACTTGCAGAAAGAAGCAACAAAGGTGCAGAAAGAGGCAAGAGGAGCGCAGAAAGAAGAAACAGAGGTGCAGTAATAGGCTAGAGGGGTGCAGAAAGAAACAAGAGAATTGTTGAAAGAAGCAACAGAGGTGCAGAAAAAACGCAAGAGAAGTGCAGAAAGAGGCAAGAGAGGTGCAGAAAGAGGCAAGAGAGGTGCAGAAATAGGGAAGAGGGATGGAGAAAGAAGCAAGAGAGGTACATAAAGAGACAAGAGGGTTGCAGAAAGAAGCAAGTGAGGTGCAGAAAGAAGCAAGAGAAATACAGAAAGAAGCAACAGATGTGCAAAAAGAGGCAATAGAATTATAGAAAGGGGCAAGAGAGGTGCAGAAAGAGGCAACAGAAGTGCAGAAAGACGTAAGAGATGTGCAGAAAGAGGCAAGAGAGGTGCAGAAACAGGGATGGGTTCAGACAGAGGTAAGAGAGCTGCAGAAAGAGGGTAGAGGGGTGCAGAAAGAGGCAAGACATGTGCAGAAAGAACCAAGAGAGGTACAGAAAGAAGCAAGAGAAATGCAGAAAGAAGCAACAGAGGTGCAGAAAGATCAACAAAAGTGCAGAAAGAGGCAAGAGAGGTGTACAAAGAGACAAGAGAGGAGCTAAAGAAGTGCAGAAAGAACCAACAAAGGTGCAGAAAGAGGCAAGAGGGTGCAGAAAGAAACAAGAGAGGTGCAGAAAGAAGCTTGGGAAGTGCAGAAAGAACCAACAGAGGTTCAAAAAGAGGCAAGAGGGGTGCAGAAAGAGGCAGGAGAAGTGAAGAAACAAGTACAGAGATGCAGAAAGAGGCAAGAGAGGTGCAGAAAGAGGCAAGAGAAGTGTAGAAAGAGGCAAGAGGGGTGCAGAACGAAACAAGAGAGGTGCAGACAGAAGCAACAGAAAAGCAGAAAGCACCAAGAGAGGTGCACAAAGAGTCAAGAGAGGTGCAGAAAGAGGGAAGAGGGGTGCAGAAAGATGCAAGAAGGGTCCAGAAAGAAGAAATCGAGGTGCAGTAAGAAGCCACAGGTGTGCAGAAAGAGGCAAGAGAAGTACAGAAAGAAGCAACAGAGGTGCAGAAAGAGGCAAGAGAACTGCAGAAAGAGGTACGAGAGGTGCAAAAAGAGGCAACACAGGTGCAGAAAGAGAGAAGAGGGGTGAAGAAAGAGGCAAGAGGAGTGCAGAAAAAATCAAGAGAGGTGCAGAAAGAAGCAAGGGAAGGCAGAAAGAAGAAACAGAGGTGCAAAAAGAGGCAAGAGGGTTGCAGAAAGAGGTAGGAGAAGTGCAGAAAGAAGCAACAGATGCAGAAAGAGTCAAGAGAGGTGCAGAAAGAGGCAAGAGAAGTGCAAAAAGAAGCAAGAGAGGTGCAGAAAGAGGCAACAGAGGTGCAGAAAGGGCAATAGGGGTACAGAAAGAGGCAAAAGAGGTGCAGCAATAGGCAAGAGAGGTGCAGAAAGAAGGAGAGGGGTGCAGAAAGAGGCAAGACGGGTACAGAAAGAAGCAAGAGAGGTGCAGAAAGAAGCAAGAGAAGTTCAGAAAGAAGCAACAGTGGTGCAGAAGGAGGCAAGCGGGTTGCAGAAAGAAGCAAGACAGATGAAAAAAGAAGCAAGAGAAGTGCAGAAAGAAGCAAAATATGTGTATAAAGAGGCAAGAGAGGTGCAGAAACAGGGAAGGGGATGCAGAAAGAGGCAAAAGGGGTGCAGAAAACAGCAAGAGAAGTGCCAAAAGAAGAAAGAGAAGTGCAGAAAGAAGCAAGTTAGGTACAGAAAGAAGCTAAAGAAGTGCAGAAAGAACCAACAAAGGTGCAGAAAGAGGCAAGAAAAGTGCATAAAGCGGCACAAGACGTGCAGGAAGAGGCTAGAGAGCTACATAAAGAGGGAAGAGGTGTACAGAAAGAGGCAAGACAGGTGCAGAAAGAAGCAACAGAGGAGCAGAAAGAAGCAACAGAAGTTCAGTTAGAGGCAAGAGAGGTGCAGAAAGAAGCAAGACAGGTGCAGAAAGAAGCAAGAGAAGTGCAGAAAGAACCAACAGAGGTGCAGAAAGAGGCAAGAGGGGTGCAGAAAGAGAGAAGATAAGTGCAGAAAGAAGCAACAGAGGTTGCTGAAAGTGGCAACAGAACTGCAGAAAGAGAATAGATAGGTAAATAAACATGCAAGAGAGGTGCAGAAAGAGGGAACAGGGGTGCAGAAAGAGGCAAGAGAGGGGCAGAAAGAGGTAAGAGGGGTGCAGAAAGAAGCAAGTTAGGTACAGACAGAAGCTAAAGAAGTGCAGAAAGAATCAACAGAGGTGCAGAAAGAGGTAAGAGTGGTACAGAAAGAGGCAAGAGAAGTGCAGAAAGAAGCAACAAAGGTGCAGAAAGAGGCAAGAGAAGCGCAGAAAGAAGGAACAGAGGTGCAGTAATAGGCTAGAGGGGTGCAAAAAGAAACAAGAGAAGTGCAGAAAGAAGCAACAGAGGTGCAGAAAGACGCAAGAGAAGTGCAGAAAGAGGCAAGAGAGGTGCAGAAAGAGGCAAGAGAGGTGCAGAAATAGGGACGAGGGATGGAGAAAGAAGTAAGAGAGGTACAGAAAGAGGCAACAAAAGTGCAGAAAGACATAAGAGATGTGCAGAAAGAGGCAAGAGAGGTGCAGAAACAGGGCTGGGTTCAGACAGAGGTAAGAGAGCTGCAGAAAGAGGGTAGAGGGGTGCAGAAAGAGGCAAGACATGTGCAGAAAGAACCAACAGAGGTACAGAAAGAAGCAAGAGAAATGCAGAAAGAAGCAACAGAGGTGCAGAAAGAGGCAACAAAAGTGCAGAAAGAGAGCAAGAGAGGTGTACAAAGAGACAAGAGAGGAGCAGAAAGAGGGAAGACAGGTGCAGTAAGAGGCAAGAGGGGTGCTGAAAGAAGCAAGGAGCTGCAGACAAAAAGAAGAGAGGTGCCAAAAAAGAAAGAGAAGTAAAGAAACAAGCGAAAAAGGTACAGATAAAGGCAAGAGAAGTGCATAAAGAGGCAAAAGACATGCAGGAAGAGGCAAAAGAGCTACATAAAGAGGGAAGAGGTGTGCAGAAAGAGGCAAGAAAGGTACAGAAAGAAGGAAGAGAGGAGCAGAAAGAAGCAAGAGAAGTGCAGAAAGAAGCAACAGAATTGCATAAAAAGGCAAAAGGGTGCAGAAAACAGCAAGAGAAGTGCCAAAAGAA
Source organism: Calotriton arnoldi (assembly GCA_963921515.1). Classification (NCBI taxonomy): domain Eukaryota; kingdom Metazoa; phylum Chordata; class Amphibia; order Caudata; family Salamandridae; genus Calotriton; species Calotriton arnoldi. The sequence continues at coordinate 153,492 of CAWUFW010013487.1, forward strand.
GAAAGAGAAGTGCAGAAAGAACCAAGGGAAGGCAAAAAGAAGAAACAGAGGTGCAAAAAGAGGCAAGAGGGGTGCAGAAAGAGGTAGGAGAAGTGCAGAAAGAAGCAACAGATGCAGAAAGAGGCAAGAGAGGTGCAGAAAGAGGCAAGAGAAGTGCAGAAATAAGCAAGAGAGGTGCAGTAAGAGGCAACAGAGGAGCAGAAAGGGCAATAGGGGTACAGAAAGAGGCAAGAGAGGTGCAGCAATAGGCAAGAGAGGTGCAGAAAGAAGGGGAGGGGTGCAGAAAGAGGCAAGACAGGTACAGAAAGAAGCAAGAGAGGTGCAGAAAGAAGCAAGAGAAGTTCAGAAAGAAGCAACAGTGGTGCAGAAGGAGGCAAGCGGGTTGCAGAAAGAAGCAAGACAGATGAAAAAAGAAGCAAGAGAAGTGCAGAAAGAAGCAAAATATGTGTAGAAAGAGGCAAGAGAGGTGCAGAAACAGGGAAGGGGATGCAGAAAGAGGCAAAAGGGGTGCAGAAAACAGCAAGAGAAGTGCCAAAAGAAGAAAGAGAAGTGCAGAAAGAAGCAAGTTAGGTACAGAAAGAAGCTAAAGAAGTGGAGAAAGAACCAACAAAGGTGCAGAAAGAGGCAAGAAAAGTGCATAAAGCGGCACAAGACGTGCAGGAAGAGGCTAGAGAGCTACATAAAGAGGGAAGAGGTGTACAGAAAGAGGCAAGACAGGTGCAGAAAGAAACAACAGAGGAGCAGAAAGAAGCAACAGAAGTTCAGATAGAGGCAAGAGAGGTGCAGAAAGAAGCAAGAGAGGTGCAGAAAGAAGCAAGAGAAGTGCAGAAAGAACCAACAGAGGTGCAGAAAGAGGCAAGAGGGGTGCAGAAAGAGAGAAGATAAGTGCAGAAAGAAGCAACAGAGGTTGCTGAAAGAGGCAACAGAACTGCAGAAAGAGGCTAGATAGGAAAATAAACATGCAAGAGAGGTGCAGAAAGAGGGAACAGGGGTGCAGAAAGAGGCAAGAGAGGGGCAGAAAGAGGCAAGAGAGGGGCAGAAAGAGTTAAGAGGGGTGCAGAAAGAAGCAAGTTAGGTACAGAAAGAAGCTAAAGAAGTGCAGAAAGAACCAACAGAGGTGCAGAAAGAGGTAAGAGTGGTACAGAAAGAGGCAAGAGAAGTGCAGAAAGAAGCAACAAAGGTGCAGAAAGAGGCAAGAGAAGCGCAGAAAGAAGGAACAGAGGTGCAGTAATAGGCTAGAGGGGTGCAGAAAGAAACAAGAGAAGTGTTGAAAGAAGCAACAGAGGTGCAGAAAGACGCAAGAGAAGTGCAGAAAGAGGCAAGAGAGGTGCAGAAAGAGGCAAGAGAGGTGCAGAAATAGGGAAGAGGGTTGGAGAAAGAAGCAAGAGAGGTACAGAAAGAGACAAGAGGGTTGCATAAAGAAGCAAGTGAGGTGCAGAAAGAAGCAAGAGAAATACAGAAAGAAGCAACAGATGTGCAAAAAGAGGCAATAGAATTATAGAGAGGTGCAGAAAGAGGCAACAGAAGTGCAGAAAGACATAAGAGATGTGCAGAAAGAGGCAAGAGAGGTGCAGAAACAGGGATGGGTTCAGACAGAGGTAAGAGAGCTGCAGAAAGAGGGTAGAGGGGTGCAGAAAGAGGCAAGACATGTGCAGAAAGAACCAAGAGAGGTACAGAAAGAAGCAAGAGAAATGCAGAAAGAAGCAACAGAGGTGCAGAAAGAGGCAACAAAAGTGCAGAAAGAGGCAAGAGAGGTGTAAGAAGAGACAAGAGAGGAGCTAAAGAAGTGCAGAAAGAACCAACAAAGGTGCAGAAAGAGGCAAGAGAAGTGCATAAAGAGGCACAAGACATGCAGGAAGAGGCTAGAGAGCTACATAAAGAGGGAAGAGGTATACAGAAAGAGGCAAGACAGGTGCAGAAAGAAGCAACAGAGGAGCAGAAAGAAGCAACAGAAGTTCAGATAGAGGCAAGAGAGGTGCAGAAAGAAGCAAGACAGGTGCAGAAAGAAGCAAGAGAAGTGCAGAAAGAACCAACAGAGGTGCAGAAAGAGGCAAGAGGGGTGCAGAAAGAGAGAAGATAAGTGCAGAAAGAAGCAACAGAGGTTGCTGAAAGTGGCAACAGAACTGCAGAAAGAGAATAGATAGGTAAATAAACATGCAAGAGAGGTGCAGAAAGAGGGAACAGGGGTGCAGAAAGAGGCAAGAGAGGGGCAGAAAGAGGTAAGAGGGGTGCAGAAAGAAGCAAGTTAGGTACAGACAGAAGCTAAAGAAGTGCAGAAAGAATCAACAGAGGTGCAGAAAGAGGTAAGAGTGGTACAGAAAGAGGCAAGAGAAGTGCAGAAAGAAGCAACAAAGGTGCAGAAAGAGGCAAGAGAAGCGCAGAAAGAAGGAACAGAGGTGCAGTAATAGGCTAGAGGGGTGCAAAAAGAAACAAGAGAAGTGCAGAAAGAAGCAACAGAGGTGCAGAAAGACGCAAGAGAAGTGCAGAAAGAGGCAAGAGAGGTGCAGAAAGAGGCAAGAGAGGTGCAGAAATAGGGACGAGGGATGGAGAAAGAAGTAAGAGAGGTACAGAAAGAGGCAACAGAAGTGCAGAAAGACATAAGAGATGTGCAGAAAGAGGCAAGAGAGGTGCAGAAACAGGGCTGGGTTCAGACAGAGGTAAGAGAGCTGCAGAAAGAGGGGAGAGGGGTGCAGAAAGAGGCAAGACATGTGCAGAAAGAACCAACAGAGGTACAGAAAGAAGCAAGATAAATGCAGAAAGAAGCAACAGAGGTGCAGAAAGAGGCAACAAAAGTGCAGAAAGAGAGCAAGAGAGGTGTACAAAGAGACAAGAGAGGAGCAGAAAGAGGGAAGACAGGTGCAGTAAGAGGCAAGAGGGGTGCTGAAAGAAGCAAGGAGGTGCAGACAAAAAGAAGAGAGGTGCCAAAAAAGAAAGAGAAGTAAAGAAACAAGCGAAAAAGGTACAGATAAAGGCAAGAGAAGTGCATAAAGAGGCAAAAGACATGCAGGAAGAGGCAAAAGAGCTACATAAAGAGGGAAGAGGTGTGCAGAAAGAGGCAAGAAAGGTACAGAAAGAAGGAAGAGAGGAGCAGAAAGAAGCAAGAGAAGTGCAGAAAGAAGCAACAGAATTGCACAAAAAGGCAAGAGAGGTGCAGAAAGAAGCAAGAGAAGTGCAGAAACAACCAACAGAGGTGCAGAAAGAGGCAAGAGAACTGCAGAAAAAGGCAAGAGAGGTGCAGAAAGAGGCAACAGAAGTGCAGAATGATGCAAGAGAGGTGCGGAAAGAGGCAAGAGAGGTGCAGAAACAGGGAAGGGGATGCAGAAAGAGGCAAAAGGGGTGCAGAAAACAGCAAGAGAAGTGCCAAAAGAAGAAAGAGAAGTGCAGAAAGAACCAAGGGAAGGCAAAAAGAAGAAACAGAGGTGCAAAAAGAGGCAAGAGGGGTGCAGAAAGAGGTAGGAGAAGTGCAGAAAGAAGCAACAGATGCAGAAAGAGGCAAGAGAGGTGCAGAAAGAGGCAAGAGAAGTGCAGAAATAAGCAAGAGAGGTGCAGTAAGAGGCAACAGAGGTGCAGAAAGGGCAATAGGGGTACAGAAAGAGGCAAGAGAGGTGCAGCAATAGGCAAGAGAGGTGCAGAAAGAAGGGGAGGGGTGCAGAAAGAGGCAAGACGGGTACAGAAAGAAGCAAGAGAGGTGCAGAAAGAAGCAAGAGAAGTTCAGAAAGAAGAAACAGTGGTGCAGAAGGAGGCAAGAGGGTTGCAGAAAGAAGCAAGACAGATGAAGAAAGAAGCAAGAGATGTGTAGAAAGAGGCAAGAGAACTGCAGAAAAAAGCAAGAGAGGTGCAGAAAGAGGCAACAGAAGTGCAGAATGACGCAAGAGAGGTGCAGAAAGAGGCAAGAGAGGTGCAGAAACAGGGAAGGGGATGCAGAAAGAGGCAAAAGGGGTGCAGAAAACAGCAAGAGAAGTGCCAAAAGAAGAAAGAGAAGTGCAGAAAGAAGCACGTTAGGTACAGAAAGAAGCTAAAGAAGTGCAGAAAGAACCAACAAAGGTGCAGAAAGAGGCAAGAGAAGTGCATAAAGAGGCACAAGACATACAGGAAGAGGCTAGAGAGCTACATAAAGAGGGAAGAGGTGTACAGAAAGAGGCAAGACAGGTGCAGAAAGAAGCAACAGAGGAGCAGAAAGAAGCAACAGAAGTTCAGATAGAGGCAAGAGAGGTGCAGAAAGAAGCAAGAGAGGTGCAGAAAGAAGCAAGAGAAGTGCAGAAAGAACCAACAGAGGTGCAGAAAGAGGCAAGAGTGGTGCAGAAAGAGAGAAGATAAGTGCAGAAAGAAGCAACAGAGGTTGCTGAAAGAGGCAAGAGAATTGCAGAAAGAGGCTAGATAGGTAAATACACATGCAAGATAGGTGCAGAAAGAGGGAACAGGGGTGCAGAAAGAGGCAAGAGGGGGCAGAAAGAGGTAAGAGGGGTGCAGAAAGAAGCAAGTTAGGTACAGAAAGAAGTTAAAGAAGTGCAGAAAGAACCAACAGAGGTGCAGAAAGAGGTAAGAGTGGTACAGAAAGAGGCAAAGGAAGTGCAGAAAGAAGCAACAAAGGTGCAGAAAGAGGCAGGAGAAGCGCAGAAAGAAGGAACAGAGGTGCAGTAATAGGCTAGAGGGGTGCAGAAAGAAACAAGAGAGGTGCAGAAAGAAGCAAGAGAAATACAGAAAGAAGCAACAGATGTGCAAAAAGAGGCAATAGAATTATAGAAAGATGCAAGAGAGCTGCAGAAAGAGGGTAGAGGGTGCAGAAAGAGCCAAGACATGTGCAGAAAGAACCAAGAGAGGTACAGAAAGAAGCAAGAGAAATGCAGAAAGAAGCAACAGAGGTGCAGAAAGAGGCAACAAAAAGTGCAGAAAGAGGCAAGAGAGGTATACAAAGAGACAAGAGAGGAGCAGAAAGAGGGAACACAGGTGCAGTAAGAGGCAAGAGGGGTGCAGAAAGAAGCAAGGAGGTGCAGAAAAAAGGAAGAGAGGTGCCAAAAGAAGAAAGAGAAGTGCAGAAACAAGCAAAAAAGGTACAGAAAAAGGCAAGAGAAGTGCATAAAGAGGCAAAAGACATGCAGGAAGAGGCAAAAGAGCTACATAAAGAGGGAAGAGGTGTGCAGAAAGAGGCAAGACAGGTACAGAAAGAAGGAAGAGATGAGCAGAAAGAAGCAAGAGAAGTGCAGAAAGAAGCAACAGAAGTGCATAAAAAGGCAAGAGAGGTGCAGAAAGAAGCAAGAAAAGTGCAGAAACAACCAACAGAGGTGCAGAAAGAGGCAAGAGAACTGCAGAAAAAGGCAAGAGAGGTGCAGAAAGAGGCAACAGAAGTGCAGAATGACGCAAGAGAGGTGCAGAAAGAGGCAAGAGAGGTGCAGAAACAGGGAAGGGGATGCAGAAAGAGGCAAAAGAGGTGCAGAAAACAGCAAGAGAAGTGCCAAAAGAAGAAAGAGAAGTGCAGAAAGAAGCAACAAAGGTGCAGAAAGAGGCAAGAGAAGTGCATAAAGAGGCACAAGACATGCAGGAAGAGGCTAGAGAGCTACATAAAGAGGTGTGCAGAAAGAGGCAAGACAGGTGCAGAAAGAAGCAACAGAGGAGCAGAAAGAAGCAACAGAAGTTCAGATAGAGGCAAGAGAGGTGCAGAAAGAAGCAAGAGAAGTGCAGAAAGAACCAACAGAGGTGCAGAAAGAGGCAAGAGTGGTGCAGAAAGAGAGAAGATAAGTGAAGAAAGAAGCAACAGAGGTTGCTGAAAGAGGCAAGAGAATTGCAGAAAGAGGCTAGATAGGTAAATAAATATGCAAGAGAGGTGCAGAAAGAGGGAACAGGGGTGCAGAAAGAGGCAAGAGGGGGCAGAAAGAGGTAAGAGGGGTGCAGAAAGAAGCAAGTTAGATACAGAAAGAAGCTAAAGAAGTGCAGAAAGATCCAACAGAGGTGCAGAAAGAGGTAAGAGTGGTACAGAAAGAGGCAAGAGAAGTGCAGAAAAAAGCAACAAAGGTGCAGAAAGAGGCAAGAGAAGCGCAGAAAGAAGGAACAGAGGTGCAGTAATAGGCTAGAGGGTGCAGAAAGAAACAAGAGAAGTGTTGAAAGAAGCAACAGAGGTGCAGAAAGACGCAAGAGAAGTGCAGAAAGAGGCAAGAGAGGTGCAGAAAGAGGCAAGAGAGGTGCAGAAATAGGGAAGAGGGATGGAGAAAGAAGCAAGAGAGGTACAGAAAGAGACAAGAGGGTTGCAGAAAGAAGCAAGTGAGGTGCAGAAAGAAGCAAGAGAAATACAGAAAGAAGCAACAGATGTGCACAAATAGGCAATAGAATTATAGAAAGGGGCAAGAGAGGTGCAGAAAGAGGCAACAGAAGTACAGAAAGATGTAAGAGATGTGCAGAAAGAGGCAAGAGAGGTGCAGAAATAGAGAAGAGGGGTGAAGAAAGAGGCAAGAGGAGTGCAGAAAAAATCAAGAGAGGTGCAGACAGAAGCAAGGGAAGGCAGAAAGAAGAAACAGAGGTGCAAAAAGAGGCAAGAGGGTTGCAGAAAGAGGTAGGAGAAGTGCAGAAAGAAGGAACAGATGCAGAAAGAGGCAAGAGAGGTGCAGAAAGAGGCAACAGAGGTGCAGAAAGGGCAATAGGGGTACAGAACGAGGCAAGAGAGGTGCAGCAATAGGCAAGAGAGGTGCAGAAAGAAGGAGAGGGGTGCAGAAAGAGGCAAGACGGGTACAGAAAGAAGCAAGAGAGGTGCAGAAAGAAGCAAGAGAAGTTCAGAAAGAAGCAACAGGTGCAGAAGGAGGCAAGCGGGTTGCAGAAAGAAGCAAGACAGATGAAAAAAGAAGCAAGAGAAGTGCAGAAAGAAGCAAAATATGTGTAGAAAGAGGCAAGAGAGGTGCAGAAACAGGGAAGGGGATGCAGAAAGAGGCAAAAGGGGTGCAGAAAACAGCAAGAGAAGTGCCAAAAGAAGAAAGAGAAGTGCAGAAAGAAACACGTTAGGTACAGAAAGAAGCTAAAGAAGTGCAGAAAGAACCAACAAAGGTGCAGAAAGAGGCAAGAGAAGTGCATAAAGAGGCACAAGACATGCAGGAAGAGGCTAGAGAGCTACATAAAGAGGGAAGAGGTGTACAGAAAGAGGCAAGACAGGTGCAGAAACAAGCAACAGAGGAGCAGAAAGAAGCAACAGAAGTTCAGATAGAGGCAAGAGAGGTGCAGAAAGAAGCAAGAGAAGTGCAGAAAGAACCAACAGAGGTGCAGAAAGAGGCAAGAGGGGTGCAGAAAGAGAGAAGATAAGTGCAGAAAGAAGCAACAGAGGTTGCTGAAAGAGGCAAGAGAACTGCAGAAAGAGGCTAGATAGGTAAATACACATGCAAGATAGGTGCAGAAAGAGGGAACAGGGGTGCAGAAAGAGGCAAGAGGGGGCAGAAAGAGGTAAGAGGGGTGCAGAAAGAAGCAAGTTAGGTACAGAAAGAAGTTAAAGAAGTGCAGAAAGAACCAACAGAGGTGCAGAAAGAGGTAAGAGTGGTACAGAAAGAGGCAAAGGAAGTGCAGAAAGAAGCAACAAAGGTGCAGAAAGAGGCAGGAGAAGCGCAGAAAGAAGGAACAGAGGTGCAGTAATAGGCTAGAGGGGTGCAGAAAGAAACAAGAGAAGTGTTGAAAGAAGCAACAGAGGTGCAGAAAGACGCAAGAGAAGTGCAGAAAGAGGCAAGGGAGGTGCAGAAAGAGGCAAGTGAGGTGCAGAAAGAAGCAAGAGAAATACAGAAAGAAGCAACAGATGTGCAAAAAGAGGCAATAGAATTATAGAAAGGGGCAAGAGAGGTGCAGAAAGAGGCAACAGAAGTACAGAAAGACGTAAGAGATGTGCAGAAAGAGGCAAGAGAGTTGCAGAAAGAGGCAAGAGAGGTGCAGAAATAGGGAAGAGGGATGGAGAAAGAAGCAAGAGAGGTACAGAAAGAGACAAGAGGGTTGCAGAAAGAAGCAAGTGAGGTGCAGAAAGAAGCAAGAGAAATACAGAAAGAAGCAACAGATGTGCAAAAAGAGGCAATAGAATTATAGAAAGGGGCAAGAGAGCTGCAGAAAGAGGATAGAGGGGTGCAGAAAGAGCCAAGACATGTGCAGAAAGAACCAAGAGAGGTACAGAAAGAAGCAAGAGAAATGCAGAAAGAAGCAACAGAGGTGCAGAAAGAGGCAAGAGAGGTATACAAAGAGACAAGAGAGGAGCAGAAAGAGGGAAGACAGGTGCAGTAAGAGGCAAGAGGGGTGCAGAAAGAAGCAAGGAGGTGCAGAAAAAAGGAAGAGAGGTGCCAAAAGAAGAAAGAGAAGTGCAGAAACAAGCAAAAAAGGTACAGAAAAAGGCAAGAGAAGTGCATAAAGAGGCAAAAGACATGCAGGAAGAGGCAAAAGAGCTACATAAAGAGGGAAGAGGTGTGCAGAAAGAGGCAAGACAGGTACAGAAAGAAGGAAGAGAGGAGCAGAAAGAAGCAAGAGAAGTGCAGAAAGAAGCAACAGAAGTGCATAAAAAGGCAAGAGAGGTGCAGAAAGAAGCAAGAAAAGTGCAGAAACAACCAACAGAGGTGCAGAAAGAGGCAAGAGAACTGCAGAAAAAGGCAAGAGAGGTGCAGAAAGAGGCAACAGAAGTGCAGAATGACGCAAGAGAGGTGCAGAAAGAGGCAAGAGAGGTGCAGAAACAGGGAAGGGGATGCAGAAAGAGGCAAAAGAGGTGCAGAAAACAGCAAGAGAAGTGCCAAAAGAAGAAAGAGAAGTGCAGAAAGAAGCAACAAAGGTGCAGAAAGAGGCAAGAGAAGTGCATAAAGAGGCACAAGACATGCAGGAAAGAGGCTAGAGAGCTACATAAAGAGGTGTGCAGAAAGAGGCAAGACAGGTGCAGAAAGAAGCAACAGAGGAGCAGAAAGAGGCAAGAGTGGTGCAGAAAGAGAGAAGATAAGTGCAGAAAGAAGCAACAGAGGTTGCTGAAAGAGGCAAGAGAAATGCAGAAAGAGGCTAGATAGGTAAATAAATATGCAAGAGAGGTGCAGAAAGAGGGAACAGGGGTGCAGAAAGAGGCAAGAGGGGGGCAGAAAGAGGTAAGAGGGGTGCAGAAAGAAGCAAGTTAGATACAGAAAGAAGCTAAAGAAGTGCAGAAAGATCCAACAGAGGTGCAGAAAGAGGTAAGAGTGGTACAGAAAGACGCAATAGAAGTGCAGAAAGAGGCAAGAGAGGTGCAGAAAGAGGCAAGAGAGGTGCAGAAATAGGGAAGAGGGATGGAGAAAGAAGCAAGAGAGGTACAGAAAGAGACAAGAGTGTTGCAGAAAGAAGCAAGTGAGGTGCAGAAAGAAGCAAGAGAAATACAGAAAGAAGCAACAGATGTGCAAAAAGAGGCAATAGAATTATAGAAAGGGGCAAGAGAGGTGCAGAAAGAGGCAACAGAAGTACAGAAAGACGTAAGAGATGTGCAGAAAGAGGCAAGAGAGGTGCAGAAAGAGGCAAGAGAGGTGCAGAAATAGGGAAGAGGGATGGAGAAAGAAGCAAGAGAGGTACAGAAAGAGACAAGAGGGTTGCAGAAAGAAGCAAGTGAGGTGCAGAAAGAAGCAAGAGAAATACAGAAAGAAGCAACAGATGTGCAAAAAGAGGCAATAGAATTATAGAAAGGGGCAAGAGAGGTGCAGAAAGAGGCAACAGAAGTACAGAAAGACGTAAGAGATGTGCAGAAAGAGGCAATAGAGGTGCAGAAATAGAGAAGAGGGGTGAAGAAAGAGGCAAGAGGAGTGCAGAAAAAATCAAGAGAAGTGCAGACAGAAGCAAGAGAAGGCAGAAAGAAGAAGCAGAGGTGCAAAAAGAGGCAAGAGGGTTGCAGAAAGAGGTAGGAGAAGTGCAGAAAGAAGCAACAGATGCAGAAAGCGGCAAGAGAGGTGCAGAAAGAGGCAAAAGAAGTGAAGAAAGAAGCAAGAGAGGTGCAGAAAGAGGCAACAGAGGTGCAGAAAGGGCAATAGGGGTACAGAAAGAGGCAAGAGAGGTGCAGCAATAGGCAAGAGAGGTGCAGAAAGAAGGAGAGGGGTGCAGAAAGAGGCAAGACGGGTACAGAAAGAAGCAAGAGAGGTGCAGAAAGAAGCAAGAGAAGTTCAGAAAGAAGCAACAAAGGTGCAGAAGGAGGCAAGCGGGTTGCAGAAAGAAGCAAGACAGATGAAAAAGAAGCAAGAGAAGTGCAGAAAGAAGCAAAATATGTGTAGAAAGAGGCAAGAGAGGTGCAGAAACAGGGAAGGGGATGCAGAAAGAGGCAAAAGGGGTGCAGAAAACAGCAAGAGAAGTGCCAAAAGAAGAAAGAGAAGTGCAGAAAGAAGCAAGTTAGGTACAGAAAGAAGCTAAAGAAGTGCAGAAAGAACCAACAAAGGTGCAGAAAGAGGCAAGAGAAGTGCATAAAGAGGCACAAGACGTGCAGGAAGAGGATAGAGAGCTACATAAAGAGGTGTGCAGAAAGAGGCAAGACAGGTGCAGAAAGAAGCAACAGAGGAGCAGAAAGAAGCAACAGAAGTTCAGATAGAGGCAAGAGAGGTACAGAAAGAAGCAAGAGAGGTGCAGAAAGAAGCAAGAGAAGTGCAGAAAGAACCAACAGAGGTGCAGAAAGAGGCAAGAGGGGTGCAGAAAGAGAGAAGATAAGTGCAGAAAGAAGCAACAGAGGTTGCTGAAAGAGGCAACAGAACTGCAGAAAGAGGCTAGATAGGTAAATAAACATGCAAGAGAGGTGCAGAAAGAGGGAACAGGGGTGCAGAAAGAGGCAAGAGGGGGCAGAAAGAGGTAAGAGGGGTGCAGAAAGAAGCAAGTTAGGTACAGAAAGAAGCTAAAGAAGTGCAGAAAGAACCAACAGAGGTGCAGAAAGAGGTAAGAGTGGTACAGAAAGAGGCAAGAGAAGTGCAGAAAGAAGCAACAAAGGTGCAGAAAGAGGCAAGAGAAGCGCAGAAAGAAGGAACAGAGGTGCAGTAATAGGCTAGAGGGGTGCAGAAAGAAACAAGAGAAGTGTTGAAAGAAGCAACAGAGGTGCAGAAAGACGCAAGAGAAGTGCAGAAAGAGGCAAGGGAGGTGCAGAAAGAGGCAAGAGAGGTGCAGAAATAGGGAAGAGGGATGGAGAAAGAAGCAAGAGAGGTACAGAAAGAGACAAGAGGGTTGCAGAAAGAAGCAAGTGAGGTGCAGAAAGAAGCAAGAGAAATACAGAAAGAAGCAACAGATGTGCAAAAAGAGGCAATAGAATTATAGAAAGGGGCAAGAGAGGTGCAGAAAGAGGCAACAGAAGTGCAGAAAGACGTAAGAGATGTGCAGAAAGAGGCAAGAGAGGTGCAGAAACAGGGATGGGTTCAGACAGAGGTAAGAGAGCTGCAGAAAGAGGGTAGAGGGGTGCAGAAAGAGGCAAGACATGTGCAGAAAGAACCAAGAGAGGTACAGGAAGAAGCAAGAGAAATGCAGAAAGAAGCAACAGAGGTGCAGAAAGAGGCAACAAAAGTGCAGAAAGAGGCAAGAGAGGTGTACAAAGAGACAAGAGAGGAGCTAAAGAAGTGCAGAAAGAACCAACAAAGGTGCAGAAAGAGGCAAGAGGGGTGCAGAAAGAAACAAGAGAGGTGCAGAAAGAAGCTTGGGAAGTACAGAAAGAACCAACAGAGGTTCAAAAAGAGGCAAGAGGGGTGCAGAAAGAGGCAGGAGAAGTGAAGAAACAAGTACAGAGATGCAGAAAGAGGCAAGAGAGTGCAGAAAGAGGCAAGAGAAGTGTAGAAAGAGGCAAGATGGGTGCAGAAAGAAACAAGAGAGGTGCAGACAGAAGCAACAGAAAAGCAGAAAGCACCAAGAGAGGTGCACAAAGAGTCAAGAGAGGTGCAGAAAGAGGGAAGAGGGGTGCAGAAAGATGCAAGAAGGGTCCAGAAAGAAGCAAGCGAGGTGCAGTAAGAAGCCACAGGTGTGCAGAAAGAGGCAAGAGAAGTACAGAAAGAAGCAACAGAGGTGCAGAAAGAGGCAAAGAACTGCAGAAAGAGGTACGAGAGGTGCAAAAAGAGGCAACACAGGTGCAGAAAGAGAGAAGAGGGGTGAAGAAAGAGGCAAGATGAGTGCAGAAAAAATCAAGAGAGGTGCAGAAAGAAGCAAGGGAAGGCAGAAAGAAGAAACAGGGGTGCAAAAAGAGGCAAGAGGGTTGCAGAAAGAGGTAGGAGAAGTGCAGAAAGAAGCAACAGATGCAGAAAGAGTCAAGAGAGGTGCAGAAAGAGGCAAGAGAAGTGCAGAAAGAAGCAAGAGAGGTGCAGAAAGAGGCAACAGAGGTGCAGAAAGGGCAATAGGGGTACAGAAAGAGGCAAAAGAGGTGTAGCAATAGGCAAGAGAGGTGCAGAAAGAAGGAGAGGGGTGCAGAAAGAGGCAAGACGGGTACAGAAAGAAGCAAGAGAGGTGCAGAAAGAAGCAAGAGAAGTTCAGAAAGAAGCAACAGTGGTGCAGAAGGAGGCAAGCGGGTTGCAGAAAGAAGCAAAACAGATGAAAAAAGAAGCAAGAGAAGTGCAGAAAGAAGCAACATATGTGTAGAAAGAGGCAAGAGAGGTGCAGAAACAGGGAAGGGGATGCAGAAAGAGGCAAAAGGGGTGCAGAAAACAGCAAGAGAAGTGCCAAAAGAAGAAAGAGAAGTGCAGAAAGAAGCAAGTTAGGTACAGAAAGAAGCTAAAGAAGTGCAGAAAGAACCAACAAAGGTGCAGAAAGAGGCAAGAAAAGTGCATAAAGCGGCAAAAGACGTGCAGGAAGAGGCTAGAGAGCTACATAAAGAGGGAAGAGGTGTACAGAAAGAGGCAAGACAGGTGCAGAAAGAAGCAAGAGAGGAGCAGAAAGAAGCAACAAAAGTTCAGATAGAGGCAAGAGAGGTGCAGAAAGAAGCAAGAGAGGTGCAGAAAGAAGCAAGAGAAGTGCAGAAAGAACCAACAGAGGTGCAGAAAGAGGCAAGAGGGGTGCAGAAAGAGAGAAGATAAGTGCAGAAAGAAGCAACAGAGGTTGCTGAAAGAGGCAACAGAACTGCAGAAAGAGGCTAGATAGGTAAATAAACATGCAAGAGAGGTGCAGAAAGAGGGAACAGGGGTGCAGAAAGAGGCAAGAGAGGGGCAGAAAGAGGTAAGAGGGGTGCAGAAAGCAGCAAGTTAGGTACAGAAAGAAGCTAAAGAAGTGCAGAAAGAACCAACAGAGGTGCAGAAAGAGGTAAGAGTGGTACAGAAAGAGGCAAGAGAAGTGCAGAAAGAAGCAACAAAGGTGCAGAAAGAGGCAAGAGAAGCGCAGAAAAGAAGGAACAGAGGTGCAGTAATAGGCTAGAGGGGTGCAGAAAGAAACAAGAGAAGTGTTGAAAGAAGCAACAGAGGTGCAGAAAGACGCAAGAGAAGTGCAGAAAAGAGGCAAGAGAGGTGCAGAAAGAGGCAAGAGAGGTGCAGAAATAGGGAAGAGGGTTGGAGAAAGAAGCAAGAGAGGTACAGAAAGAGACAAGAGGGTTGCATAAAGAAGCAAGTGAGGTGCAGAAAGAAGCAAGAGAAATACAGAAAGAAGCAACAGATGTGCAAAAAGAGGCAATAGAATTATAGAGAGGGGCAAGAGAGGTGCAGAAAGAGGCAACAGAAGTGCAGAAAGACGTAAGAGATGTGCAGAAAGAGGCAAGAGAGGTGCAGAGACAGGGATGGGTTCAGACAGAGGTAAGAGAGCTGCAGAAAGAGGGTAGAGGGGTGCAGAAAGAGGCAAGACATGTGCAGAAAGAACCAAGAGAGGTACAGAATGAAGCAAGAGAAATGCAGAACGAAGCAACAGAGGTGCAGAAAGAGGCAACAAAAGTGCAGAAAGAGGCAAGAGAGGTGTACAAAGAGACAAGAGAGGAGCTAAAGAAGTGCAGAAAGAACCAACAAAGGTACAGAAAGAGGCAAGAGAAGTGCATAAAGAGGCACAATACATGCAGGAAGAGGCTAGAGAGCTACATAAAGAGGGAAGAGGTGTACAGAAAGAGGCAAGACAGGTGCAGAAAGAAGCAACAGAGGAGCAGAAAGAAGCAACAGAAGTTCAGATAGAGGCAAGAGAGGTGCAGAAAGAAGCAAGAGAGGTGCAGAAAGAAGCAAGAGAAGTGCAGAAAGAGAGAAGATAAGTGCAGAAAGAAGCAACAGAGGTTGCTGAAAGTGGCAACAGAACTGCAGAAAGAGAATAGATAGGTAAATAAACATGCAAGAGAGGTGCAGAAAGAGGGAACAGGGGTGCAGAAAGAGGCAAGAGAGGGGCAGAAAGAGGTAAGAGGGGTGCAGAAAGAAGCAAGTTAGGTACAGACAGAAGCTAAAGAAGTGCAGAAAGAATCAACAGAGGTGCAGAAAGAGGTAAGAGTGGTACAGAAAGAGGCAAGAGAAGTGCAGAAAGAAGCAACAAAGGTGCAGAAAGAGGCAAGAGAAGCGCAGAAAGAAGGAACAGAGGTGCAGTAATAGGCTAGAGGGTGCAAAAAGAAACAAGAGAAGTGCAGAAAGAAGCAACAGAGGTGCAGAAAGACGCAAGAGAAGTGCAGAAAGAGGCAAGAGAGGTGCAGAAAGAGGCAAGAGAGGTGCAGAAATAGGGACGAGGGATGGAGAAAGAAGTAAGAGAGGTACAGAAAGAGGCAACAGAAGTGCAGAAAGACATAAGAGATGTGCAGAAAGAGGCAAGAGAGGTGCAGAAACAGGGCTGGGTTCAGACAGAGGTAAGAGAGCTGCAGAAAGAGGGTAGAGGGGTGCAGAAAGAGGCAAGACATGTGCAGAAAGAACCAACAGAGGTACAGAAAGAAGCAAGATAAATGCAGAAAGAAGCAACAGAGGTGCAGAAAGAGGCAACAAAAGTGCAGAAAGAGAGCAAGAGAGGTGTACAAAGAGACAAGAGAGGAGCAGAAAGAGGGAAGACAGGTGCAGTAAGAGGCAAGAGGGGTGCTGAAAGAAGCAAGGAGGTGCAGACAAAAAGAAGAGAGGTGCCAAAAAAGAAAGAGAAGTAAAGAAACAAGCGAAAAAGGTACAGATAAAGGCAAGAGAAGTGCATAAAGAGGCAAAAGACATGCAGGAAGAGGCAAAAGAGCTACATAAAGAGGGAAGAGGTGTGCAGAAAGAGGCAAGAAAGGTACAGAAAGAAGGAAGAGAGGAGCATAAAGAAGCAAGAGAAGTGCAGAAAGAAGCAACAGAATTGCACAAAAGGCAAGAGAGGTGCAGAAAGAGGCAAGAGAAGTGCAGAAACAACCAACAGAGGTGCAGAAAGAGGCAAGAGAACTGCAGAAAAGGCAAGAGAGGTGCAGAAAGAGGCAACAGAAGTGCAGAATGATGCAAGAGAGGTGCGGAAAGAGGCAAGAGAGGTGCAGAAACAGGGAAGGGGATGCAGAAAGAGGCAAAAGGGTGCAGAAAACAGCAAGAGAAGTGCCAAAAGAAGAAAGAGAAGTGCAGAAAGAACCAAGGGAAGGCAAAAGAAGAAACAGAGGTGCAAAAAGAGGCAAGAGGGGTGCAGAAAGAGGTAGGAGAAGTGCAGAAAGAAGCAACAGATGCAGAAAGAGGCAAGAGAGGTGCAGAAAGAGGCAAGAGAAGTGCAGAAATAAGCAAGAGAGGTGCAGTAAGAGGCAACAGAGGTGCAGAAAGGGCAATAGGGGTACAGAAAGAGGCAAGAGAGGTGCAGCAATAGGCAAGAGAGGTGCAGAAAGAAGGGAGGGTGCAGAAAGAGGCAAGACGGGTACAGAAAGAAGCAAGAGAGGTGCAGAAAGAAGCAAGAGAAGTTCAGAAAGAAGCAACAGTGGTGCAGAAGGAGGCAAGAGGGTTGCAGAAAGAAGCAAGACAGATGAAGAAAGAAGCAAGAGATGTGTAGAAAGAGGCAAGAGAACTGCAGAAAAAAGCAAGAGAGGTGCAGAAAGAGGCAACAGAAGTGCAGAATGACGCAAGAGAGGTGCAGAAAGAGGCAAGAGAGGTGCAGAAACAGGGAAGGGGATGCAGAAAGAGGCAACAGAAGTGCAGAATGACGCAAGAGAGGTGCAGAAAACAGCAAGAGAAGTGCCAAAAGAAGAAAGAGAAGTGCAGAAAGAAGCACGTTAGGTACAGAAAGAAGCTAAATAAGTGCAGAAAGAACCAACAAAGGTGCAGAAAGAGGCAAGAGAAGTGCATAAAGAGGCACAAGACATACAGGAAGAGGCTAGAGAGCTACATAAAGAGGGAAGAGGTGTACAGAAAGAGGCAAGACAGGTGCAGAAAGAAGCAACAGAGGAGCAGAAAGAAGCAACAGAAGTTCAGATAGAGGCAAGAGAGGTGCAGAAAGAAGCAAGAGAGGTGCAGAAAGAAGCAAGAGAAGTGCAGAAAGAAGCAAGAGAGGTGCAGAAAGAGGCAAGAGGGGTGCAGAAAGAGAGAAGATAAGTGCAGAAAGAAGCAACAGAGGTTGCTGAAAGAGGCAAGAGAACTGCAGAAAGAGGCTAGATAGGTAAATACACATGCAAGATAGGTGCAGAAAGAGGGAACAGGGTGCAGAAAGAGGCAAGAGGGGGCAGAAAGAGGTAAGAGGGTGCAGAAAGAAGCAAGTTAGGTACAGAAAGAAGTTAAAGAAGTGCAGAAAGAACCAACAGAGGTGCAGAAAGAGGTAAGAGTGGTACAGAAAGAGGCAAAGGAAGTGCAGAAAGAAGCAACAAAGGTGCAGAAAGAGGCAGGAGAAGCGCAGAAAGAAGGAACAGAGGTGCAGTAATAGGCTAGAGGGTGCAGAAAGAAACAAGAGAGGTGCAGAAAGAAGCAAGAGAAATACAGAAAGAAGCAACAGATGTGCAAAAAGAGGCAATAGAATTATAGAAAGATGCAAGAGAGCTGCAGAAAGAGGGTAGAGGGGTGCAGAAAGAGCCAAGACATGTGCAGAAAGAACCAAGAGAGGTACAGAAAGAAGCAAGAGAAATGCAGAAAGAAGCAACAGAGGTGCAGAAAGAGGCAACAAAAGTGCAGAAAGAGGCAAGAGAGGTATACAAAGAGACAAGAGAGGAGCAGAAAGAGGGAACACAGGTGCAGTAAGAGGCAAGAGGGGTGCAGAAAGAAGCAAGGAGGTGCAGAAAAAAGGAAGAGAGGTGCCAAAAGAAGAAAGAGAAGTGCAGAAACAAGCAAAAAAGGTACAGAAAAAGGTAAGAGAAGTGCATAAAGAGGCAAAAGACATGCAGGAAGAGGCAAAAGAGATACATAAAGAGGGAAGAGATGAGCAGAAAGAAGCAAGAGAAGTGCAGAAAGAAGCAACAGAAGTGCATAAAAAGGCAAGAGAGGTGCAGAAAGAAGCAAGAAAAGTGCAGAAACAACCAACAGAGGTGCAGAAAGAGGCAAGAGAACTGCAGAAAAAGGCAAGAGAGGTGCAGAAAGAGGCAACAGAAGTGCAGAATGACGCAAGAGAGGTGCAGAAAGAGGCAAGAGAGGTGCAGAAACAGGGAAGGGGATGCAGAAAGAGGCAAAAGAGGTGCAGAAAACAGCAAGAGAAGTGCCAAAAGAAGAAAGAGAAGTGCAGAAAGAAGCAACAAAGGTGCAGAAAGAGGCAAGAGAAGTGCATAAAGAGGCACAAGACATGCAGGAAGAGGCTAGAGAGCTACATAAAAAGGTGTGCAGAAAGAGGCAACAGAAGTTCAGATAGAGGCAAGAGAGGTGCAGAAAGAAGCAAGAGAAGTGCAGAAAGAACCAACAGAGGTGCAGAAAGAGGCAAGAGTGGTGCAGAAAGAGAGAAGATAAGTGAAGAAAGAAGCAACAGAGGTTGCTGAAAGAGGCAAGAGAATTGCAGAAAGAGGCTAGATAGGTAAATAAATATGCAAGAGAGGTGCAGAAAGAGGGAACAGGGGTGCAGAAAGAGGCAAGAGGGGGCAGAAAGAGGTAAGAGGGGTGCAGAAAGAAGCAAGTTAGATACAGAAAGAAGCTAAAGAAGTGCAGAAAGATCCAACAGAGGTGCAGAAAGAGGTAAGAGTGGTACAGAAAGAGGCAAGAGAAGTGCAGAAAAAAGCAACAAAGGTGCAGAAAGAGGCAAGAGAAGCGCAGAAAGAAGGAACAGAGGTGCAGTAATAGGCTAGAGGGGTGCAGAAAGAAACAAGAGAAGTGTTGAAAGAAGCAACAGAGGTGCAGAAAGACGCAAGAGAAGTGCAGAAAGAGGCAAGAGAGGTGCAGAAAGAGGCAAGAGAGGTGCAGAAATAGGGAAGAGGGATGGAGAAAGAAGCAAGAGAGGTACAGAAAGAGACAAGAGAACTGCAGAAAGCAGATATCTAGGTAAAGAAAAATGCAATAGAGGTGCAGAAATAGGGAACGGGTGCAGAAAGAGGCAAGAGGGCTTCAGAAAGAGGTATGAGGGGTGCAGAAAGAAGCAAGATAGGTACAGAAAGAAGCTAAAGAAGTGGAGAAAGAACCAACAGAGGTGCAGGAGTGGTACAGAAAGAGGCAAGAGAAGTGCAGAAAGAAGCAACAGTGGTGGGGAAAGAGGCAAGAGAGGTGCAGAAAGAAGCAGCAGAGGTGCAGAAAGACGCAAGAGAGTGCAGAAAGAGACAAGAGAGGTGCAGAAAGAGACAAGAGAGGTGCAGAAACAGGGATGGGTTCAGACAGAGGCAAGAGAGCTGCAGAAAGAGGGAAGAGGGGTGCAGAAAGAGGCAAGACAGGTGCAGAAAGAAGCAAACACAGGTACAGAAAAAAGCAAGAGAAATGCAGAAAGAAGCAACAGAGGTGCAGAAAGAGGCAACAAAAGTGCAGAAAGAGGCAAGAGAGGTGTACAAAGAGACAAGAGAGAAGCAGAAAGAGGGAAGACGGGTGCAGTAAGAGGCAAGAGTGGTGCAGAAAGAAGCAAGGGAGGTGCAGAGAGAAGTAAGAGAAGTGCAGAAAGAAGAAACAGAGGTGCAAAAAGGCAATAGGGATGCAGAAAGAGGCAAGAGACGTGTAGACAGAGGCAAGAAAGGTACAGAAAGAGAAGAGGGATGCAGAAAGAAGCAAGGGAAGTGCAGTAAGAAGAAACAGAGGTGCAAAAAGAGGCATGAGGGGTACAGAAAGAGGTAGGAGAAGTGGAGAAAGAAGCAACAGAGATGCAGAAAGAGGCAAGAGAGGTGCAGAAAGAGGCAAGAGAGGTGCAGAAAGAGGGAAGAGGGGTGCAGAAAGAAGCAAGAGAGGTGCTGAAACATGCGAGAGGTACAGAAAGAGGCAAGTGAGTTGCAGAAAGAGGCAAGAAAGGTGCATAAATAGGCAAGAGAATTGTAGAAAGAAGCAAGTGAACTGCAGAAAGTGGAAGAAAGGCGCAGAAAGAAACAAGGGAAGTGCAGAAAGAAGCAAGAGAAGTACAAATAGAGACAAGTTAGGTGCCAGAAGACTCAAGAGAGGTGCAGAAAGTGGTAAGAGAGGTGCAGAAAGAATAAGGAAGATACAGAAAGAAGCAAGAGAAGTGCAGAAAGAAGCAAGAGTTGTTCAGAAAGAGGCAAGTAAGGTGCAGACAGAGGCAAGAGAGGTGAAGAAAAAGGAAGAAAGAGGAAGAAGGGTGTAGAAAGAGGCAAGCGAGGTACAGAAAGATGCAAGAGAAGTGCAGAAAGAAGCAACACATTTGCAGAAAGATGCAAGAGAAGTGCAGAAAGAGCAAAAGAGAGGTACAGAAAGAGGCAAGAGAGGTGCAGAAAGAGGGTATAGGGGTGCAAAAAGAGTGAAGAGGGGTGCGGAAAGAGCCATGAGAAGTGGAGAAAGAAGCAAGAGAGGTACAGAAAGAGGCAAGAGGGGTGCAGAAATAGGCAAGAGAGGTACAGAAAGAGGGTTGCGGAAAGAGGGAAGACAGGTGTAGAAAGAAGCAGAAGAGGTGCAGAAAGAAGCTAGAGAAGTGCAGAATGAAGCAACAGAGGTGCACAAGGAGGCAAGAGGGTTGCAGAAAGAAGCAAGAGAGGTGTAGGAAGAAGCAAGAGAAGTGCAGAAAAAAGCAACAGATTTGTAGAAAGAGGCAAGAGAACTGCAGAAAGAGGTAAGCGAGGTGCAGAAAGAGGGAACAGAAGTGCAGAAAGATGCAAGAGAGGTGCAGAAACAGGGAAGGGGATGCAGAAAGAGGCAAGAGAGGTGCAGAAAGAGGCAAGAGAGCTACATAAAGAGGGAAGAGGTGTGCAGAAAGAGGCAAGACAGGTGCAGAAAGAAGCAAGAGAGGAGGAGAAAGAAGCAAGAGAAGTACAGAAAAAAGCACCAGAAGTGCAGAAAGAGGCAAGAGAGGTGCAGAAAGAAGCAAGAGAGGTACAGAAAGAAGCAAGAGAAGTGCAGAAAGAACCAACAGAGGTGCATAAAGAGGCAAGAAGGGTGCAGAAAGAGGCTAGAGAGATGAAGAAACATGCATGAGAGGTGCATAAAGAGGGAAAAGGGGTGCAGAAAGAGGCAAGAGGGGTGCAGAAAGTGGCAAGAGGGGTGCATAAGAAGCAAGATAGGTGCAGAAAGAAGTTAAAGAAGTGCATAACGATCCAACAGAGGCACAGAAAGAAGCAAGAGGGGTACAGAAAGAGGCAAGAGAAGTGCAGAAACAGGCAACAGATGTGCAGAAAGAGGCAAGAAGGGTTCATAAAGAAGCAAGAGAAGTGCAGAAAGAAACAAGCGAGGTGCAGAAAAAAGCAAGAGAGGTGCAGAAAGAAGTAAAAGAGGTACAGAAAGAGACAAGAGAAGTGCAGAACGAGGCAAGCAAGGTGCAGACAGAGGCAAGAAAGGTTCATAAAGAGGGAAGAGGGATGGAGAAAGAGGCAACAGGGATTCAAAAAGAAGCTAGAGGGGTGCAGAAAGAAACAAGTGAGGTGCAGAATGAAGCAACAGAGGTATAGAAGGAGGCAAGAACGGTGCAGAAAGAAGCAAGAGAAGTGCAGAAAGAAGCTACAGTGGGGCAGAAAGAGGCAGGAGAAGTGCAGAAAGAGGCTAGAGAGGTACAGAAAGAGGGAAGAGAGGTATAGAAAGAGGCAAGAGGGGTGCAGAAAGAAGCAAGAGAGGTGCAGAAAGAAGCAAGGGAGTTGCAGAAAGATGAGAGAGGTGCAGAAAGAGGCAAGTGAGGTGCAGAAAGAGGCAAGAGATGTATATAAATAGGCAAGAGAGGTACAGAAAGAGAGAAGAGGGTATAGAAAGAAACAAGCGAGGTTCAGAAAAAAGCAAGAGAGGTGCAGAAAGAAGTAAGAGAGGTCCAGAAAGAGGCAAGTAAAGTACAGAAAGAGGCAACAGAGGTGCAGAAAGAGGCAAGAGAGGTACAGAAATAGGCAAGAGAAGTGCACAAATAGGCAAAAGAAGTGCAGAAAGAAGCAACAGAGGTGCAGAAAGAGGTAAGAGAGTGCATAAAGAGTCAAGAGAGGTGTAGAAAGAGGCAAGAGTAGTGGAGAAAGAGGCAAAAAAAGGTGATAAAAGAGGCAAGAGAGGTGCAGAAAGAGGCAACAGGGATGCAGAAAGAAGCAAGAGAGGTATAGAAAGAAGGAAGAGAAGTGCAGAAAGAATAAACATAGATGCGGAAAGAGGCAAGAGCATTGCAGAAAGAAGCAAGTGAACTGCAGAAAGAGGAAGAAAGGTGCAGAAAGTGGAAGAAAGATGCAGAAAGAAGCAAGAGAAGTGCAGAAAGAGGCAAGAGAAGTACAGAAAGAGACAAGTGAGGTGCAAAAAGACTCAAGAGAGGTGCAGAAAGCGGCAAGAGAGGTGCAGAAAGAAGCAAGAGAACTGCAGAAAGCGGAAGAAAGGTGCAGAAAGAGGAAGAAAAATACAGGAAGAAGTAAGAGAAGTGCAGAAAGAAGCAAGAGAAGTGCAGAAAGAGGCATGTCAGGTGCAGACCGAGGCAAGAGAGGTGTAGTAAAAGGAAGAAATGTGAAGAAAGAGGAAGAAAGGTGCAGAAAGAGGCAAGAGAGGTACAGAAAGACGCAAGAGAGGTGCAGAAAGAGGGTATAGGGGTGGCAAAAAGAGTGAAGAGGGGTGCAGAAAGAGTCAAGAGGGGTGCAGAAAGAAGCAAGAGAGGTGCAGAAAAAAACAAGAGAAGTGCAGAAAGAACCAACAGAGGTGCAGAAACAGGCAACAGGGGTGCAGAAAGAGTGAAGAAGGTACAGAAAGAAACAAGCGAGGTACAGAAAAAAGCAAGAGAGGTGCAGAAAGAAGTAAGAGAGGTGCAGAAAGAGGCAACAGAGGTGCAGAAACAGGCAACAGGGGTGCAGAAAGAGTGAAGAAGGTACAGAAAGAAACAAGCGAGGTACATAAAAAAGCAAGAGAGGTGCAGAAAGAAGTAAGAGAGGTGCAGAAAGAGGCAACAGAGGTGCAGAAAGAAGGAAGAGAAGTACAGAAAGAGGCAAGAGAAGTGCAGAAATAGGCAAAAGAAGTGCAGAAAGAAGCAACAGAGGTGCAGAAAGAGGCAAGAGAGTGCATAAAGAGTCAAAAGAGGTGTAGAAAGAGGCAAGAGTAGTGCAGAAAGAGGCAACAGGGATGCAGAAAGAAGCAAGAGAGGTATAGAAAGAAGGAGGAGAAGTGCAGAAAGAAGCAACAGAGGTGCAGAAAGAGGCAAGAGAAGTGCAGAAAGAAGCAAGAGAACTGCAGAAATAGGAATAAAGGTGCAGAAAGGGGACGAAGGACGCAGAAAGAAGCAAGAGAAGTACAGAAAGAAGCAAGAAAAGTACAGAAAGAGACAAATGAGGAGCAGAACGACTCAAGAGAGGTGCAGAAAGCAGCAAGAGAGGTGCAGAAAGAAGGAAGAGAACTACAGAAAGAGGAAAAAAGGTGCAGAAAGAGGAAGAAAGATACAGATAGAAGCAAGAAAAAGTGCAGAAAGAAGCAAGAGAAGTGCAGAATGAGGCAAGTAAGTTGCAGAAAGAGGCAAGAGAGGGGGCAAGAGAGGTGCAGAAAGAAGAAGAAAGGTGAAGAAAGAGGAAGAAAGGTGCAGAAAGAGGAAAGAAAAGGGCAGAAAAAGGCAAGAGACGTACAGAAAGAGGCAAGAGAGGTGCAGAAAGAGGGTATTTGGGTGCAAAAAGAGTGAAGAGGGGTGACGAAAAAAGCACACAAAGTGCAGAAAGAACCAACAGAGGTGCAGAAAGAGGCAAGAGAAGTTCAGAAATAAGCAACAGAGGTGCAGAAAGAGGCAAGAGAAGTGCAGAAAGAAGGAACAGAGTTGCAGAAAGAGGCAAGAGAACTGCAGAAAGAGGTAAGAGAGGTGCAGAAACAGGCAAGAGAGGTGCAGAAAGAGGGAACATGTGTGCATAAAGTGGCAAGAGAGGTGCAGAAAGAGGGAAGAGGGGTACACAAAGAGTCAAGTGGAGTGCATAAAGAAGCAAGAGAGGTACAGAAGGAAGCAAGAGAAGTGCAGACAGAACTAACAGAGGTGCAGAAAGAGGCAAAATGGGTTCAGAAAGAGGCAAGAGAACTGCAGAAAGAGACAAGAGAACTGCAGTAAGATGTTGAGAGAGGTGCAGAA
This sequence comes from Calotriton arnoldi, assembly GCA_963921515.1. NCBI lineage: Eukaryota > Metazoa > Chordata > Amphibia > Caudata > Salamandridae > Calotriton > Calotriton arnoldi. Next base: position 176,865 of record CAWUFW010013487.1, read on the forward strand.
AGAAGCAACATAGGTGCAGAAAGAGGCAAGGGGGTGTAGAAAGTGGCAAGAGGAGTGCAGAAAGAAGCAAGAGAGGTGCATGAAGCAGCAAGAGAAGTGCTGAAAGAAGCAACAGAGGTGCAGAAAGAGGCAAGCGGGATGCAGAAAGAGGCAAGAGAAGTGCAGAAAGAAGCAACAGAAATGCACAAAAGGCAAGAAAAGTGCAGAAAGAGGCAAGAAAAGTACAGAAAGAGGCAAGAGAAGTGCAGAAAGAGGCAGGAGAGGTGCAGAAACAGGGAAGAGTGGTGCAGAAAGAGGGAAGAGGGGTGCAGAAAGAAGCAAGAGAGGAGCAGACAGAAGCAATAGAAGTGCAGAAAGAAGCAACAGAGGTGCAGAAAGAGACAAGAGGGGTACAGAAAGAAGCAAGAGAGGTGCAGAAAGAAGCAAATGAAGTGCAGAAAGAAGCAAGCGAGGTGCAGAAAGAAGCAAAAGAAGTGCAGAAAGAGGCAAGATAGGTGCAGAATGAAGGAAGAGAGGTGCAGAAAGAGGGAAGAGGGTTCAGAAAGAGAAAGAAAGGTGCAATAAAAAGCAAGAGAAATGCAGAAAGAGGCAAGAGAGACGCAGAAAGTAGCAAGAGTGATTTGCGCACCATTAGTACCAATTTAACATCTGCATGTAGCAACAAGGAACAGATGGCCATTCCAGCTTTGCAAATGGACTTCACCACGCTGTAACACTTGTTGCTGCATTTTTGGTAACGTTTGAGCCGTTTGAGCTAGAAACAAGATGATGGTTTATGTGGCAAATGTGGAAAATGTATGATTATGCGAAAATCGCTGCGGCCAAACAGTCGCATAATTGCAGTGGCCCTGCTCAAACCTCTGACTAGGTCCAGAAGTGCTTCTCAGTGGTTCCTTCTTTTCTGTGTCTCAATTAGTTTATTGTTTAGCTTCTATGGAAACAAGGAACACTAAACCTGAGGCTACCACTCCACAACACTGACTACCATACCACATAATTACTCTCCATAACACATAATCCCACTCTACATAATTCCTATACGCTAAATACAACATACTTTCTATCCACATAATTTCACTGCACAACATACCACATAATTCCACTACACACAACGTACATCCACTCCACTCCAAAAACATTAGTAAAAAGCTTTTACATTTTCAAAGCCAATAGCTCTAACTCTCGCAAATGCAAGACCTATTGCATTGCAAATGCTTCTTTAACTAGTAGTCATGTTTGCAGAGTCGTGGGGAAAGGGGGCTTGGCCTCTGACCAGCACTCAGGAATTCTGCTGCGTAGGACTTACAGGCGGCACCAGGATGTCTTATTGGCCCCAAAGTCCCTCAGGAGTAAAGTGGACTTCATCCCCCAACCAGTAGTGTGCCAGGAGGCGCGTTTGCAGTGTGGTGGACAAAGGGGGGTGTGGCCTCCAAAGACCTTTTAGCAATCCCACTGTGTGGGACTTACTGGAGGTAACAGATGGCGTAGTTGGCCCCCAAGGAAATTCTTGGGGGCCAACTGCCCCTCCTATTGCCTCCACTAAGTCTCACACAGCAGGATTGCTATGTTCTGATAGCAGGCCACGCCCCCTTTGCCCACCACTCTGCAAACACGCTTCCTGGCACGCTCTTGGTTGGGGAATGAAGTCCCCTTCACTGCTCTGGGTCCTTAGGGGCCAACTAGCCTACCTGTTACCTCCAGTAAGCCCCACACAGTGGCATTGCTGAGAGGTGGTCACAGGCCACACCCCCTTTCTCCACCACTCTGCTAATGCACATCCTGGCACGCTCTGGGTTGGGGAATGAAGTCCCCTTGCCCCTTGAGGGTCCGTGGGGGCCAAATAGCCCTCCTATTACCTCTAGCATTCCCCACACAGCTGGATTGCTAAGAGGTAGTCAGAGGCCATGCCCCCTTTTTGCACCACTCTGCAATCACGCCTCCTGGTGCACTTCTGCTTGGGCGATAAAGTCCACTATAGTCCTGAAGCTCTCAGGACGCAAGGGGACCCCATCGCCTCACCAGTAGTGCGCCAAGAGGCATGTTTGCAGAATGGTGGAAAAAGTGGCGTGGCCTCAGACCACCTCTCACCAATCCCACTGTGTGGGGATTACTGGAGGTAAGAGGTGGGCTAGTTGGTCCATAAGGACCCTCAGTAGCGAAGGGGACTTCATCCCACAACCTAGAGTGCGCCAGGAGGCGCGTTTGCAGAGTAGTGGTGAAAGGGGGTGGGGCTTCTGGTGAATTGCTGGCTTCCTTTATTTTATTTTAGGAAGGAGGGCTGTGTGGCCCCCTGACCCTTTTCCCCTGGGGGCCCCATCCCCCTGGGCCAGACCCATTTTTCATGTTTTTAGAAAAATACAAAGTGAGGGGGGCAGGCGGCCTCCCTCCCGAGGCCGATTCCGGCCCCAGGGACCCCATCCCCCTGGGCTAGGCCTTTGCTTCTTTTATTTTTTTAAAGGGGAGGGGGGCTGTGCGGGGAGGTGGTGGTCCCCGGGTCTGCGTGGGGGGGCCCTGATTTCTAGTAACAATCAATAAAGGACTATTCAGCATAGTGTTATCTCTGTCTGTTCTTAACTGTGGCTGCCATCTTATGATGGTACATTTTAGACATCATTGAATCTTACATGTGCGGTTTACAAAATTGACAGATAAACACAGTCAACAAATATTAGCGATGTGTCTTAGAGGTAGCTAAGTGTAATTTATCCTCACTTCTGTTGTTATTTTGCCCACTAATGGGCAACCACCGTTACTATAGCTTTAGATGTGCATAGTACTTCTCTTTGTCAGTGCGATCAGCACAATTACAAACTCAAATCCCTTCTCTTATATCCTTGTTAGCTCCAATGCAATTTAAAGTGTGGATACGTTGTAGCTGCTGAGGTGATCATATTTGATGCATGGTACTGGTTAAATATCCACCAGTTACAATGTCAACTCATGACCAAAATTCTATTCCATAGCTTTACAATGGCAATGGAAAATGTTGCATCACCTACAACATTATTATGCACTCGGGCGAGCAAACACTGATGATACACAGACAGCTCTTATTTGTCTCTAGAGTATCCTACATGGAGTTGGTGGTGCAGGTGAAGAATGATTTTTGCAATCATAGTGATAATGGGGTATAGGTAACCTGTAACTATCGCCTTTGAACCAACTAAATAGGTCAGACTGTGTATTTTAGGCCCTGAATATGCGTACAATAGCCATGTATCTTCATATCTAACCTATACAGGTAAACATCTTGAAGCAGCTATACTTTCATGACAGTTAAGAAAAACGTAAGGAAACGTGGAAAAATGAAAATAGCAAAGGGCTTCAAAACGAAAGGAAACATGATATTGAAATAAAATTCATACTGTTTTGCAAGAATAGACGTTATCAATACAATATACATATTGACATGCCCTGTCCAACTTTTGACTAGACAAAAGATTTTACCTTTTGACAGTTCCCACTCACATGGTAGGTCTAAATTCCATTTATAAGGGAGAGTTTTAGCGTGAACATCTAACATTCTATCCTAAATGTACTTGCAATTCCTCTTATTCAAGCCTAAAGATGTCTTTGTTTGTAGATCTATGATGTATTTGGACTCCAGCCTTTGTAACCTTGTTACTCTCTCTCCCCCTCTAAACACCTGAGGTACGTGGTCAATATATTAACATTTCAAGAGAGTTCTATCACTGACGTGGTGGGACTCAAGTGTCTTGCTACGGGGTATGTGAGGTCCTTGTTCATGACTGCTCTCATGTGCTCCAATATACGCCTCTTGGTAGGATGATTTGTACTACCAATATATTTCAATTGGCAGAGACACATGCAGCAATAAATATTGAAGGCAGTGTTGCAGTTGATGCATTTGATAATCTTCTTAGGTTTACTACAACCTGGAATCTCATATGTTAAAACTTTGTTACTTTTTTTGCGAGCTTTACATCTAGCGCAGGATAAGAAGCCAGTGATCTCTTTAAGGGTGGACTCTCTAGCATCATGTGAAATATGGCTATGCACAAGTTGGTCTTTAATAGATTTGCCTTTCCTATATGTTTTTGGGGAATGTCCGGCAGGTCTGGGCCTATAACATGTTCAGATTTAAGCACATGCCAGCTCTTACATAGGATCTTAAGATGGCTCCTGCATTACTGGTAAAGCTAGTGATCATTCTGAATTTATTGTTGGTATTTTCCTATCTTGTTGTATCGAACAGAAAGTCTTGTCTAGATTTCTTTTGAACTCTCTCTGTTGCTCCGTCAAGAACCCCCTTAGTTAGAATCTCTTGATGACTTCATTTGCTGCAACTTGGAAGTCACCCTCTTCTGTACATATTTCTTTTAATCTGGAGTAACTCCCCATAGGGGATACTTTATTTTAAATTCATGGGTTGACTGCTACTCACATGCGGGACAGAATTCCCTGCTGTGGGTTTCGTATAAACAAAACAGTATGGTTCTTATTATCAGCAACAATTACTCTAAGGGCTAGGAAATTCACTGATTTAGTGCTCATTTCCTCTGCAAATTTTAAGTTAAAAAAGTGAGTTTATTGAGAGAGATTAAGGTAGTAATACAAAGGGTATTATAACAACAAAAGAAAAAAAACACATACTATAAAGCGAACTAAAACTGAGAAACAAAGTAATTAAATGCATAAGTCAGTTTAGCATAACATAAAGAGAGAATAACAGTAATATGCAAATTGATCGGTGTGAATAAAAAGAGTTACAGTTTATATAGAAATTTTAATACAGAATGAAAAATGATCAATTTTTATAATATTAAACATAAGGGAAGTCATGGAGGTTTAGAAACTTCTTGTTGCATGGGAGTCAGGGAAAGGGAGCGTCTAGCACTAGCATCAATAAACATCGTAACAGGTAACCATAAATTTGAACGTTTCGTTGCCATATGAATGGGGTATACAAAAGTTGTATCCAGTCTATGATTATAACAGACAGAGTACCACCATGCTTGATAAGACAGTTTGGTAAAGTCTTTCCAATTCTTGGTTATCTGTTGAAAAGCCACTGCTAGCAACAAGTCGATTATCTTTGTGTTAGAATCACAGTCTGCCCAGACAGGGGATAAACTTCCTAAAAAGACATGAGAGGCAGAAAAGGGGCAACTGGAATCGAAAATTGAGTTAATTTGAGACCATACATTTTTCCAACAATTATGAACAGGTGCGCATGTAAAAAGTAAGTGGTGTAAATCTGCATGTGGTGAGGAGCATGTCCAGCAAATGTCTGAGAGTTCAGCGTGTCTTGCATTTAAGGTAATCGTGGATAACAAAAGTCTATTATATATAAAGAAAAGTGTCTGTGTGGTGTTCGCTGCTCTAGTGGACTTCCTAATTGTAATCCATATTTTATTCCATATCGCCGTAGACCAACAAACCTCTAAATCTTTTTCCCATGAGAGCTCCACCTTAGTCTTTTCTCTTGAAGTGTATGTACTATGCAAATAATTATAAATGACAGAGGCCTTGGGGTTGCTGTTTAGAAGAGTGTGTAATTTGTTAACAGGGGAAGCTGCAAGAACAGTAAGTGGGTTTGGGAGTATGTAATGGGTATGAGCATTTTGAATGGCTTGTTTCAAAAGGATATATTCAGATTGAAAAGATGTGGGTAGGTCAAAAAGTCTACTAGCTTGCGAGAAAGACATAATCTCATCCTGAATATACAATTGGTATAACCAAATTAAACCTTGTTGCCTCCAGGATTTCCAATATAAAGGTTTGCTGCGTATCAATATCATATTGTTGTGCCATATGGTGAATTTGAGAAAAGAATTCCAATCCATAGGATCTGGTGGTGAGTTAGGCTGTAAGATTTTTGATGTATGTTTAATTACAGGAGTGGATAGAGATTGTGGCTTACGAGAGAAAGATAGATATTCTCGGAATGAAAAGGAGAGATGAAAGATTGTTCAAGTTTAGCCCAGAGAGAACAGTCCACGAGAGACTCGGAGAGCCATCTCGACGCCTGACGAAGTAAAAAAGACTTTTGGTATGTTGGAAAATCAGGGAAATTAACACCGCCTTCTGCCTTTGGGCGAATCAATTTTGATAAGGACATACGTGATTTTTTATTACTCCATAGAAAAGAGGACAAAATAGAGTTGATTTTCTTAAAAAATTTCAAGGGAATAGAAAATGGGATATTGGAAATTGTACAAAGAACTATAGGGGATAACATCATCTTTATGGTGTCTAAACGGCCCCACCAAGATAGGTATAGAGGATGCCACTTAGTGGTCAGAGAGGATAATCTCTGTATACAATTCTCCATACAGCGTGAAATTGTACCTGGAATAGAAGGAGTAAACTGTAAGCCCAATGTAGCGGTACGGAAGGAGCACGTGAGACACCAGTGCGAGTTAGTTTGGGCTTTATTGAAATAACCTTCTTCTTTGGAGTAGCCAGAGTCAATTAACAATAATCAAGGCTGTTATAGTCCGTCCTGTTCAGTTCACAGACTGTGGATACCGTCTTCTTTTCTCCTTCTTCTGGTTCCCTCTTGATCTCCTCGGGAGGCTCGGGAAAAGAAGAGAAAGTACAGCAGACGTGAGGGCCGGTATTCACGTTATCAATACTGGGGAGGGGGAGTGAGGGACCACCAGTGCTCTATTCACTCTCTTGGGACGTGAGGGTTGGTGCTGGGAGACGGGTAGGTGTGGGAGACAACAGGGTGATGTGGTTCTCTGATGCTCGCCTTCCTCCCTACAAACCCCGAGACACGCTCACGTACCTGTTTGAGCCACGCTCCTCCTGGAGCGTGGCTGGGCGCTAGGCAGGAACGTTGGCCTCCTGGCTTGTCAGATACGGACTCTCCCTTCAGGGTTGGGTTTTGTACAGAACGTTCTTTTTTCGGCGTCTCCCTGTGACTCTTCTCCGACTCCAGGCGCTCTCCCTCACGGCGTCTTCCTGCTTCCTCTTCTACCTCATCAGAGATGACGCTGTAGTCCTGGGCGGAGTCCTCCGGTGAACTGTCTCAGTTAAAGGGGCCGGTGACAAAATATATCGCAGCAGTTTCTTGCGGAGCATTCCCTATTGCATTCCACCCATCAGTCTGGGGAGAAAGGAGAGGGCGTGTTTCAGGAGGGGCAGACCACCAGTCCCCAGCGTGCTCTTGTTCCTCCCGAGAGGACACGGACCCGTGACATACCCCACCCCCTGGATTCTCCCGATCGGGGAGAGGAAAGACCCTAGAGAGAAAGTCCGCGCTCCCATTGTCGGCACCCCTCCGATGTCTCACTTCAAAGGTAAACGGCTGTAGGGACCGAAACCAATGCAGGATGCGGGGATTATGGCCCATGTTCCTGCTCATCCACTGAAGGGGTGCGTGGTCCGTGTATAGGATAAAAGGGCTGCCATCCAGATAATAACGCAGTTTATCCACCGCCCATTTCATGGCCAGGCATTCTTTTTCTATGGTCAGGTACTTTTCTTCCCTAGGGAAGAGCCTCCTACTGATGAAAAGGATTGGGTGGTCGATGCCATCAGGAGAGAGCTGAGAGAGTACGGCACCCAACCCATAACCAGAGGCGTCTGTGTGTAGTAAGAAAGGTTTGGTGAAATCGGGGGAGGCCAGTACAGGACTAGTGGTTATGGCCTGTTTTAGTAGGGCAAAGGTCTCCAGAGCTCTTTAGGGGGGTTCAATAAGGCCTGTGCCTTGGTCGTTTTGCGATGGAGGTCTGTCGGGGGGCTGCTATCTCCGCATACTGTGGGATAAAGCGCCTGTAATAACCAAGTAGCCCCAGGAATGCTCTCAGCTCTTTTTTTGAGGAGGGAAAGGGGGTATTTACAATGGCTTTTACCTTTTCTGTTTGAGGAGCTATCACCCCATGACCTAACACATACCCGAGGTAGTTGACGGACTGGAAACCCATCCGTGACTTCTTCGAATTTATGTGGAGCCCGGCTTGTAACAAGGACTGGAGTATGAGTTGTAGGTGTTTTAAGTGTTCTTCCCATGTGGGGCTGAACACCACAATGTCATCTAAATACACTGATGCAAAGGTCCGGTGTTCCCGGAGTACCGTGTTCATCAGACGTTGAAACGTGGCAGGTGCTCCGTGGAGTCCGAAGGGGAGAACAGTAAATTCATAGAGGCCGTTGGGGGTGACAACAGCGGTCGTTTCGCTATCGGTTTCCTTCAGGGGCACCTGCCAGTAGCCCTTCGTTAAATCAAAGGTAGTGATGTACCGGGCCTTCCCCATTTTCTCGATCAGCTCGTCGACTCTGGGTATTGGGTATGAGTCGAATTTGGAGATCGAGTTCAAAGCCCTGAAGTCCATGCAAAATTTAGTTGTACCGTCATAGTTTGGGGTCCATTACTATTGGAGAGGACCACTCGCTTTTAGAAGGGCGAATGACTCCCAACTCCAACATGGACCTGACCTCGTTCTGGATAGCTTGTCTACGTGTGGCTGGTTCCGGTAAGGGCGCTGTTTTATGACTCGCCCCGGGATAGTTGTGATGGCGTGTTCTATTAGGGTTGTTTTTCCTGGGCTGTCAGAAAAGAGGGTAGAAAAGGGTTTTAGGATGGCCCCCAAGGAGTGTCTTTCTGCAGATGTCAGCTCATCGTTCCTGATCAGCTGGTGCAGGGTACAGGAGGTAGGCCCTTTCTGGGTTGGTACAGTTAGATGGGTAAAGGAGGGCAGGGGTCCTATCCATTTTTTTAACAAGTTCGCGTGATAGGTCTGAGTGAGTGAAGGTCGTACCTGGACTTTATGACTGGTGTTTCCCACAGTCCCTACTATCTTGTATGGACCCAACCACTCTGACTTAAATTTGCTTGAGGAAGAGGGCAAAAGAACTAGAACCCAATCCCCAATGGCCATATGTCGCCACTTCTTTCCCTTGTCATAGAAGTATTTTTGTTTGCTCTGTTTCTTTTCTAAGTGAGAGTAGGCGAGGTCCCTCAATTTACCTATCTTCGCTTAGAGGCTTTTGGTGTACTCAAGAAACCCCTGAGCTTCATCCGCCTCCTCTTTTTCCCACGCCTCTTTTGTCATCTCCAGGAGCGACCTCGGCTGTGTTCCAAAGAGCATCTCAAAAGAGGAGCAACCGAGACTGCTCTGGACCTGGCTCCTGATCACATATAGGGCCAGAGGAAGAAGCCTATCCCATTCCTTTCCCTCGTTACCCAACATTTTTTTGAGGATAAGCTTCAGGGTCCAATTATACCTCTCGACGAGGCCGTCGGTCTGAGGGTGGTACACTGACGTCTTGATGTGCGTAAGGTTTAATATTTTACACACCTCTTTCATGAGGCGGGAGACAAAAGGGGTACTGTGATCTGTCAGGATTTCCCTGGGGAACCCTACCCGGGAAAACAACTTGACTAGTTTGTCAGCGATGTTATGGGTTGTGGGGCTGGACAGAGGGAAAGCCTTGGGGTAACGGGTGGTATAGTCCACCAAAACCAGGGCATACTGGTGTCCTTTTCGTGTTTTTGGAAGAGGGCTTATCAGGTCCATACCCACTCGCTCGAATGGTGTGCCTAAGATGGGCAAAGGCTGGAGGGGAACCGGGGGAGGGCGATAGGGGTTCTTTCTCTGACAGGTTTCGCATGACTGGCAGTGTTTCTTTACATCCCCATACATCCCTGGCCAATAGAAGTATCTCAGGACGTTTTGGGTTACTTTCTCTGCCCCTATGTGCCCCGCTATGAGGTGTGAATGTGAAAAAAACAGAATTTGATCCCTGAAAGACAGAGGGACGAGGAGTTGGGGATCCCCTTCTTTAGACCCCTTTCGATATAGTAATCCATTTACAACAAGAAAGTGGGGGTGAGTCGTGTTAGGGGCGGTTGCATCGTCTCTGGCAATTTGCCACTCGTGCTGGAGAGTGGGATCATTGGACTGTGCAAACTTAAAGTTACTGTCTAAAAGCCATGGCTCAGAGGTTATAAGGGCTGGATGGTGCGTCCCCTCGATTGCCTTCCTCTCTCCTGATATGGGCTCATCAAAGACTGTTGAGAGGAACAGGTTAAGGAACCCCTGGTTGTCAGTCCCAATGATCAATTCCTCCGGAAGTCTCTCCAACACCCCTACCCTGATGTCCTGGGGTGACCCACCTGTCGGGGTGATACCAACGGAGGCGACTGGGTACGGTCATACGTCCCCGTGGACACACCTGATGTGTACTATAGCGTCGGATAGGACTTGTGTGGCATGTATCAGATCCCCCTGTATGACGGACTGCCTACACCCAGAATCTAATAGGGCCTTCACTTTTCTCCCATTCACCTCTACACTCACATAGAAGGCCCTCCCCAGCTCTGCGGTATACAGGATAGAGCGTGGTATGTATCCGACCTCCATAGGCTCCTCTGTGGGCTTCTTGCGGGGACATAGCCGGGCAATATGTCCCCATTCACCGCACTCAAAACATTGGGGCCCTTTGTATGCGGGAATATCATGTCTCTGTGGATGATGCCTCGATGTGTCGCTGGGAGGCCTTTGGCTCCTTTTCTCTGTCCTCCCTGGAGGGATACGATTTGGCTTATCAGATTCCCAGGGCAAGGCACAGGGTTGGGCCCTGGAGAAAGTCGTAGCCATTTCGACTGCCTGTTCGGGGGTTAAGTTGGAATGTTGCCTTAGCCACCTCTGAGTATTGTAGGGAAGTGCTTCTAGGTACTGTTCAAGGTATATACAATTCATTATCTCATCTTTGGTGTGTTCTGCCGGTTTCAGCCACTTGTCAGCGGCGGCTTTCAGGCGGAAATACAAGGCTTTGGCGTTTTCTCCGTGGTGGCCTCTCTTCTTTCTAAATCGTACCCGGAATGCTTCTGCGTCAAGCCCTAGGTGGTCCAGGATGAGGGCCTAGACCTCCAGATATGGGGTGTTTCCCGTGCTGTTGGCCACCTGATAGGCGGCCTGAGCCTCGCCTGTCAGTAAAGGAGCCAAAAAGAAAGGCCACTTCTCTAGGGACCATCCACAGGCCCTGGCCGCCCTTTCAAAGTTGAGCAGGAAGGCGTCTGGGTCCTCCCCTGCTACATATTTCTGTAGAGAGACACCTGTGGGTCCTGGAGGGGTTGCTCTCAAGGTCTCCGCCGGCCGTTGTGTAGAGTGTTCTGTAGCCAGCTTCTGAAGTTCCTCCAGCTGGGTGGCCTAACTGTTTTTGAAAAGGTCTCTGTCCGCTTGGGACGAACTCAACTGGCGTTCCACTGCCCATCCCAGCTTATCCTGTCCTGCGATTAGGTGTTGTATAACGGCATCCATTATTTCCATACTAACGGACAGGCTGCCCGCATTCTCCACCACTTGTAGCGGTACGGAAGGAGCACGTGAGACACCAGTGCGATTTAGTTTGGGCTTTATTGAAATAACCTTCTTCTTTGGAGTAGCCAGAGTCAATTAACAATAATCAAGGCCGTTATAGTCCGTCCTGTTCAGTTCACATCCTGTGGATCCCGTCTTCTTTTCTCCTTCTTCTGGTCCCCTCTTGATCTCCTTGGGAGGCTCGGGAAGAGAAGAGAAAGTACAGCAGACGTGAGGGCTGGTATTCACGTTAGCAATACTGGGGAGGGGGAGTGAGGGACCACCGGTGCTCTATTCACTCTCTTGGGACGTGAGGGTTGGTGCTGGGAGACGGGTAGGTGTGGGAGACAACAGGGCGATGAGGTTCTCTGATGCTCGCCTTCCTCCCTACCTACCCCGAGACACGCTCATGTACCTGTTTGAGCCACGCTCCTCCTGGAGCGTGGCTGGGTGCTAGGCAGGAACATTGGCCTCCTGGTTTGTCGGATCCAGACTCTCCCTTCAGGGTCGGGTTTTGTACAGAACGTTCTTCTTTTGGCGTCTCCCTGTGACTCTTCTCCGACTTCAGGCGCTCTCTCTCATGGCATCTTCCTGCTTGCTCTTCTACCTCATCAGATATGACGCTGTAGTCCTGGGCGGAGTCCTCCGGTGAACTGTCCCAGTTAAAGGGGCCGGTGCCAAAATATACCGCATCAGTTTCTTGCGGAGCATTCCCTTCCGCATTCCACCCATCAGTCTGGGGAGAAAGGAGAGGGCGTGTTTCAGGAGGGGCAGACCACCAGTCCCCAACGTGCTCTTGTTCCTCCCGAGAGGACACGGACCCGTGACACCCAATTACTTAATATGTTGGGGGCTCCATGCAAAACCTGAGATAGTGAAGTCAGCTTTGAAAGTATATTTTGTTAAAGGTAAAATTTCTCATTTGTCTTTATTCTATTTATATCCGGAGATAGCTGCAAATGAATCGACCTCTTGTAGGAAAGCGGGTAGAGAGGACTGAGGTTGTGAGAGAAATAATAAAACATCATCTGCATAAGCCGCCAATTTGACTTGGGTATCCTTAAAATAAAAACCATGGATATCTTTATTTTGGCGTACTCTTAACAAAAAAGGCTCTAAGGCTAAGTTGAAAAGAAATGGGGATAGTGGACAGCCTTGTCGGACACCCCTACCTAAATTGAAATAAGAAGACGTCCCACCATTTGCACACACTGCTGCTCGTGGATTACAGTATAAAATTGATATTAAAGAGATAATTTTGACCACTTGAGTGTGTGAAAAAGGTAAGGCCATTCCACTCTATCAAATGCTTTTTCTGCATCTAAAGCTACTGCTGCTAAGGGATGTGAGACGTGGGAGGATTTGGACAGGATATCAAAAAATAAACAAGTATTGTCTGTAATGAGGCGACCTTTAACAAATCCAGATTGTTCCTTTCCTAATAATTCAGGCAAATGGGATTCCAAACGTAAGGCTAGGGCTTTTGAAAAAATGTTGTAGTCTATATTGACAAGGGAGATGGGTCGATAATTTTTACAATATCTTAGGTCTTTACCTTCTTTAGGAATAAGGCAAATTAGGGCGTCGGAAAAGGAGCCAAAAGATTCACCTCATTGCAAAAAAGTACTTAAGAGATTGTGTAGTTTGGGAAGCAGTAAATGTGCGAAGTGTGTAAAAAACTCAACAGTGAAACTGTCTGGACCTGGCGCTTTATCTTTCTTGAGGGTCTGTAAAGCAATAAGGATTTCCTTTTGTGATAAATCAGATTCTAAAAGTGTAAGATCCGGTCGTATGTCAGAAGATTGTTGAATCTCGGATAGAAATTGAGAGATGTGATGCTCTGAGGGAGGAATTTCTGATGTGTATAATGTCTTATAAAATTGGAAAAATTCATTTAAAATATCATTATCTTTAAATTTCAATGTATGATGTTCATCCATAATAGACTCTATATTGAGTTTGTTGTGTTTAACCTTCAAATAATTAGCTAGTACTTTCCCAGCTTTATTCTGGCCTCCATAGAATTTCGCGCTGGATTTTAATAAATAAGTTGAAGCATTGTTGGTTGTTTCCTTATTAAACTGAAATTTAGCATTTAAAAGTTCTGACAAGCAAACTTTCGACTTGGAAGAATAATAAGAATGCTCCAATCTCTTTATCTTGGCCAGAAGAGTTTTAGTGAGCTCCTACGATTTTTACGTTTTTAGAAACATATCCAATAATAAAATCTCTAGCTGTTGCTTTGAAAGCATCCCACACCACATGAAAAGGTAAAGTATCAGATTGATTCAGGGAAAAATAATCATTGGAGAAAGAAATAAAGGAGGAGGTAAATGTTGAGTCCAAAAGCAGAGCATTATTAAAATGCCATTTCCGAGATGTTTTGGGTTTCTGCAAAATGTCAAGTTGAATAGTAGTAGGAGCATGGTCTGATATTAGAATAGAACCAATGTCCGATGCCATCAACGACTCAGATATGTTATGTGATATGAAAAAATAATCTATTTGTGATTGGGTATGATGTGCCGGAGAGTAATAAGTGTACTCCCTTAATGTAGGATTACAAAGTCTCCAAGCATCTATAAGCTTGTGTTGTTTAATAGTTTGCGTGAATAGTTTATGGGTTTTGTGAGGAACAAAAGAGACCACTGAATTGCGATCTAAAAAAGGGTCAAAGACTTGATTGCAGTCGCCTGTGAGGATAAAGTTATCATCAATACACTGTGTAATTTGTTGAGCCAAGGATGTCCAAAAAGAGGAGTCCCCAGCAGTGGGAGCATAGAGAGTAAAGAGACCGGAGCACTCCCCAATAGCAATTTAACAAACAGCCATCTACCATCTTTATCAGAACATTGTGATAACAATTTAACAGGAAGCGATTTACGGCAAAGAGTTAGAACCCCATTACGTTTGCCATCACCTGGAGAGAAAAAGACCTCCCCCACCCAACCACTCTTCAATTTTAGTGATTCCTCGGCCGTTAAATGGGATTCTTGTAAACAGGCTATATCCGCTCCCATTTAGCTACATGTGATAAAACTCTTTGGGGCATATTACCAAGAACGGCGTTAAAATTATCGCCGCTTTAGAGGCAGGAAACTGCCGCTAAAGCGGCGATAATGGGCTTGATAATATGCCCTTGAGAATTCAATAGAAGCCCATGTTCTGGTGTAAACATGGGCTTCTATTGGAATTCTCAGGGCATATTATCAAGCCCATTATCGCCGCTTTAGCAGCAGTTTCCTGCCCCTAAAGCGGCGATAATTTTAACTCCGTTCTTGATAATATGCCCCTTTGTCTTTTAATAGGTGAATGTAAACCTCTGACATTCCACGAGACAAGTTTTAAGGACATAAGACGAATATGAGAAACAATAAAGGATACCAATCAAAGCAAACCATTGGCGAACGTAGAGCATACCAAAGAACAAATCAACTATATGCAAAGTGAATCAAACAAACTGGGAAGAAAAACAGAGAAAAGTAGAGAACTAAGTGTACAAGCGACATTTGAGATGCGAGGGAACAACAGAAAATAATGATTATTTGAATGAAAAACGAGGAAGATAAATAAATGAGGGAGGAAGATAAAGAAAAAAGTGTGAGAAAAATGCAAAATTAAAGGAGAAGGAACATACCTAGAAACTTACAAATAATCCAAGACATATGAAAGGTGGGAGGAGATGAGGCCACATGGAACAATGACGTGTCCAGACTCCATGCAGAAAGGCGGGAAGGAAAGCAGGACCGGCGAGCATTAAAACACAGAGGAAGTACAACATAGAGACATGACCTGTAGGGGAGAAAAACTAGGTTAATAAATAATCAAAGATATTGAAAAAACAATGTCATCAACGATCTATAAACAAAGAAAGTTATTATCATTTTAAACCAAGTTTCAAACACAAAGGTATGTCAAAACACAAGGCTACTATTTGTTATGCGGTAAGAAACTGTCCATAAAATCTGCATGACAAGAATTAAGGAAGCTTTTCAGTTTCACGGGATCTTCATATGTGTTAGTCTTATTGTTGATGGTCACCTTAAACAGGCATGGGTGAAAGAGGCCGTAATGTGCACCTATCGCACGAAGCTGTGGTCTCATTGCTAGGAACTCTCTGCGTCTATCAGCTGTAGGTTTTGAGTAGTCCTGAGAGAAAAACAGGGAATTACCTGACCAGGTAATGTGGTTGATTGCTCTGGCAGCTTAAAGGATCTTGATCAAGTCAGTGTATTCCAAAAAATATAGGATTATTCCTCTCGGTTTCCGCACAGTGAATGAAGACATTGCAGACGCAGGGCCCAGTCGATGAGCCCTCTTAATGTTGAGACGAGTATCCTCTGGTAGATTAAGAACTTTTGGGATAAAGGACTTGAAGAAAGTGATTGGATCTGTGCCCTCCGAGCCTTCGGGTAATCCATATATGTGAAGATTGTTTCTTCTATTCCTATTTTCAAGATTTTCAACCTGCTTTTGCAATGCCAACACTTGAGAGTGTAGAGAGTCCACTTTGGTAGTAGAAGAACTCAGAGATTCAATATTTTTCTCTATTGTGGTGACTCTGTCTTCCAAGCTTGACCATCTATCAGTTAGAATTTGCAGTTTAGAGTTAGTTTCCTCAACAAATGGGCGTAGAGCCCTGATCTCTTCTAATAACAAGTCTAATGAGACTGAAGAGGGTTGTTTCGGAGGAGAGGAGGGTCCTTCTTCAAACGTTTACTCAACGCTTTATTAACACCAGTGGGTATAGTAATGGTAGATGGCGAGGCGCCCTTAGGCGAAACATTCGTTGAGTCTTCCATTAAAAAACAAATAGACCGAGAGTTGAGGCGAGTTGAGAGCTTACGTGCAAAGGGCGTTGATTTAGAGAAACCCTTAGTTAGTTTGCCATGCACCTGAGCAAAATTGTAACAACAAGAATAGCAACACCAGCAAATAGAAAATTTTGTGTTTGACGTGTTCTTCACCAATGCTAAAATACCACCTCAATACTATGTAGATGAGCATATGGTTGAAGAAAGGGCGCAGATTACTCTACCCTTACAGATGTGTTAAAGAAGGGTGAAACATTTTAAGCCATGTCAGATGGTTTCTTGTAAGTATAATCTCTCATACTCTTTAGTAATATATCTCAAAATAGAAATGAAGTGGAGCAAAGGATTATAGTCTTTGTGCAGGCATATGAAAAAAGCTGATGCAAGCTTTGCGAGACAGGCTCTGCGAATCAAGAGAAGGAAGGTCAAAATGAAGCATGTAAAATGACCCTTCCCTCTTAAGGATCAAAATAATAATGAGCTATTAAAGTTGAAAGCATCAGCCATGTTATCGGTGGTCAAGTGAAGAATATGGCCATGAACTGGCACCAATAATGCAGCACAATTCTAAATGGAGCAAAGCTGCGGTGAATACCGGCATACGCGTATCCCCTGAGACATTGCACATGAAATCTCCTCAGCACGAAAAACAAAATGGCGGCCGCTTAATAAACGGAGCCGCTCCGTATCGCGGTAAGGAAAGAATGCTGCTTACGGGACACCATGGGTGAGAATAATCACCTCAATCGATGCTTCTCTACTTCAGAAGGTCAAACCTTCATTTTGGCGTCCATGTGTGGGTTGGTTATCTCGTCAGGTCCGCCGTCGTCACCACCGACCCGGGAGAGTCAGGGACCAGCAGCCATCTTCTTTGGGCGCTAGCCATGCCCCCCTCCTTTGCAAATTTTAGATTAACTTCATTGTTGTTTAGAACTGTTATATACACTGTGGCGGATTCTTTGGAGCCTCTCCAAATTATAAATAGATTCTCAGTACACCTGTTGCAGCCGACAAGCTAATCGACCCACAAATAAGTGGTCTCCAACCAGGCTACTTGTTTCTCCCACAAGCGCATGAATATATTTATATATACGAATATGGTACTTCTATAAAACAAATATAGTCAAAGGGCAGTGAAGCACTGTGCATGGTCAAAGCCAATCATAAAGTCAATGAGTATTAGGAGAGGAAGCTAGGTTGTAGACTGTTAATGCATAGTGATGTAGTGTTGTTTAAAGAGATGAGCCTGCAACTTTGTCCTAAATTGGAGAAGTATTGGGGCAGTCCTGATGAATTCAGGGGATGTTGTTCCAGACCCTGGGTACTTAGATGGAAAAGACCAGCTGCTTTGTTTTTAATTTTTTCCACTTCTTAGTCTGCAGTCTGATGGTGTCCTTTCTGTATATGTGCAGAGAACAAGCATGGGTGGTGAAGAGGTCTGCATGATATGCGGGGGATCTGGTCTTGGTAGCTTTGTAAATAAAGTATTAAGTATTAAGTAAAAAAGGCAATATTAGACAAAAAATGACTGATAATGAAATTATGCCTGTCAGAGTGCAATGCCTATGTGAGGATATTCAGAACTGGCGGATGTAGTCAAGCTGGATTAGGAGTAATGTGTAACTGAGAACATGTTGCATTGAAAATGTGTTGAAAGACACAAGATCCAGTGCCCATGCGAGTCAAAATAATCAAAGCTAACGCAGTTTTAGGAAGGCATCAAGACCTCTGCAACCTCTGGAAAATATCACTCAGAGACCGTCCAGTACACACTTGATACTCTGCAAGTTAAGTAAGTCACTAGAAATCCAACACTTTCCTCAGTACATCTCCTTAACGATTACCCACATTCTCCAAACCACACACTCACCCTGATGTGGTTCAGAAGCAAAATCAAGCAAAATCATTCAAGGAAGAAACTCCACTTGATGAAGCACACATTTAGGCTGATGTCTGCACATAGTGAGACAAGGGCATGTAAGTTGCAGAGGCTTTGCTATACGAATTCCTACAAACATAATATATCATAACTACGTTTCTGGAGCTTTGCACATTGTGCTGAGGTGTACACTTTGTAAGCCTAAATATGCACTGCCTCAAAAAATTAAAGTATGGGCAATACCTGCCTAAAACTAAGGTGAATGTAGTGCCATTCTCCTACAAAAGCTAAAGTGCATGAGTCACCTGTTAAAAAAGTATGGAGTATTAATTGCAACTTTCAGCCTCTTACACCCTTAAAGATAAAGTCATGAGACTGCAGCTCAAATCATGGTGGACTACTTAGTGCAGTTAGTAAATTATTCTATCAGGACCCTCAAGTACTGAATGTGATGAAAATATGTATAGTTCAAATAAAAGATCTTAAAAATGTAGCAGCCACTATTGGTAAGAAAAAGTCAATCACTTTGGATGAAATTTTCATTTTTATTGATTGTTGCAACTTTTCCACTATTCACCGGTTGGTTCAATGATGTGGGCAAGTCAAACTGGATCTCTGTCTTCCTAAACTTCCTGAACTGGGTAGACTCTGGGTCCAGAGGTTAAGGCAATTTGAAGGGGAGAATTGGTAGCTGAAAGTGATCCATCAGCCTTAAAGGCCAGATATAGAGTTAGCTGGCAGTGAAAAATCCTCTGATTGTTAACCCGTAGAGAATCCTACAGCAACGTTCTCCTAATATATATAGTACATAGAGCAATTCTAAGGAATGATTATGCACCAATAGATGATCTTCCACAAGACAATTAGCAATTGTGTCCCCAAGTAATATGGTTGCCTAGGTCCATTGTACTCTAAATCTTGCTCAAAGTCTCTTTTCATGCCGTTAAATTACAGCCAGTTGTGAGGTAACCACTACTGCACACAGATAGTATGTTCACCGTGTTAATGACAAATCGCAGGGTTCTTTTCCTCACCACAATCCGGATATTGAATTTTCCAATGATCAGTAGTTTAAGACTCACAGCAACTGTCAAATCAATAGGGTGACTTACCTCAGTTACTGAAAGGGCTTATTCTATAATTGAAAGTAGCATAGCATATTGCCAGATTTGACCCAGACTATGATTAATCAATAGGTTGCTTTTCAAGGTTTTTTGCAATTTGTCCGCAACTAACAGCTCTGTCATCGTCACCAGCTGTGCTTGTTAATCAAGGTAGTCCCTGATTTGATAATTTGAATGAATATTTTCCTTTATTTTGAACCTAACTGCCTCTATTTTAGAATGGATATTTGACCTTTTTTATCTATTTGTTGTTATTATAATAGTGAGAACTGAATGAGATAAAAGTTTTGTCTAAGTCAGCATTACACGCCGTGAGACATCATCCATATGGAAGACAGATCTTCCATTTGGATGCCCACTACAATGTGAATGCATTAGTAAATTAAGACAACATTTTAGATTGCTTACTTTTCAGGTGCTAACAATTTCAATATTATGCAATACATATTTATCTTATGATATTGATAACCACATTTGTGTAATTATTTGCTCCTTTGTTTTATGGATTGGCAAACATGTCACTTTGCTATAACTAGTGAACTCTTTTTCAAATATAATGTTCATGGATAGATAT
Organism: Calotriton arnoldi; assembly: GCA_963921515.1. Classification (NCBI taxonomy): domain Eukaryota; kingdom Metazoa; phylum Chordata; class Amphibia; order Caudata; family Salamandridae; genus Calotriton; species Calotriton arnoldi. Next base: position 196,529 of record CAWUFW010013487.1, read on the forward strand.
GGCAGGGAGAGGTGTGGGTACGGTGGAGGTTGAGCCAGACTACACATCAAGGGGCTTATTTACAAGGCCCTTACGCCACTTTTGCGTCATTTTTAACATGGGAAAAATGACACAAAAGTGGCGCGAGGGGCTTGTAAATCTGCCCCTAAATGTGTCAGTTATTAGCTAATGAAGTGGAGGTTTATGTTACGACAGATTTATTCTGGACAGTTATATCCAATATCATATAATAAGTTTAAAATCTTGTTGGAAGCAAAATGCTATATTTGTTTGCAAGGCAAGGAATATTCCCAAGGGACAGGGTGAGTGATTTTCAAGATTTTCATGCCGCAATTGATCTTGCAATCTTTCTTCTTTTCCTGACAAATACCTGTTGTGAGTATGCCATAAGGAACATATATTTCATTAACATGGATGTTATGAACGCACCTGCCCTTGCCTGTAATGCAGGCGCCGAGATACTCTTGAGTGAGTCGTGTGCTATACAAAGAACAATAAAATAAATTAATTAATATGTCTGGGCATTTCACCTTTGTGCATCTGATTATATCACTGCATTGAAAGAAAGGCATTTATTAAAAGTGATAGTTCTCAAACATGAACTTGGAAACATTCATGCCTTTCTCACCCTGGCAATAATGTCATTAGTGAGCCAAGTGAATCAGATGTCATGTCCACCCTTTAAGTGGCCTAGATTTTTATTTTACATGGGACAGCATTGTAGTTTATTAAATTATTAACTCAAGATATTTTGTACACCGCACATCCTGATCTCATGAATTTCAGTTTTACAGATAAGAGACTAAGGGCCAGATGTAGGTGGCTAAATACCAGTCGGTAACGCCGAAATTCGCAGAATTTCAGCGTTACCGACCGGTATTTAGCCATGTGCAATGTAGGAAACACCGAACGCCATCGCAAATAAGGAATCGGTAAAAATAAGGGAAACCAGTTACCGATTCCTTAATTAGCGATTAGCAGACACCGAAACCCCTAAATACTGAATCGGTAAATAAGAAATCCTTAAATAATCGCAAATCCGATGTACCAAAAAACTGTAATACCGAATTTTCGAATATTCGGTATTTAGGAGTCGCTAATTACCACTGACTCAAAGCAGGTGGTAATCAGGTGCACTGCATTTAAACAGCCCCAAAATGCAACAGTGTGAACACAATGGCGGCCCTCTACGTAATTGCAAGGCGGCTACGTTTGCAAGCAGCAGGACTGAGGATCTGGAGATGGGAGGAGCGCGTGTATAGACTGCGCATTACACTCTTCCAACTGACTGAGGCTGAAATCCATGAGAGGTACAGGCTACACCCCCAAACCATCCTAGACCTGATACGGGACCTGCACCCACTCCTGGAGCATCAGACACCAAGGGCGCACGCAATACCAACACATGTTCAGGTGCTCTGTAGCCTGCACCTACTTGCATCAGGAAGTTACCAGGGGGTGATAGCTGTGGCAGGTGGTGTGTCACAGAGTTGCCTGTCCCGTTTCTTCAACTCTTTCTTGGATGCCATGATGCAAAGAATGCATCACTACATACGCTTCCCCAGCACACAGGCGGAACTGCACAAGACAAAGCTGGATTTTTACCAAAAGGCACAGTTCCCTCATGTAATAGGGTGCATTGATGGGACACACATACCAATCTGCCCACCTGCAGCTACAGAGTATATATACCGCAACCGCAAATCTACGCATTCCATCAACGTGCAGGTGATATGCGATGCGGACCACATCATCACTGACATTGTGGCCAAATTTCCAGGGAGTACCCATGACTCCTACATATTCCGGAACAGTGGGATCTACACACGTCTGGCTGGGGGTGAATTTGGAGAAGGATACCTGCTAGGTAAATCAATGTGACACACCCTGATGTATACCTTGGATGAATGTGTGGGTGACTCATATTAATGGCACTTCCTTTCTCACTTAGGTGACAGCGCATATGCCGTGCGGGCATTTATCCTGACGCCATTTCTCAACCCATCCACACCAAGTGAGAGAAGATACAATGTGGCACATAAAAGCACACGCAACGTTGTGGAGCGCACCTTCGGACTACTAAAAAGCAGGTTCCGCTGCCTCCACAAAAGTGGAGGTGCACGTCAGTACCGCCCCATCATCTGCTGTAGAATAATAGCAACATGTGCCATGCTGCATAACCTTGCCACAAAGAAAGTAACAGCAGTGGAACTAACAGACTCTGAGGACGAGGATGAGGACTGTCCACAGCCAGAGCACAGTGCAGCAGGTGTGGCAGCAGCACTAGATGGGAGACACAGATGGGCAGAGATAACACGCAACTATTTCTGAGTAAGTAAGGAGACACAGCCAGTTACTGTAAGTGAGTGACGGTGTTTAATTAGCATAGCACACCACCACAACATGAAGGGCGTCACATGCCAGGCCTAATTTAAATGCAGTTTCCAAAACCAAAATGGGTTACACCACCCATTTCGGTAAGCCATGTGATGGCTGGCATTACTATCTGCGCCCACGCGCTGCACTGCTGCGTCCCTTGGGCACACTGTCCTCACTGCCAGTCTGTCCTGTGGCAGTGCTGTGCCGTTCGCTGTGCCTCCTGGACTCTGTGATAGGTGGCGTGATGCTACTGCGGCTAGTAGCCTCTTCACTATCCCCCCATCACCTGTAGTGGCTACCTGGTTGGTCTGTAGCACTTCTAGTGCACTGGTCACTGTGACCAGCCCCCTTGCCACATCACGGCTGCAGTGGGCCATCTCCTCCTGCATGGCCACCGAGCGCCAGCAGAGCAGAGAGGCGGCAGTGGAGTGGCGGTTCACCGCCTTGGTGTAGTTGTCCAGTTTCTGCCTCTCACTGCGCATTGCCAGACGGTCCTCTTCAAATTTGCTACACAGCCACCTCACTGCCTCGGACATGTCCCTCATGCCCTCAGCCACAGTATTGTTCATGGAACAGATGCCCTTCTCTATGCGCAGCATGTGCCCATTCATCTGTACCATCTGCCGCTGGACTGACCTTATGGCTTTGCCTTGCAGGCTCTGCACCTTGAGCATGTTCCCCTCAAGACCGGCGAACACACTCTCATCCTCGCCCTGTGAAGCAGGACTGGCTGCCCTTGCCCTGCGGCATCTGGCATGTGTGTGGGCGCGCTGTGTGGGGGACTGTGAGCCTGCACCGTTGGCATCCTCAGCCACCGTGGACTGTTGGCCTCCTATGCTGTCCTCCTCGGACAACTCCATCTGCTGGAGGCTGGCCACTTCATTCCTCCTGGCTCTTGGTGGTGGTGGCGTTGATGGTGGCGCTGGTGATGCTGGTGGTGATGGTGGTGGTGGTGGTGGTGGTGGTGATGGTGGTGGTGGGGTGGTGTGCCCTGCTGGCAACATGACCTCCTCCTCTTGTGTCCTCTCTGTCCTGGGTGCCTTTCGTTTGCTCCCCTCTGCAGCCCTGCGCCTTGGCTCGCCTGTGAAGACAGAATGTACATTTGCTCACTTATCTGGCAGCATTTGCGTGATAATAAATTTCATGCCTGCCAATCAAACTGACTGTCCTCTGCTTGCTAATTGCTGATGTGTGTCACATCCCTTTGGGTTCAGTGGACTGACTGTTCTGACATGTGTTACTTCTGACTACATCTCCCATAATGCATTGCTGGTTTTCAGTAAAACATGTACTGGAGTGGGATTCACAATGCCTCATTGGGGATTGGGGTTAGGGAGTGGGGGGCACAGCAAGCAGTGCATGTATCTTACCTTGTTTGTTGCCAGCTCTGGCTGAGCTGTCTGCATCCCCAATCCCACTCACACTCTCCGGCTGGAGGGTGGACTCGACCAGGAGATCCAGGGCAGTTGGTGCAGGTGCTGTGTTTCTCCCTCCACCTGTAAGGTTGGCTTGCTGCTTTCTGTCTGCCAGCCTCTCCTTAGCACACTTCCTCAGGTCATACCAGCGTTTTTGTAGGTCCTCAATGGAGCGCTGGGTTACTCCAATGGCATTTATTCTTGCTTGTATGACCAGCCAAATCTGCCTTTTCTGGGATTCAGGCACGTGCAGAGACTGTTTCCCAAACAGTTTGCCGTGGTCCTTTGTGACATCCTCAATAAGGACCTCCAGCTCCCTCTCACTGAATTTATGCTTCCTCTTTCTTTCAGCTGCATCGTTCTCCCTCTCCTGGTTGTCCATATGTGCTCAGTCTGGTCAGCAAAATGTTTGTATGGTTGCTCCTGGCTTGTTTGCTGTGCTCCCTGCCTCTCAAACAGCTTCAGGTTCAGTGCAGGTGCATGGGTGTGGCCACTTCCTGGTTGTGGGGTAATGAGGAAGCACAGGATTGGCTGATTCGACAATTACCGTTTTTTAAATTACCGATTTGCTAATTACCGAATCGGTAATAAGGAATCGGTAAATATTTTTACTGATTCATTCCGATTCGTTATTTTTTAACAGATTATTACCGATTCGGTTAAATTTTACCGATTATTACCGATTCGGTAAAATTTTACCGAATATTACCGATTCGGTAATTTTTACCGATTTATTACGTACATCTGAAATACCGAGTTCTTAATAGCGATTCGGTAAAATTCACTATTAAGGAATCGGTATTTCAGAATTACCTAGATCTGGCCCTAAATGTATAAGGAGATTGAGAGGCTTAAGATTCTATTTCATTCCAATTCAATAATCATGTCCCTTCCTTTGTGTACTTTACTAGCCAATGATAGCTATAGAATCAGTGAAGGCTTACCCATAGGGTGTGGTAATGGGATAGTGGCTCAAATACAGCATAAAAAAGCATTGGCAAATCTATGACTCTCATAGAAACTAAGGACCTAATTTAAAGGGCAGTAAGGAATTAAACCCTCAAAATAAATTCCACAACTCACTGTCCACCATGTACATGCTTCCCTTCCCCTATGCCCACCTTATACTCCCCCTCGCTCCGTTGCCACTGCCCTCCAGCATTAGTGCGTTTCTTGGTCACACGACAGACCATACTTTTGGCCTCCAGGAAAACTTTTGCGAGTACTCATGGTCTAGAACATTCAAGAGTAGAGGGCTCTCAACCAGTACTGCCCTGCAATCGCGATTTTGCATTTAAACTAAGGTGGCCTATCAATGCCTAGATTTGATATTTATAAAGGGCGTTTGATGGTACTGTGGGTGCACTGATATTTTATAACTTTGGAAATGAAACAAAGTGTTAAATGCTTGTGTTCCTGAATAAATACTGACTGACAGCATCATTCTGAGTGCTGAAGACATTCTGAAATCACTATAAATGTCCGTACCCAAATTCTGATTCCAAGTCGGACAAAAATTGTACTGCCATTTGGAGTCCTTTTCAGTGCAAATTCCTCCAAGTAATGTTTTGAAGAATGTGCAGTAGCAAATACTTTCACAAAGTGGAAAACAATCGTAAAATAAGATTTCTTACGATGGTTCTGCATTTTAATCCTCATTTGATGGTGCAAAACCTGGAACCATGTGCGAAAGTTGCACGGGGTGATACAGGCAGCAATGGTATTCTGTGAGAGCCGTTTTTGTAACTGACATTAACCACCTATTTGGAATAAGGCTATTGGCTTCCACCTTCTGCCATCATTTTTAATAGTCCTAGGGGGATATTCTCAAGAGCATGCGATAATCATCGCCAAAATAGGTTAACGCAATTTTTCACATCGCGGGAAAATTACTCTGTGTTAACGTCTTATTCTCAACACGGTGGTAACATGCGATAGTTTCCCGATAACGCCTCAAATGCCTGCGATAAAATTACCTGGACGGCGATAAAAATCTAAAGCCTAACGTGAAAAAACTTGCGATGGGCCCAACTGTGATAAAAAATCCAGCAATAAGTAGTGCCAGGCCTGCAAGTCCCACAAGTCCGGCGGGAAAAACCACTATAAAAGCGGCAACAAAAAACACAAACAACTGCGAAGCACCATGGAGGTAGCCGGAGCAAGTACAGAGGACGACCAGAACCCCACAAGCCCCACGGAGGATCAGCCTGGGACCTCGGGATCAGGGAAGGGCAAGGAGAAGAAGAAGAGGAACCTGCCTTTCAGTACGCAGGAAAACCAGATCCTCATTACGGAGGTGATAGAACATCACCACCAACTGTTCATCACCTCCACTGTGTCATTGGCAACTAAAAATACTATATGGCAGTCCATCTTGGCCAAGGTGAATGCAGTCGGAGGGAAGAGAAGGGAAGTGTATGACTGCAAGAAGCGCTGGACTGATGTGAAGCGCAAAACCAAGCTGAAACTCGCAGCCAACCTGAAAGCAGCAATACAGACTGGGGGTGGGAGTCCAGAGACACACCAGGAGCTGGATGAGATGGAGGAAATGGTGACCCGAGTCATCACTGGGGAGACGGTGGCAGGAGTTGGGGGACCGGACACTGCACAACATGACCTCAGCCAACAGCAACAGGGTGGGTAACGACCAGGGACTGGGGGGGGCGGGGGGAGATGGTCACAATGGCACACATGCACAATTAAGTATAGAACATCTGCGGACAAACCATGCCCAAGAGTCACAACTCCGACCAAGAGCCCAATTTACCCAAGTCTGCAATATCTCAGCACTGTACAAGCACAGAAGTGAAAGGCACACCGCCTGAAAGGGATAAAGGCCAGCAAAATCAGAGCTGAAGGGGCAACACACCCACAATGCAACACACACAAAAGAATCAGAGCACCTCAACATTGACAACAATGTGGTACAAACTGCAACACCTTCACAACAGAACAGAGGACACAACTGCTGCCGCTTGTGTGTAGAAAATGGCCATTCACATTTGGCATAGCAGGAAACTGTGAGATTATAATGTACAAGTACAACCTCACATCCCTGATGGTGTAGAAATGTCATCTGTCCCGCATCAAATAGAAACCCCCTCACAAACAGTCACAATGTACATTGTCATGCAGTCTGTAAGTAAACTTGTACAATGTGTAAACATACATGTGAACACAATGTCAATCTGCATCTCCCCTTCACATTGCAGAGGGAGAATCAACACCTCCTGCAGAGCAGACCCAACAACTCAGCACTGATGATGAAGAGGACCTCCCCAACATCAACACCGACGCCCGTCAGCAGCTCACGGACAGCTTCGGCACCCCACCTCCAGGAGCAGGGCAGCCCAGCTGCATCGAGGAGACCCCACCCCCTGCTCAGACCACACAGCAGGAAGCACCCACCACCACGGCTGTCTCCCAGGACCCCCACGACCAACACATGGCATTCCAACGCCGTGTGTTAGGGTGCCTGGAGAAAATGGCTGAGCAGCTGTGGGTGGGGTTCGACCTCATGGCAGACAAACTAGATGCCATACGTGGGTGTCTAAGTCCAATCAGGGACCACTTACTGTCCCTAACGGACACCCACTGTCCGCTCCATGCTCTCCAACAATCCATGGCTGACATCGCTGGAGTCATGACTCTGAGCCAAGAACAACTGTCTAGTCAGAGTGGCTCCAGCGATGTCAGCCATGAGTTGGGACACATAAGGAGAATGATGGAGAGCTTGGAGCGGATGCAGGCGGAAAGAATGTTTGCCACAGCTGCACACCAGCGAGATGTAGCTGTGATCTTCCATGCCCTGCAGATCCTCATCATGGCATTCCCGCCACAAGGCCTGGCGCGGATGAATGCTGCTGCTACTACTTCATCCACATCTCCGCCCCCTGAAGTGTCAGTGCCACACAGTGCGGCAGACATTCCACATCCGGCCCCTGATGTGTCAGTGCCACACAGTGATGCAGACTAAACACCGCCACCCACATGTGAGGCACCTGACACATCAGAGGACGAAAATGATGATGAATCTGGCTTTGTGGTAAGAATGAAGTGGTAGCATTCATCTCCGCCATATGGCCTGTTTCAGCTTGGTTCTGCCCTCTGCATCATGCACTGGAATAACACCTTCCACTGTCCCCGATACACTCAGCGACACTCACCTTGGACCTCGACATGGACTGCCATATTTTGTTTGGTTACCAATGACACAGCAATCACACTGCGGACTGAAGTCTTCCTGTTCCGATGAACTTGTCAATCCCTAAAGGACTCTGGCTGGTCCTCCACGGGGCAACAATGTAAAGTGGGGTTTGCATGGCCCTGTACTGGTCCAGCTTCAAAACTCTACTGAATGCGAATAGAACATTCTAATTCACACAGATGTGTCATGGCTATGATCAATCAAGTATGAAAGTATGGATGAATGTAGGGACAGTGATTCCACAAAAAGGTACTCCCTGGGTAATGCTATCAATGCTCATGTATGGCCATGACCCAGATCGGCAGTGAGACACACATTGTCATTCAAATCAACACTCATCACTGTTGAATACAAGTGAAGGTGCAAAGACTGTATTAGCATATGCGTGTCAGTACAGGCAAGATAAGTGCCACAACATGCAGACCAATGCAGCAGTATGTCAGAATTTTGGAACGTTGCAAAGCGCCTCAGTCCACTCCGGGGGAGTGCCTCACCTTTCACAGATGTGTGTTAACCCGAGTTGTTGTCCGCTCATGTATTCGGAGTCCAGGCGAATGCAGCCATGTCCACTGTTGTCGTGGGATATGTGACCAGATCTCCAAGATGCAACAAGGTGTTGGGACATGTGCAATGGGTTCCAATCTGTTGTGGCTGCAGGTACGTAGTTACTCGTCCATGAAAGCGATTGCAGCTTCGTATGCTATCATTTCCAACATGAGGTCGTTGTCAACTTCATCAAACAGGACGGCGAGGCAATCCATTGGCAGGTCCGGACAGATGTGCTGCGTCCACCCCCTTTCACCAATTAGCACTACAGCCCAATAGGGGAGCGGTTCAATGTGGTCACTGCACACAAGGAGTTGTGCAATCTCCCAGGTCCAGCTGCCAGCATGTATGCCAAGTATCAAGGCATCGCATAAACGGGTAGCACGGTGACACTCCTGGTCGTGGGCCAACAGGGGGCGCACACACATTTCAAAATCCAGTTCAGCTACCATCCTGTTGGATAGGCAGACATCCATGGACCACTCGAATATGCACGCTTGACAATGCAACACAGGCTGAACGCAGGTGACGTTGGCAAGGCGGAGGCTTAACCGGTAACTGATCCGCAGCACTGCCAATGGCAGTGCCCCCAGTAAATGCAGCATAACTGCACGGTACAGTTCCAAGTGACAGGGATTGTGCATGTGTCCGGGATGTTCTGCCATTGAGTTAGTGGCTCTGGTTGAAGCGGCACTGTTCTGACTTGCGCCAGTTCTGTGGATGAAATGCCACAGCTCGGATCAATGAGTTGTTTTATTGTGCAACGGTTGTACGCCTGGGATGGTGTGGGAGTAAGTGTGAAGGCCATTCCATGCAAGACAACTTTGAGCAAGGACTTCTGTGTGTGGGGTGTGTATACATTTGGCTTTCGTCGGGCTGTGCATAGTGTGGGAGTCGCCATCAACTGCTATAGTATCTGTCCGGGGGTGCCGGGCACATGCAATTCCGAGGTCAGAGGTGCAGATGTGCTTCCACCTGATAGCTCAGACAAAGGAGCTTTCATCCCTAATGTTAGTTTGTCATCTGCTTGCATTCAGGTAATGTGATGTGGCTTGTTGGGGGTGGGGTGGGATGTGTGTGACTTTGGGATTCATGTTTGACATGTCTTGCATGTGGCAAATGAGCGGCATCACTGTGTGTTACGTTGCCTCACAGCTGCTCCTCCCTCCCCCCGAGCCTATTTACTTGTGTGCGCTGCGCGGTTGCATCACTTGCACTCCTATGGCACACCATTGTCATGCCTGGCTGCGCATGTCCACAAGCCTGACAACGACACTGTGATGTTGACCGTTGAAGGTGGGTGGCCACGTGAGTGTAGGCCTATGGTAAGGATATGGCGGTCACAGATGTAGAGTTTGTGCCTGGCTGTACTCGTGCTGCGATTAAGGCTAGGCATTTGGCTCATGCTGCGGCAATACAGATACACATAACACTTGGCATGTATGAGCCAAGACCCCGAGCGGTCTTGCGCTCCATTCATTTCTCCGTTCGTGCGAGCCCTCCCTCCTGGTGCATGCTACATTGCAACATTGTCGATTGCGGGCCGGGTGGCGCAGACACTACAACAGAGACACACCCATTAGTCACTTCCTTGTCCAGGCCAGCACTGAATCACGCCCAGAGCCCAGGGCAAATTCTTCACACCCCTACGCTGGACTGGCGTACGCCGGCCCAGCCCACTCCGCTTACGCTTACAGGGGACGATGACAAAGCTACGTGTCCAAGGTCTTACCCACTGCCTGAGGTGACATGGTTGCGTCCGCTGTCCACAGCACAATGTAATGTGGTAGGGCCCTGGGACATCATGCATACATGATGACCACACGGACACACTTAGATAGATAGTGGAACTGGCTACGGGCACGTGCGCCCGGCCCATTTTATTACATGGATCACATGTCCAGTGGCGCCGGTGCTGGATGGGTGTGGGGTGAGTGTAAGCCAGCCCTCAGGGAGTGGTTGGTGCTGGCAACAACTAGAACAGTGAGCATCGGTTCACACACACAAGACTCATTCATGAAGGGTCCATGACTTGTGGTGCACTGAGAGAGTGGCACCTGAAGCGCTCAGCGTGTGTGCAGCCTACGATGATGCGTCGTCCGGGCGGGCCGCACTGGAAGCAATGTCTGTTGCCTACTGGACTGCACCATAAATAAATCAAGACTCAATTTGAATTGTGAGCCCTGCTGACCGCAGTGTAGGCGGGAGGCAGCGTTCAGAAAGGGCCCACAGCCACGTGGTGATGACTTGTGGTGCACTGAGTTAGTGGCACCTGAAGCGCTCAGCGGGTGTGCAGCCTGCGATGATGCGTCGTCCGGGCGGGCCGCACTGGAAGCAATGTCTGTTGCCTACTGGACTGCGCTATAAATAAATTAAGACTCAATTTGAATTGTGAGCCCTGCTGACCGCAGTGTAGGCTGGAGACAGCGGTCAGAAAGGGCCCACAGCCACATGGCGATGTCTTGTGGTGCACTGAGTAAGTGGCACCTGAAGCGCTCAGCTGGTGTGCAGCCTGCGATGATGCGTCGTCCGGGCGGGCCGCACTGGAAGCAATGTCTGTTGCCTACTGGACTGCGCCATGAATAAATCAAGACTCAATTTGAATTGGGGGACCTGCTGACCGCAGTGTAGGCCGCAGACAGTAGTCAGCACACACATAACTCCGCGGTGCTGTGCCGCTGGGTGCGCTGGGGGCCTGTGTCGCGGGAGCCAGCGATCGGCTGAGGAGGCTTGCGGTCATGGCGGCGGACTCATGGCAGGGTGAGGGGCGACGCCCTGGCAAACACGTTGGCCATCCCGGAAGTGAACCACACCCAGAGCCCCGGCCTATTTATTCACACTCCTATGCTGGACTGGCGTACGCTGGCCCAGCCCACTCCGCTTACGCTTACAGGGGGGGACGACACAGCTACATGACCGAGGTCTTCCCCACTGCCTGAGGTAACATGGTTGCGTCCACTGTCCACAACACTACAAACACCAGCAGTATATGTCCACATGGACATGTGTGTGCTCTGCATACTAAAGTCTGTCCAGCACATCACCGCCACACTTGGCATTGTGTACATTTTTTCTCATGGGTGACTTGCCTCCTTCACACATACTTGGTTCCCACCTCTCCCCACATTCTGCAATTGTGTGGCTGAGGGACCATGCCGTTTTCGGAAGGTCAGCTGTGTTCTTCTGCGCTGCCTAGGTGGTAGTCATGGGGGGGTGGTCCGGGGGGGTGGTCCTGGGGGTGGTGGCGGTGGGTGTTGTGGCCCTCTTGGGTCTCCAAGCTGCATGATCATTGGCTCCATGGCATCTGTTGGTCTTCAGATGTGGCTCTGGGCTGGGCTCCCTTTAATGCTGCAGGTTGTCGTCCTGCTTGACACCAGTAAAAGGCAGGTGTTAAATCCCTGCTGCTAACGTGCCTTATTGCTTGTTTTTGGATCGCTTCGCCGATCTGGCTGGTCAATGGGAATATCGCAAAGTGGTGTTTTCGTGTGTTTTTGCACGGGAATGCCTACTCTGCATATCATTAGCGTTAGTTGTCGCTCTCATCCGTGGCGATGTTTTTTGCGGCAGCAATCGCTGGAAAACTGGCGATATTGGCAGTTTGCACCAGCTTGAGGATAGGGCGATAAATCTATCGCCACTTTTGCAGCGCTAAAGTGCTGATAAATCGGCGATAAGTCCTTGAGAATATGCCCCGTCGTGTTCCTCTTGGATTTCGACAGACATACTTTGAGCTAAATATGCAATGACAATTTAAAAAGGAAATGTGTTACACAAAGGTAGCTTGGGTAAATAGCTGCTTCGGTATTTTCAGTAATACATATATTCCCCAATAGTGATTATAGTTTTTGTGTCTACGCGATATCTTATGAAACCTTTACGTTTTTTGTCACGTTTGAATTTCTGCCAGTGTTGTGCAGTGTACCCTGCAGTATCGTATTCTTTGGCATCGATTCACGAGTTCTTTAAATGATTCAACTCCCCCCTCTTTCTTTGGAAGACCAGTGAAGGCATTTTTGGCCATTTGCTTCCTGTCAAATTAGAGTTATGGTGTGTGAAATTGAAAACGTGCTCTTGAATCATAATTTGCTTACTCTGCTAAATATATGCTAGAGACATTTGAATACGGAAAGAATGACGCTATGTGAGCAATATGTGAAGTTTTTAGCTTTGGTCCTTGTGTAAAATGCATCTAAATATGCTGCATACTGTAAATACAGACTACATGACAGATGGATAATTTAGCATCTCTGCTAACGAATAACTTTCACCCTTCTTTCTAAATATATTCCTGTTTACTTAACACTGTTCACAGAAACAGATGGAACATATGTTTTAGGCAATCTGTGGCAAGAGAGCCCTTACTCTCACCATACATACCAGTGATGCTAAAAATGAGTAATAATAATGCTGCTGCTTGGATGGAGCTTATTCTTTTCCACGGTCTAACTTTTACTTTGAAACGTCTAAAAAACTGCATATTCATTTACAGTATGCTGTTAGAAGAACCTCGCATGCTGCAGATAACAGCATTAAAGAGGTAGAACATACGGATACTGTTTTGAAAACAGCATATTGCTTAGGTGTTCATTCAACAGACTAAACTTGTCGGTGAAAAGGAAGCCTTTGTGAGTTTCCTTAATGTTCCAAAGTCAATATTTAGTACACAAAAGGAGTTAGGAGGCACTAAATATAAATACAAGCGTGTGTTCAGAAAGTGATCCTTAGATCATTTCTGTTTTGCAAATAACAATTGATAGAAATTGTTGTATTAAAAGATTTCAGGAATTGTCTCTCATACATATTTCTGCACTGGAATTGGTTACTAAATTATTTTCAAGGAACCCATCGAGAGTTTCACTCCAAGTGCCCCAGCAAAACACATTGGATGCGGGTGGATGTTTGTGTCTGACTGGGAAATTCAAGTGTTTAACCAATTTTGCACATTTCCTTTGCTTACATTTCAGCAGACATGGGTCTATTCAACGACTAATTTTGGCAAGTATTGTTCTTGACACAATTAGGGGCATATTCTCAAGAACGTGTGATAACTACCGCAAGTGTAGCTTAACGCAACCCTACACATCGCAGTCCATCGCCGGAAAACAACTCTGTGTCAACGTGGTATTCACAACACGGCGGTACCATGTGATAGTCACAGGACAACGCGTCAAATGAACGCGTTAGAAACAACGCGACGCCGCAAAAACGCGAAACCCCAACGCGAAAATAGTAGCGATGATGCCAATTGTGATACAAAAATCTACGAAAACCAGCCACAGGCCTGCAATACCCACGTGTCATGCGGGAAAATGCACCATAAAAGTAGAAAAAACATACCGACAAAAGCCAAAGAACAGCGAAGCACAATGGAGGCAGCTGGTGCAAGTACAGAGGACAACCAGAACCCCACAAGCCCCACGGAGGACCAGCCTGGGACCTCGGGGTCAGGGAAGGGCAAGGACAAGAAGAAGAGGAAGACGAAGCTCAGTCCGCAGGAAAACAGGATCCTGATAACGGAGGTGATAGAACACCATCAATCACTGTTCGTCACCTCCACTGTGTCACTGGCAACTAAAAATGGAATATGGCAGACCATCGTGGACAAGGTGAATGCAGTCGGAGTGCTGAAGAGGACAATGGACGAGTTCAAGAGGCGCTGGAATGATATGAAGCGCAAAACCAAGCTGAAAGTCGCAAACAACCGGAAGGCAGCAATGCAGATTGGAGGTGGGAGCCCAGCGCGACAGGAGGAGCTGGACGAGATGGAGGAAATGGTGTCCACAGTCATCAGTGGGGAGACGGTGGCAGGAATCGGGGGACCGGACACTGCTCAACATGACTGGACACAACAGCAACAGGGTGAGTAACCACCAGGGACTGGGGGGACGGGGGGAGATGGGCACAATGGCACACATGCACAATTAAGCATAGCACATCCGCGGACAAACCATGCCCCTGACCCACAACTCCCATCAAGAGACCAATGCACACAGGTATGCAACATCTCAGCACTGCAGAAGCACAGAACCCAGAGGCACACCGCATGGAAGGGAGGAGGGCAGCTAAATCAGAGCTGCAGGGGCGACTCCCCCAAAATGCGGCACACACACATAACATGCAGAGCACATAAACATTTACAACGAGGTGGTACAAACCGCAACACGCCCACAACAGAACAGAGGACACAAGAGGTGCTGCATGTGCGTTGAAACTGGCCAATCACATTTGGCATTGCAGGGAAATGTCAGTTGACAATGTACAAGTACAAACACACATCCGTGATGTAGTCGGACTGTCCACTGTCCCGCATCAAATAGGCAGCTCCCCCCAAACAGTCACAATGTACACTGTCATGCAGTCTGAATGCAGACATGTACAATGCGTCAACATACATGTGTACACGATGCCAAACTGCATCTCCCCTTCACATTGCAGGGGGAAATCCAACACCTCCTGCAGAGCAGTCCGAACCTCTCTTCTCTGATGAGGAAGAGGACCACCACACCTTCGACTCAGACGCCTGCGAACAGCTCGTGGAGAGCCTCCGCAGCCCACTTCCAGGATCAGGGCAACCCAGCTTCCACGAGGAGCCCCCCCCTGCACAGTACGCACAGCAGGCAGCACCCACCACCACGGCTGCCTCCCAGGACCCCCACGACAAACACATGGCCTTCCAACGCCGTGTGTTGGGGTGCCAGGAGAAGCTGGCTGAGCAGGTGCAGGTGGGGTTCGACCGCATGACAGCCAAACTAGACGCCATACGTGGGTGTCTGAGTCCCATCAGGGACCACTCAGTCCCTAACGGACGCCCACAGTCTGCTCCATGCTCTCCAACGGACCATGGCTGACATCACCAGAGTCCTGACTCTGCGACAAGAACGACTGTCTAGCCAGAGTTCCTCCAGCGATCTCGCCCGGGAGTTGGGACAAATGCGGAGGATCATGGAGAACATGGAGCGGACGCAGGCGGAAAGTGCGGCTGCCACGGCTGCACACCAGCGAGAGGTAGCTGGGTCCCTCAATGCCCTGAAGACCTTCCTCATGGCATTGCTGCCACAAGGCCTGGTGCTGATGCATGCTGCTGCTACCACCCCAACCACATCTCCGGCCCCTGATGTGTCTGTGCCACACAGTGCTGGGGACAGTACACCACCACCCACATGTGAGGCACATGCAACAGCAGAGGACAAAGATGTGGATGAACCCACCCTCATGGTCAGGAGGACTCAGTAGCATTCATCTCCGCCATGTGGCCTGTTTCTGCTTGGTTCTGCCCTTTGCATCATCACCTTCCACTGTCCCACGATGCACTCTGCGACACTCACCTCTGTCCTCGACATGGACTGCCATATTCTGTTTGGTCACCAATGACACAGCTATCAGACTGTGGACTAAAGTCCTCCTCTCCTGATGTACCTGTCATTCCCTGAAGGACTCTGGCTGGCCCTCCATGGGCAGACAATGTGAGGTGGGGTTGGCATGGCCCTGTACTGCTCCAATTGCAACACTCCCTTGAATGTGTAATAAACATTCATATCCACACAGATGTGTCATGTCTATGATCTTTCAAGTGTGGAAGTCTGGATGAATGTAGGGTCAGTGATCCCCCTCACGTCCATGTTGCCCATGTTGTGGGACTATTGTCACGGGGTGACAGATTGCCGATTCCGGTCCGGGTGGCGCCGACACTACAACGGAGACACATCAATTAGTCACTTCCTTGTCTAGCCCAGGACGGAACAACGCCCAGAACCCTGGGGTCATTGTTCACACCCTTACGCTGGACTAGCATACGCCAGGACAGCCCACTCCGATTACGCACACAGGGGGGGACGACAGCACTACATGTCCTAGGTCTTCACTGTGGGGATCTGCAGCTCACAGGTCTAGTTGTCAGCATGCCACAGCCACTCCCTCACGGCTGGTGTACACCCACACCACACCCATCCAGCACTGGCGTCACAGGACATGTGACCCTGGCAATAAAAATGGCCTGGCGCACGTGCTGGATGCCATTTCCACTCTCTCTGACTGGGTGTCTCCGTGTAGTTCTCATGTGTGCATGAGGGCCTAGGGCCCTGCCACCTCACATTGCCCAGTGCCGGGGGTGACATGATGGCGTCCGCACAACGGGACTCAATCATTCAGGGTCCATGGCTAGCGGGGCACAGACTTGGTGGCACCGGATACACTGCGGCAGGCACAGGCACCCCGCCACGGGACAGTGTCTTGCGGTGCAGTGAGATAGGGGCACCTAAAGTGTTGAGCGGGTGTGCAGCCTGCGATGATGCACCGTCCTGGCAGTCCGGACTGGCAAGGATTAGTGTGAGCCCTGCTGGGCCGCAGTGTAGGCCTGGGCCAGTGGACAGTGCGGCCCTCCCGCCACGTGGCGTTGCGCTTCACAGAGTTAGTGGCACCTCAAGCGCTGAGCAGGTGTGCAGCCTGTGATGATGCTGTGTGCACTGATGTGGTCTCTGCCATTGCGTAATCAAGACCCAGAGTCAGGTGTGTGACCTGGTGGGCTGCGGTGCGGGGCTGCATGATGTGGAGGGTGCCATGGTCGTGGGCACCGGGCTTGGAGATCCCTCCGGAACGTGGTGGGCCCTCTCGGAGACACAGAGATCCTGTTGGGTGGAAGGTGAGCAGTGAGGCCTGGTTGCGCAGGGGCGGGCAATCACTGCTGGGTGGCAGGAGGGGCTGGGGTGCAGCAGCCTGTGTGCGCAGGGGCAGGCAAGCGATGATGGCGTGTGCAACTGTATGGACTCTGCCATTCATGTCTTTGGAAACTGTTTCAGATGAGGGACCTGGGGGACTGCTTTGAATACTGGCACATGGTTGGAGACACACCGGTGGCAGCAGGTGAGCAGTGAGGCCTAGGTCCGCAGTGTCAGCACTCACTCCCTCTCTCCCTCTCCCCCTCTCTCTCCCTCTCTCTTTCTCTCTCTCTCTCCCTCTCTCTTTCTCTCTCCCTCTCTCCCTTTCTCTTTCTCTCTCCCTCTCTCTTCCTCTCTTTCGCTCTCTCTCTCTCTGTACTTTGATGGGCGCATGGCACACCTTCTGATCCAGATTTCTGTTTTGCAGGCTGTGACTTACGGAATGTCCTGGGACGACCCGCCATGCCTCTTCAGATTTATTTATTTTGGTTTGTTCTGTAATAAACGTATTGTTTGGATATTTTGATATGGGTGTATGATTTCCCTTTTTCTGGCCACACATGTATGTTGGGTGTTGTGATTGTGCGACTTCAGGCGATTTGTTTGGTTCATGATTTCGTGGAGTTGTTGTGTAATATCTTTGTCCATGGGGGGGGGGGTGCCTGGGGTAGGGCCCCGGGGTGGGGGGAGGGTGGGGGGGTGGGGTCCTGGGGGTGGTGGCGGTGGGTGTTGTTGACCTATTGGGGCTCAGGCCTGCATGATGGTTTGCTCCAGGGCATCTGTTGTTCTTCATGTGTGGCTTTGGGCTGTGCTCCCTTGTCTGGTGCCAGTTGTCGTCCGACTTTACACCAGGTAAGAGCAGGTGTTAATTTCCTGCTGCTAACGCGCCTTATCGCATGTTTTGTGGTCTTAGCGCCGATCTGGCTGGTCGTTGAGAATGTTGTGGAGTGGTGTTGTCGCGGCTTTTTGCACAGGTACGCCTACTCTGCATATCATTAGCGTTAGTTGCCGGGGTCATCTGTGGCGATGTTTTTTGCGACTGCTTTTGCAGGGAAACTGGTGTTATGGGCTGTTAGCACCAACTTGTGAATGGGGCAATGAATTTAGCGTGACTTTGGATGTCACATCTAACCTGGGCTTCTATTGGAATTCTATAACGCATATTAGCAAGCCCATTATCGCCGTTTTAGCGGCAGTTTCCTGCCGCTAAAACGGCGATAATTTTATCGCCGGTCTTGCTAATATGCCCCATGGTTCTTTAACATTTAAAGTGCTGTTATGAAGTATGTCATTCTGTTTCAATTAAAGCACCAAGAGCCAGATGTGCAATGGTTTTTACTAGACGCAAACCGTTGGATTCACTAGATCAGAAGGTTTGCAGCCATTAAAGAGATTTTTCTAACATACTAAACTTGTTTAGCAATTCATATTTGTTCCCAAATCACTAAATGGTTGAGAAATGATTACTGAATCGCAGTTTGGAAAGGGTGTGTTTGTGGCACCTCTTACAAATTGCAAATAGGTAAGCTTGGTATCAGTGCTTTGGAGCCAGAATTCCAGTTGAAACTACTGACTAGCTAATAATGCCCAAGTTGGGGAAGTAACTGACTTAAAAATGGAATGATGTCCTCTTTGGGCCCATTCCTGTTTAGGATTCATGGCAGCAGCTTCAGGGGGAGCAGGCAATAATCCAGTGGACCACTGCCCCCTCTCAATTAGGTTTTGCAAAATGGAAAAAACGTTTTGTTAAAGATGCATTGGTTCCTTTAAGGTACATGGTATGTTAAAAAAAAAAAAAAATTGAAATGCAGTCTTAAGGATGGTGGTCTGCTGTCCCTTGCAGGCCAATATCCCTGTCTTTGCAGCCGATCATAGAACATCACAAATTGCAACCTGTTTAATGAATGTTGGTTAGGAGTGTTGTTCTGCAACCCCCCTGCAGAATATTGTGAACTGGTGGCACCTGATTTGCAAATGTGAAGGGGCCCCCTTTGGAAACTTTTCTGGTTTAGGAATAATGGTGGTTGCTTCAGGGGGGATTAGTCAATGGTCCAACCTACTCTCACTAACATTTTTCAAAATTTAAACACCTTTTTTAAGTTGCTACTTTTCGTTAAGAAACTTGGCTGCTTTAAAAAAAATATATATTACCAATACTTTCACAGGGGTTGTGGTCTGCTGTCCCTTGCATGCCAGCATCTATGTGAAGGTAGCCAATCGGAGAGAGTCACAATTTGTTACCTGCTTAATAAATAGTAATTAGGCAGGTCATTCTGTGTTCTTCTCTGATTCCTTATTTTTCTACACTGGTCTATTAGTACATAGGTTGGTTCACATAATAAATTACTGGTTTCAAAATGTTGGTATGCAATTTGCGACTGCTTTTTGCGACCAGAACATTAGTACGTCTAGCCTCAAATTTCAAATGCAAACAAGTTTGAAAACAAGCATTTATTTAGCAGTTTTATATAGTGCAAACCAGATTTAAATAGGAGTCAGAGAGCTTTACAAGGATTAGTAACCAATGGTTACAAAGAAAGGTATTTAAAGCAATAATTTAAAGAATCACCTGAAAGGATAATATACGTTCAGGGCAGTTTTATGGGGGTCTGGATAGAAGTAACCTAATTACAAAAGGGCAATAGCAAAGTATCAAGCAGGATATGGAAAAAGTTAGACCCATTAAGGGTTGGGGGATTTATTTATTTTTTTGGAGGTTTCAAGGGATGTCAGATTTCTGATTGGGAAAGGTAGTTTGTTGTAGTTCTTAGGTGCACATTTTGATAATTACTTTTTTATTTTTTTCCAGTAATAGTTTGTCATAGGTTCTGAAAGTGTATTGATATAAGTTGGCCTACTTACAGGCTGCAGGTACTAACGTGCTAAGCCAGGAAAATGACAACTTTCTAAAATTTTGAAATTGTAATTTAAAGTCCGACTTCCCCACAAGTCAGAATTTTTCATTACAATTCCAAAGACACCAAACATGAATTGCGTACCTGTTCCCATTTGGAAATTACAGCATATTAAATTTAATAAGGTAACTCCAATGTCGTTCCACAAGAGAGGCAGGCCTTGCAGTATTAAAAAACAAATTTAAGAGTTTTTCACTACCAGGATTTATAAAACTTAAAAGTACATGCCCAACCTTTTTAAAACACTGCACCCAGCCCTCTGGGTGGTCCAGGGCCTACCCCATGGGTGACATATGTATATTGAAGAGGAAGGTTAGGGCCTAACAAAAGTTTTACTTTGCTAGGTTGAAAGGGCAGTTAAACTGCACACACAGGCTGCAATGGTAAGCATGAGACATGTTTACAGGGCTACTTAAGAGGGGGGCACAATCCGTGCTACAGTAGCATTTAATTTACAGGCACCTGCAGTGTCACTTTAGTAGAGTCTTACAAGTCAATTAAATATGCCAGTTGGGGATAAGTTAATATTACTATGTTTTAAGGTGTGAGCACATGCACTTTAGAACTTGTTAGCAGTGGTAAAGTGCTCAGAGTCCTGAGGCCAGCAAAAATTAGATCAGCAAAAAATGGAATAGGAAGGCAAAATGTTTAGGGGAAGACCACCTCAAGGTTGATAGGTCTAACAGCGGGCATGAGAAGTAGGTATAATCTTTATCTGTGGGGTAGAACCAATGCCATGGGTCTCTCAAACCATGGCCCTCCATCGGATCCCTTAAAATATGTCTGTCTATGTTGTTACCAAGATCCGGTTTGCCGGATACACCAAGGATAGGATCATTTGTTATGTACCAGTCCCCCTCAATAAGAAGTGGAGTGTGACCAAATTCTACACAGGGTCTATGGAGCTTGGAGAAAACAGTATCTTTGTTAGTGTTTGGAGCATAAATGGAACCTACGATAATGTGGTGATTTTAAACATGAAGTTTTACTAAGACGTAGAGCCCATATGCATCTGTCCACATCTTCTAGACTCGTGTGCGAAAACATTAATGGATAAGAATGGCTACTCCTCTCTTTTCGTATGAGGTGAGAGCACAGATAGGTGAGCAGCCTGAGGATGACCTAGTAGAGTAGACAACCTTTCCCACCCAGTCCTGGTTATGCTTATCTGACTCCTGTTGCAACAGATTCATTTCTTGCACTAATGCAATATTAGGCAACCTTTTGCTAAGAAAGCCATAGTTTTCTTCCATTTTGCGAAAGAGGAGAGGCTATTGACATTAAGAGAACAGAGTTGTAGACTATGTATAATCTTGGGCATGACGCAGTAGTATAGTTAGAGGAAGTAAGGTGAGGATGACGGAGTGGAAAAGCGGAACTACTGGGAGCCAGGGCCGGACTGGCTGTAGCGGGTACTAGGAATTTCCCCGGTGGGCCGCCAGGGTTGGGGCTGGTTTTGGACCCCTGGGGGGCTGTTTTTGTTACCAGGGCCGGTTCTGCAATATGGCCCCCCTGTAACAAAAGCAGCTGCAGTGTTTTACATGTGCACCCCCCCTCGACCGGCTCGACTCAATTGCCAGGACCGGTTTGCGTTCCCAGTCCGGCCCTGCTGGGAGGATTGTACTTCTGAGGAACCTGCCGATTGCAAAAACATAAAGACGGCGGTGCCTGGGAACCCAAATAATGAATAACGTGTCTGATCTGGGGGCACTGTGTTGTTGGACAGACATGTTGCTGGAAAGAGAATATTGTTAGGGCTTCAGCTGGAGCGGGATTTGTCCCTCGGCCCTGCAGGAACATGGTCAACAGTTCTATCTCTGGCTGCATCCCTTACTTGGGAAGACTGTGAGTGTGGTGAATTGAGGTTTGTTTTTGGCCCCACATGTTGGTCTGAGGAACGACACTCATTCCCACCCTGTGAGAAGCCCACTAGATCCATCTCCATCTAGGCAAAACTTGTCAGAAAGTGGTCCAGTTCTTCCGGATCATGATGTTCCTTTGTTTTGTTGTCCAATGTCACTATCATTATAGCTGGTACCAAAAGACCACAGCAGAAAATGAATCATACTGCACAATTTGTTTGTATTCCCCATAGCAGGCACCTGGTTATCTTGTTTTCCCCCTTGCCCATGTGACAATGTATCGAGGCAAATCACTTTTCATTTATTATTATTTTGCACATTATACAGTACCCCACAGAAACGTTTTCTTCTCCCTGTTTTAAAAACGTTTAATACAGTACTTTTATGTCTCATCCGTAGCCAAATAAAGCATTTTGTAGAAGATGATAAAGGTACAACACAATCAATCAATCAATCAGGGGAATTGTAAACGCGCTACTCACCCGTGAGGGTCTCAAGGCGCTGGGGGGTGGGGTAAGCAGCTCAGTTCAGTCGAAAAGCCAGGTCTTGATCGTCTTCCTGAAGATGTTCAGGGAGGGGGCGCATCTGATGTTGAGCGGGAGCTCGTTCCAGGTCTTGGCTGCGATGTGGGAGAAGGTTCTTCCACCTGTTCTGGCTCTGCGGATTCGCAGGGTTTTGGCGAGGTCGGCGGATTGAAGGTTTCTCTTGGGTACGTGGAAGGAGATTCTCTCGTTGAGGTATTGGGGTCCGGTGTTGTGGAGGCATTTGTAGGTGTGGGTGAGTATCTTGAAAGTGACTCTCTTCTCAATGTGGAGCCAGTGGAGGTTCCCTAGGTGTTGGGTAGTGTGTTCGTGTCGAGGAATGCTGAGGACGAGTCTGGCTGCGATGTTCTGTATGGTCTGGAGCTTGCGGAGCAGAGACTTGTTGATCCCGGTGTAGAGGGCATTTCTGTAGTCCAGTCTGCTGGTTATGAGTGCGTGGGTGATGGCCTTCCTTGATTCGTGGGAATCCACTTGAAGGGCTTTCAAAGGATTCAGAGGGTGTTGAAACAGCTGGAGGCGACGGCGTTGACCAGTCGGGTCATGGAGAGGGAGGAGTCGAGTACAATGTTGAGGTTTCGGGTGTGGTTCGTGGGTGTGGGGGGGCTGCTGAGGGCGGTAGGCCACCAGGTGTTGTCCCATGCTGAGGGGGAGGGTCCAAGGACGAGGACTTCTGTCTTCTCCGAGTTGAGCTTCAGGCAGTTTCTGCTCATCCAGGATGCGACGTCCTTCATTCCTTCCTGGAAGTTGAGTCTGGTGGTGATTGGGTCCTTGGTGAGGGAGAGGATGAGGTGGGTGTCATCGGCGTAGGATACTATGCTGAGTCTGTGCTGTCTGATAATGGTGGCGAGGGGGGCCATGTAGATGTTGAAGAGCGTGGGGCTGAGCAATGATCCTTGGGGCACTCCGCAGTTGATTTCCGTGGGTTCAGAGATGAAAGGTGGTAGTCTGATTCTTTGGGTTCTGCCGGTGAGGAACGAGCGGATCCAGTCGAGGGCGGTTCCTTGTATGCCGGCATCGTGGAGTCTGGCGGTGAGTGTGCAGTGGGAGATGGTGCCGAACGCTGCAGAGAGGTCGAATAGGATCAGGGCTGTGGTGTGTCCTTGGTCGAGGAGTGTGCAGATGTCGTCCATGGCAGCGAGTAGAGCGGTTTCGGTGCTGTGGTTGCTGCGGAATCCGGATTGGGAGGGGTCGAGGATGGAGTTTTCTTCGATGAATTCGGTTAGTTGTGCATTGACGGTCTTCTCGGTGACTTTGGCCGCGAAGGGGAGGAGGGAGAAGTGTCGGTAGTTCTTGAGGTCGGTGGGGTCTGCTGAGGACTTCTTGAGCAGGGGTCTGACTTCTGCGCTTTTCCATTCATCGGGAAAGATGCTGGTCTTCAAGGTGGTGTTGATGGTACTTCGTAGTTCGGGAGCGATGGAGGTGGCGGCTCTGTGGAAAATTTGCGGGGGGCAGGGGTCCGTGGGGCCCCTGAGTGGATGCCTTTCATGGTCGAAGTGGTGTCTTCGGTTGGAATACCCCTTAACTGCCATATGAAAGTGAGCAGGGCTCCACTGCCTGTTGGTTATCACTGTGCATATGGGTATTAGTGAGAATACACACATGTGACAGCTGGCAATCTGAGAACATACAGGATACCGAAATATTTATGTGCATTTCCCACATAACATTTCATAGAGGCTCACTAGTTTTCCTATAGGATTATGATAGAAACCTCTGAAACACCTCCTCCCCACTGTACTTTTGCAACATTACAACAAGATGTATTCAAGAAAAACATTACAATATAAATGTAGACGTTTTCGTTTCACAACACCAGCTTAGAGAAGGTGGTTTTATAATGTGGTGTCTGGCCTAGATGGAAGAGCTTAAAGCTTCCATAAGTATGCAGGAATTTGTTAATTTGCGGTGAAATTGCACTGAAATGATCTGACGTTTCTCTGCACATTATCCCACTATTTCCTCACTATCACTGCAAGCTTAGGTTGAAATAAGCTGCACTTTCCGCAAAACTGTAGAGAGGGTATGAATAAGAATGAACACAGTGATTCCAAACCAATTTTTTCCCCTTCTTCTTATTTTATGCTAAATATCAGAGCATACATGAGGGTGTAAATGTCCTTAAACAACATTTGGGCTTTCTGAGGATCAAATACCAGGCCCACCTTTCTTAATCATGGCCCAAATATTATCTGTATGAAAACCATGATTCATGGAGGTACACCAGTGGGACCTTTGTTTTCTCATTTGGTTTCCTGTAGATCTTCCCAACGAGGGTCCAAGGGTTTTTAAAATCCTTTATGTTGTCATGTATCCACTGAGGTGCCATTAATGCACTCTGACCTCTCTATTGTATTGTTGAAAGAGTATTGTGGTCTTCTCCAATGTAAAAAAGAGGTGTGTGTTGTATTTAAATTATCGGTTGTAGTGAAAAAAGATTGAGTAAGTTACTCTCATTAAAATAAAATGTCATCATACCATTTGGAATTGTTGTGTCCACCGGCTATTGTTTCAGCGGACACCAAGGACCCATCCACATGGTAAGGCCTCAATCAGAAATGATGAAAGGACACGAGTTAGATGGTTCCTACGTCGCTGGCCGGAGCCACTACTCACTCCACCCTCGGCCCGGGAATCTTTTATTAATGAGTCCCTCGTGACTCTCTGACAATACCACCACAGCCAGGCAGCAGGGGCTGGCATCCTGGACCCCTGCTGAATGAGTACAACTGTATACATCCACGTCGCTCCAGTTACATCACTGGAGCGACATAACATTCCTCCCCAAAACAAATGTAAGAAAACACGGCATATCAAACATTCTAACCGTTGAAATTAATCATTGGCCCAAAATGTTTATCTGAGTTCAGCTACATGTCATGTGCAACACAAACCTACACCACATAGATAGGACATACCTGAGATGGACCCCAACTCCATTAACATCAGACGTCCACCATATTACTCACACAAGGTGGTCTCTCAGTCGGGTAGATGGCCCAGGATTACTTCGGACACCATACCGGGTGTAATTGTCTCTGCTGCTCACGGGCTCCGGAGTTCCTCTAGGACAACTCACCAGAGTCATTTCAGTCCCACTGGAAGCCTCAAAGCCAAGGGAGTCATCTTCAGCCGCATCCCTTTCAGGGTACTCCTCATCACTATGCACTTCAAAGTCTTCCCTAAAAGAGGTCCTATCAAGACTCCCTCTCTGAACATCACAAGATTGATGAAATCTTTTAAATGCAGATGCATTCCGGATGATGACTTTATGTCCTCGCAGTGACCTTGGTGCCATGAATGGCAACAATGGTCCACGGATGTTGCTCGAAAGGTAGCTGGAATTTGCTTGGAGGACACCGGTCTTTGACCAACACAGTCTCTCCCAGCTGAAGGTCAGACCTCTGGGCCCATCGCCGACAGCTCACTTGATCATTGGACTTTTTCTTTTTAGCATCCACGGCAGAGTCATTAACTGGCTCAGGCACCCAGGTGGGATGGTGCAGGATCAGATCTGCAACTACTCAACCCATGAAGGGTTGTATGTGGGCCCGCCCTGTGTTGGAGTGGGGAGTCTGATGATAGTCTCTCAAGAATGAGTATAGTGTAAATGCTATAGGTTGGTGACTGGCAGAGGCAATTCTGATCACCCTTTTTAGAGTCCACATAAATCGTTCAGCCTCCGCATTTGCCTGGGGCCACCTGGGGGTAATCCATTTGTGTGTGATCTGCAAGGACTTCAGGTAGGATGCCAGCTCTTCTCCTTGGAAAGGCGGACCATTGTCTGTTCGCAATTCTTTTATCCAGGCATGGGTAGCCATGATCTTCTCCAATTTGGGCATAACTTTACTGGCACTCAGGGAAGAGATGACTTCCACTTCCGGATATTTGGAGTAGTCATCGATCATCACCAGGGTGTGTTGTTTATCCGGGAGGCTTCCAAAGTCTAAGCTGGTACAGACCCAGGGCTGTCAAGTTCCTTTTTCAGTAACAATTGGTTAGGGAGGGTTGGCACTCTCTGCCGCTTGACACCAGGAGCATGACCAGACTAGCTCTTCGACCTGTTCATCCATGAGAGGTATCACACCTTAGTCTGTAGTCGACTCTTGGTCTTCACCATGCGCAGGTGTCCAGCATGAGCTAGGTGAATGGCTCGGTCTGCAAGACTGGCAGGTAAGACGAGACGATGTCCTCTTAGAAGACATCCATTTCTGTCCACACTCAACTCATGACATGCGTGAAACAAACTCTTCATGATTTGGTGAGCCTCAGGAGTGAGGGCCGCCCACTTCCTTTTCAGTTGATGCCTTTGGCTGCTCTTCATGGCATCCAGCACCTTTTGAAGACAGTCATCTAGGTGAGTTGCCTGGCAGAGGTCATCCACTGAAAGGGGAATGGGGCGAGATCATTCCGTCATGTATCACAAGTATTCCTCCATTTCCTCCGCATCAGCTTCCTCCTTCGGAGTCGCAGTAAGGGGATGGTGTGATAGATAGTCTGCGGGATTGAGGGATCCGGGTCAGTACTCCACCTGACACTGGTATTCCTGGAGTTGCAAAATCCACTTTCCGATCCAGGGAGGAGGTTTGGCTGTGTTGTCGCTAAATAGAGGGATAAGTGGTTTGTGATCTGTCATCACAGTTAATCACTTGCCATACACATACAGGTGAAAATAACGACAGCCCCAATAAATTTCAATTGCCTCCTTTTCAATTTGGGAGTATCTCTGTTCAGTGTTGGTCAATGATTGACTCGCAAATGCTACGTGGACCCATTCCTCCTCCTTGGTGTACCGCTGCATCAGGACTGACCTCAGCCCATTTGACCCCACATCTACTGCAATGGTTGTATGTTTGTGGGGGTCAATGTATGCCAATGTAGTGTTAGAGGACAGGGTCTCCTTAGTGGCTTGGAAGGCAGCTTCCTGGTCAGGGCCCCATGACCATGGGACCGATGCCTTGATCAGTTCTCGAAGAGGCTGAGCCAGAGTGGTGAGATCTTTAAGGAACCGGCCACAATAATTGACCATCACTAGAAAACTTCTCATCTCAGTCACTATAGCAGGGACCGGTGCTTCCTTGATGTCATTAACTTTGTCAGGATCCGGAGTTACTCCTTCCAAGGAGAATACATATCCAAAAAAGTGCAAGTTTTGCTGCAGAAATTCTCACTTGTTACAGTGAAGAGTTAATCCCTTTACTTTCATCTTTTTCTTCCACTTGGAAAGTTACTGGTGATGATAAGTGTGGGCATACTGGTAAATTATATGCCAGCAGCCCCCCTTGGTGTTACTACCGTGAGGTACTTCCCATTCTTTCACATATTTTTACACAAAGTAATGTGGTGATAAAATTTTTTTGTTTTTGCTTGTTGGAAATTGTGGCACATGACGTGATTGGATATTAAGTGTGAACAGTAGGACATACAGGCAAGTAATAATTGTTCTGCCGTGTAAGGGAAATTTATACCCTTAGTCCGTGAAATTATATAAAATACTGTTCTGAGTTGGTCAGGTCTCATTGTGAAATATATTGTTGAGTGGGGGGCGACCTGACTACTTACCCCTTGGTGCTCCTGTTTGTTATTGGATGTTATGTACGGCGGCTCAGCCGTGAGAGCATTTTTTCAAATCTTGTTTTTATTACAAATATGTGTGGCCTAAGACTGTGGCAAGTGTCAATAAAAATAAAAATATAGTTATTTGAAAAACATAGCTATTCCAACTATTTCTGTATATTTTCAATAGGAGACACTAGCGTGGTTCCATCCAAATGTTATTGGTGATATGGATAGGAATTGCCTTGCTTTCTCTGATGAACAAATAGCTCTAATTTTAGCTGGCCCCTCCCTTTTACCTGAAACAGCATTGACTAGCGGTATTACAGCTAGGGAGGAATGGGAGAAGTTGACGAATACCAAGAAACGTCAGATTCGTGTAGCCCTCCATGGGGCTTTAATGACCGAATATCTTCATGCGGGCGCAGCTCCACCAAGTTTGATTGTTCGTATAGAACCTAAAATCTTTTTGGAAGATAAACAATTCCGAGTTGATTGGAGTTTCATTGCCAATAAGTGTACCCGGGATTGGTTAATTCTAATTATAAACACAGCTAAGAGATTAAGTGAGGAGTTGCTGAAAGAAATCTTTGATTTGGAGGAGGCCATCAAGATTGACACCACTATTACAGATGCGAAAGAACAATTAGCGCGCATCCAGAGTGATCTTTCGGATTACAAAACATATATGGTCAATCAGAAAATCAAAGGTCTTAGGCGCAATTTAGAACGTTTTACGCACGAGTGGGCATTCCCCTACGTTGAGGATAAATATTATCAGCAGGGCACTGAGCAGCCACACTTTCAAAATCAACAGAGGGGTGGGCGCAGGCAGTTGAAAAGGACACCATATAATTGGACATTCGACAACACCAGTAGTGAGGAGGAGGAGAGTGCTGATCAACCCTCTACTTCTAGTAAAGTGAGATTCGCCACAGAGAATAGAAGTAACGAGGATGTGGGTGCCCTCTTAAGGTCTTTTTTAGGCCAGGGCAAAAGGGGCAGAGGGACACAACGAGGGAGAGGCAGAGGCAGGGCAAATCAACAGCCCGCATGGCAAACCTACTCACCCCGCATCACTCGCAGCAGAGGCAGAACACCACTCTGAACATCGGTGATAGTCAAGTGACATCTGACACCCCCGCTTGTAGAGATATGGACATTGTAGTCAACATCTCCGATCATGTATTGTCCCTTGAGGAATCACGGGTACTTAACAAAGGTTTGGGATGTGTCACAACCCCGAAGCACGATACCTTCAAATGTCGAGTTGAGTTCCATGAATTAATGAGGAAGATTAAAATCCATAAGTTTTTTGAAAACAAAGAAGCGGAATCACCATCTATATTCTCTACTGATTTACGCCGCCCCTCAGGGTTTTGTCCTCCCAGTGCATCATTGGGCCCTGAGGTCGCGGTGTTCGAACAACTGGTACTGCATGATATTAACATATTGGAACAATCCCAAAGCCAGTTTGGGTTCCATAACATGACTAGTTGCGATTGGGCAGCTGTGAAATCATTACAGAACAATGAACTACTGACTATTAAGTCAGCCGTTAAGGGCGGCGCAGTTGTGGTGCTCAATACAAGAGATTATGAAGCAGAAGTATTGAGACTTTTGGGGGTTTGCACTAATTACCAGCCTTTGATGCGTGACCCCACATCTGAGCTGCAGGAAACGATCAAAACCATGGTGGCGGATGCTAGGGAGAAAAAATGAATCACATATAAGGAGGCTGAGTTCCTTGTTAATAACAAACCGAGGGTCCCCGCGTTTTATATTTTACCAAAGATCCATAAGGCCCAGCGTCCGCCACCTGGTCGCCCGATCGTGTCTGGTATTCAATCAGTATTGGAACCTTTGTCGCAATTTGCGGACTTTTTCCTGAGAGAAGCAGTTATCAATCAGGCTTCCTTTGTGCAGGACACCACTGATGTTCTGAATATCTTGAACACAGTGGTGTATGATTCCGAAAAACAGTTCCTGGTTACAATTGACATAGAGTCGTTGTATACTAGCATACCCCAAGATGCTACGCTGGTGGCAGCAGCACGAGCTCTTGGGGCGTGCGAATGGTTCTATGACACTCCACAGACTTTCGTCCTGCAATGTATTGAATTGGCATTAACCAGGAATTATTTTGAGTATAAAGATCAGCTCTATCTCCAGGTGTCGGGGACATCTATGGGGGCTACGTTTGCGCCGAGTCTGGCCTGCATTTATGTGGGCCATTTTGAGGAGAATGTTATCCAGCATGCCTCCAACCCCTTCCAGGAGAATATTTCTCTCTGGAAGAGGTTTATTGATGATGTCCTGTGCATCTGGACGGGATCAGAGGAACTACTCCAGACGTTTTTAACATGGCTGAATGAAGCAGATGAAAGTCTGCGGTTCACATGGTCAATTAGCAGAGATTCTGCCGTGTACCAAGATGTGGACATAAGAGCCAAGGAGAGTGGCCTTTCCACGACAGTGCATCAGAAGGCCACCGATAGGAACTCCCTATTACACTATCGCTCGTTCCATCCTAGAGCACTTCGTGACAATCTTCCAGTGGGGCAGTTCCTGAGATATCGCAGGAACTGTTCCTCCACAGCTGATTTCATGGAACAATCTGAAGAATTGGTCACTAAACTAAGTAATAGGGAGTATCCGAATAAGGTGGTGAAACGGGCTCGGAAGCGAGCATTAAATACACCTTGAGAAGCTTTATTGGAGCGGAACACCAAACAGAAAGAAAAGTGTATACCTGTTGTGACCACATTTGACCCTCTGTCCACTAAGGTGAGACAGATCATCAGAAAACATTGGTCTTTACTAGATGTAGGGGAAATTAAGATGTCTCCCCCCAGGTTCGTCTTTCGTAGGGCGCAAAATTTAAAAGACAAGCTAGTTCACACACGCCCGGTTACCAATAAGAAGAAAGATTCGACATTACCTGCAGGTCATTACCCTTGTGGTTGTTGTTCGGTGTGTGAACTTACCGAGCCAGCCAAAAGTGTTTTGTTGACAAATGGTAAGGTTTGGTATCTTAACAAGTTCACTAACTGCAATACGACCCATGTAATTTACAGGCTCACATGTCAGTGGGGTTTACACTACATTGGACTAACGTCACGAAAAGTTAAGGTTCGCGTGCAGGAACATCTCAGCACCTTGAAAGCAGGCAAACTCACCACTCGCTTGGTTCAACATTTCCGGGAACAGGGTCATCATTTTCGAGATCTAAAATGGACTGTCCTTGAGAGGGTGGTTGGCAATGCATGTAGCATTGACGAAATTCTGGCAAGAAAAGAAGCACAGTGGATTTTCTCAGAGAAAGTTGACAGCCATGGTTTAAACGATTCCATTGAATGGAATAAAGTGAGAAGATAATGTCCTTCTACTATTCCATTGTGAAGAAGTACTGATGAAATGTAGATTGTTTAGGAATGGCTTATGTGAGTCTGAGGATGGAGGTGAAGGTGTGCCTTGATACCCTAGGACTCTCTGTGCACCGTGTGTATTGTTTTTTAATGTGCACAGTGTTATTCCCTACCAGTTTGTGCTCCATGATATACTGGGGACATGCTCTTTGTAGGAGCCCATTGGCCACTAGTGAGACTGGATTGGGTTTTTCATTATGAAGATAAGGTGAGGGTTAAATGCTTGTACCTCCCTTTTGAATAGAGCACCAATTGGACCTTGTAAATTAAAATTTGTGAAGGTATATGTGCATGTTCATTGTTGGCATTGAGGTGTGACTGCTCAGTGTTGGGTTTTGGGTACAATCGAATAAAAACCCAAAATAATTAAAAGTATCCAGGGGAAATCACGAGGGGGCTGCAGACTATGAGGTGCTGAGCGCGAGCGGTACTTTAAAGATGGCTGCTCTTGTGCTCAGGAGCCTCTGCGATATTGCCGGCATTCTATTTCCGGGCCTTTTACTTCCGGGGTTGTCCTTCCTCCCCGGGTGCTTGAAATAGATGGCTCGCGTCCCGATTACTGTGGAGCGGGATGGAGCACTGAGCAGAGCAAACACCGCGGATGCGGTAAGGGGGTTAGAGGATACCGTGTTGATTGGCCGAGAATAGAAGGTGAGAGTATTCAGGTTGAAATGGTTGAAATGGAAGTTGCAGCTGACATGAAAGGTTAGTTGGGGCAAGATTACTCGGCAATGGCGGGGCCAACAGGGTGAGAGCTGTAGATCGGAATCTTTTATGGCGCTGTAGATAAATGGAGTCGTCGCAGTCTTTCTTGATAGAAAGTAGGAGACCTGCGAGTAACAAATCCTTTTTTTAAACATATGGTTCTTTTAAACATATGATTTATTATGATTGTAGGTGACACTGACGCTAGCAGGTACAAGCGGGATTGCGACTTTTTACCGCACTGTCCCAGAGGGTGGCGTGCAGGTACGACGGACTACAGCAGCCATTTGGTAAATGTATACTAAAGTGTTTATATACATTTTATGAGTGAGGTCTTCTGGTCTTCACTGTTGAGAGAATTGGTTGTATGTTTTTTATTGACATTTGCTGCACAGTTGTGTTTTATGTATTCCTTTTTGTCATGTGACCACAGGTATGAGTGACCCACAAGCAAGGTGTTAAATGGTCCCACACTTGCCCTGATGAAGTTGCCAAAATTACAGTAGGCAATGAAACATGTTGGCCCATATGGTGATAAATGGCCAATTAGATGCCGTTTTTAAGTGAGGACGCTTGCTACATTGAATAAATCATTGTTGTAAGCAAGCGGCACCTCTTTTTAATTGAGGATTGCATCTCCTCTTTTGTGTTGTGTGTGGGACATGGTAGGCACGCAGTGATTTTTCACACTGATCGTGTCATCTTTTTGCACCTATTCTTTTTCACTCATTTTGTCATAGATTTCTCAGTTTAGAGGAATCCCTTTACTTTCATCTTTTTTTCCACTTGGAAAGTTACCGGTGATGATAAGTGTGAGCATACTGGTAAATTATATGCCAGCAGCCCCCCTTGGTGTTACTACCGTGAGGTACTTCCCATTCTTTCACATATTTTTACACAAAGTAATGTGGTGATAACAATTTTTTGTTTTTGCTTGTTGGAAATTGTGGCACATGACATGATTGGATATTAAGTGTGAACATTAGGACATACAGGCAAGTAATAATTGTACTGCCGTGTAAGGGGAATTTATACCCTTAGTCCGTGAAATTATATAAAATACTGTTCTGAGTTGGTCAGGTCTCATTGTGAAATATATTGTTGAGTGGGGGTCGACCTGACTACTTACCCCTTGGTGCTCCTGTTTGTTATTGGACAGTGGAGAGTTAAACCTGACCCCTCAATCCTCTGGAGTACCATTCGCAGCGGGTCATTGTGTTCTTGTACTGTCTTTGTGTATATCAAAGTGTCATCGCCGACGTGTATAACCCCAGGGAGGGAGACCAAGAGTTCCTGAATGACATACTGAAATTGAGCTTCGGCATCTCCACTGCCGCTGAAGTGACGCTTGAACCTCTGCAAACACACATGCGTCGAGAAAGTTGTGATGTATCGGAATTCCTCATCCAGTACCAACTGATTGTAACCTGATCTTAGGTTGGGTTTTGAGAACCAGCTAGCACCACTGATCTCACTGATCAGATCAATTATGGGTGTCAAATGTCTCTTACGCTTTACTGCGACATTGGGCATTCGCATGTCCACACAGATCCTCACCTCCCCAGGCTGTTTGGGTTTTCGAATGACCAGAATTATTGAGAACCACGGAGTTTGTCCGGTCACTTTTTCAATAATTTCTGCAGCCTCGAGCTTCTCCAATTCTTTCTTAACCAGGGGCCTTAGGTGAAATGCAATTCGCTGATGGCGAAGGGCGATAGGGTTCACAGAAGTGTCAATGTGTAGGTGAATCTCCTTGTCCTTCAGGTATCCAATTCCTTCGAATAGTGTTTGGAATTCACTCAGGATGTCGGCAAAGGCTTTGTGATGTATCCCAAATGCACAGGTCACAATCCAAACGTCTTCGGCTGCTCGGCACCCAAGGAGCACTCTATGACCCTGCTTTGCCACGTACACATGGGACTCCGCCTGGTGTGATCCATATGTTATGGTGGTCCTGAACCTACCTTGCATGATCAAAGGTTTATTTTGGCCATAGGCCTATACTTTTATGGCAGCCGGGTGTAGCTACGGGGCGGGTCTCAGTGTGTCAAACACTTCTGCAGACATGATGTTGATGGTCGCCCTTGTGTCGACCACAGCTGTGGAGACATGACCTCTGACCTATATCTGGTATTTTGGGAGATGCCCAGCTGTTGGGGCGGCAGTACCAATGGTGAACACCGAGTGGATGATGTGTTCTTCAGCTGCATCATGATCCATATCACTGCTTGTCTCTTTGATCTCACGGATGGCATTGACAGTGTTGTGCTGCCCTTTTTCCTTTCCTGACCGACAGACTCTCACAAAATGATTGAGTTTGCCACACCCTGCACACTTCTTTCCTCTTGCCGGGCATTCTGACGGACGATGACTGCTCCCCCCACAGTATCCGCAGGTGTGTTGTTTAGCGCCCTCTCTCCAACTTTGCTTGCCAGTGGTGTTCGCAGACACCATGTTGACTGGCTCTGTCTTCACGGGGGTCTGTAGGGCAGCTTCCATGTGAGCAGTGTGGGCTCTGGAAAGCTCTTTGGTTCTGCCCAGTGTGAGTATGTTCGCAAGGGATTTGTCAGATTCTTATAAACTGCGCTCCCTGAGTTTTGCTGACGCACAACCCTGAATGATCGGCCCTCAGATTTCTTCATTTTCATCATTAAACCCACATGTACTGGCCAATTCTTTAAGGCGGGCATAGAAAACATCTATTGATTCATCTGTGTGCTGCCTTGCTGTCGAAA
This sequence comes from Calotriton arnoldi, assembly GCA_963921515.1. Taxonomy (NCBI): domain Eukaryota; kingdom Metazoa; phylum Chordata; class Amphibia; order Caudata; family Salamandridae; genus Calotriton; species Calotriton arnoldi. The sequence goes on from CAWUFW010013487.1 coordinate 231,470, forward strand.
TATGAAACGCTCGTAGTCCTGATTTGCCATCAGTTCAAAGTGTGCCGTGAGGGCCGCTATGAGGGTGAGGTGTGTTTTCGGGGCTGCTTCATTGAGGGATTTGGATATTTTGTAAATGTCTCTTCCCCCTAGGTGTAGAATCAGCACTGGCTTCGGTGCGCTGTCAACTTTGGTTGCTTCAAAAGCAATACTCTGTCCACCCATTCCTTCCATTTGGGGGCCTGCACTGAGTGGGCACCTTCAATGGTGAATGGCTCATTCGCTGGTATGTTTGCCATGGCTCCGCTGTGTATCTATGTGTAGCGCTGTTCAATGCCCCACGGGTCAACTTCTGCCACCCTACTGGCTTCACCACCATCTCGCACCACTAATAGCACAGGAAAAGCTGCACACACAACTAACACCTGGTAGGAATTCCGCAGTACTCACAACTGTCTTGGGACTGTAGCAGTGTCATTCACCTGCAGCGCTGTCAGGGTATTGCTTGTGGACAACTGCTGTTCATGTGGCTGTCTGCCTGCAGTTCCTGTGCCTCAAGGGCTTGTGTGGAGCTCCGCCGAGTCTCTGTAGTATCTTGAAGACAGGCCTGCACTTCCACTATGCTGCTCTCTGGCTCTGCAAAGAGGGTTGGCCACTGTGAGGATACACAGTAGGTAAGCCCCGCCTCGACAGCATTCCGATTGGGTGACCGCGACTGGAGCGTGAGACACAGAACATTGCAGCATGGGCCACCCAGACGCTCGGCACGAGCACCGCGCCCTGTTGAGCAGCAGTGGCGTGGCCGCCACACAGCGTCGGGCGCAGCAGGGAAAACAAGACACCCGCTCATCGTCAATGTTGTGTCCGCCTGCTATCTTTGTGGCAGACACCAAGGACCCATCCACGTGGTAAGGCCTCAATCAGAAATTATGACAGGACATGGGTTAGATGGTTTCTACATCCCTGGCCGGAGTCCTTACTGACTCCAACCTCGCTCCGGGGATCTTTTATTAATGAGTCCCACGTGACTCTCCGACGATACCACCACAGCCAGGGAGCATGCGACAGCATCGCGGACCCCAGCTGAATGACTACAATTGTATACATCCCCCATCGCTCCAGTTACATTACTGGAGTGATATAACAGGAATGGCAGATCTGTATTTCACATTCGTAGCTTTAAAACCGTGGGAGAAACAAGTGATTAGTTGGTGTTTCACCCTTTAACCCAAAACATAAAGGAAAAGGCCCACCACCAAGTCTTTGTTTTGTGTTGGGTGGTACACTACAATCAATTGTGTGCACACTATGTACTAGATTTGCACATAGTATGTGTCTCACCTATTTGGCCTGTCACTTCTGGCTCCCTTTCATATTGCCAGTTCAGCAATTCATGCCAATGGGTTCACGAGTAGTATGGGCCCCAAATCAGCCAGGAGGTTTGAGTCTCTTTTTAGCAGTAAATTATTTCATTTGGGTGCAGGGTATGCTGGATGGGCATCCCCTGCACCCCACTCAGGAGCCGAATCAGAATATTTTGTATTGCATGTTCAATTCTTTATATCAATGAGTCACTCTTCTTAGGATGTGCTGATGTGCTGGACTGGCGCGTTGAATGTTGCCAGGTTTGCATAGCAGTGTATCGGGTTGTGTTGATTTCCATCAAAAAGCCAGCATTCAACACTGAGCTGGCATAAACAGTATTCTATTTCATTGCCATTGACGATGGATGCAGCAGCAGTGCCGCTGTCAGGTAGGCATAATTAGTAGATGTTTGAATCATCGGTCAGTCGGGATGTTCTTCAAGTTCAGAAATATTGTTAACCAAACATAATTCCTGCCATTCAGTGCTTATGGCATCCTTAGTTTATTGACCCAACTTAGGGGCCTATTAGGATGGCGGGCGGACCTGAGTCCGCCCGCCATCCTCGCGGTGTTGGGACCAGCCGCCAGACGTGCGGCAGTCCCGCACCGCTAATTAGGATGCGGCCGACACCCTGGCGGTCGCATTCCGCATTTATGACATTGCGGCGGGTGCTGCTTACAGCAGCACCCGCCGCAATGCCAAAGTGCCATGGTGTGCATTTGCATGCACAACGTGGCAGGCACCGTGCGGTGCCTGCCACCTTGTGCATGCAAATGGAGGGGGGTACCATAGGTACCCTCCAAGTGCAGCCCCCCACCCCCTAGGGGCCTGCAACGGGCCCCCAAAACACATCCCCGCCAGCCTTTCCATGGCAGCATCGCCGCCATGGAAAGGCCAGTTTACCCACACATTCTAATATGGATGGCGGTGCCTGGTAGGCACCGCCACCATATTATGCCCCAGCTCCGCCCGGTCGGCAATTGGAACAATTGCCGACCGGCGGAAAAGCGGCAGACGCACTTTGCGTCCGCCGCGATACCCCCGCCATTATAATATGGCGGGGGTAAATCGAGTGGCGATGGCGGGCGGATCGCCACCGCCTGGCCCGCGATGGCGATCCGCCCGCCATCCTAATCACCCCCTTAGTGACACACATTATTTTGGGCTGCTTCTGTTTTATTCTTTATTTTCTCTCAGAGTAAACCAAGCTCTTTTTGAATCCTTATAAGAAATCTCTTAGGTTACCCACTCCCTGCTAGTTTCTCCAATAGTGAGAATTCTGGAAGGAGTCATCTCTCCTATGACAGTTTCTCTTTATTCTTAGTAAACCGATTGTATGGTAAGTTGTTTTTTAGGGCATGCAGAAGGAGCAGTAGCAACTGTCCAGAATGAAAGATTCTGGAAAACTGTTTATGTATTGTATTTAATGTTTTTGTGTGACCTTTCCTGTGGTTTGCTGAGGGGTGCAGAAAGTGAAGAAAAGTGACCATCCAGGCGGATGCAGGGAAGATTGTATTCTGAGCAATATACAGCATTTCAAGAGAATGCTGGTAGAACTAATCTTGCATGCGTTAAATATATTGTATATTGTTGTTACTAGGGTAGTTTGAAGTAGGACTAAATAACAAAAAGAACAATGGGGCATATTTATGTAGGAGTTGCATTGCAATGCAACTCTTAAGTTTGATTTATCAAGCCACGCAAAGCCACCTTGTATGGCTGGATAAATTTAGAGTAACACAATGCAGCAGAAATCGCTGTGTTGGATCACTCTGCCCCAGGGAGGAGTTCTATGGGTGGAGCAAGGGTGTTCCCATGCATCCACCCGTCCATCCATATAGCAATTGTTCCTAGAATCTTTTTCCGGAGCATGGGTGGTATAAATCACAGTGCCTAATTTGTTGAGCTGGTGGCTTCCGGTGCTCGGCACTGGCACTTAATTGGTTTCCAGTGCTCGCCACCAGCACTTAATTGTCAACAACACACATATGACAGTCTGCCACATTGTGGCGCTGCTCATCTAATTTAGAGATGAGCAGAACAATGGTTTTTTAGGGATACTATATATATTAAAAATTACAAATACACACCTCCCCAGCCATTCCTTTAGGTTTGGGGACCTCGAATAATCTGAACTGTCAGACAGGCGAAAGAGTTGTTTTGGTTGCATTGACAGCGATGACAGGCAATGGCTAGAGTGGCCTCCTTGCCAGGGCCCTGCACTTATTATTTTACAAATTAAGCACCGGTTAATAAAAATATCTGTGGCCCTGCCAAAAATTCTCTCTCACCTTGAACGATCTCCAGAGTTATATTTGGTGCCATGCAGGCCCGGACTGCTTCTTTATTCAACTGGACACTTGCAGTTGGGCTGAAGCCACTGGAGGGCGGTGTTTAAGGGTAGAAGGGCACTGTTGGTGCCTCTCACACGTTCTGCAGTTCAAGCAGGTACAGCGGGTGCTCTAGGTGAGAGAGAGGAATAAAGTGGAAAGAGAAATGAAAGAGTATGGATGGAGTATTTGTGGTTTGAACATTTCTGCCAGGGCTGCAGTTCGGCCTTGGTGTCATGTGGACCAAGCAATATAATTCCTTCTCAATATATTTTTTATATTTCATTTAATTTCACATAGCTTTATTGTTGATTGACAACAGCAGTGTAAAGAATAAAAGGAGCGCAAACCATGAATTTACAATATAAAAACGTAGATATCAATAAGGCTGCAGTGTGAAAAGAACATCATAGAAACATTAATTTGGGGCTGACGTCGATTGTTAGACTTCATCTGTCGTTTAAGGCAATCATACATCTCTCTTAGGGTCAGAAGTATCAAGCCATTTTGCGTTCGCAAACGGGCAGATTCGCAGAATCTGCCCGTTTGCGAACGCAAAAATTGCTTTTCCGATGTAGCAAACCCAATTTTGCGATTCGGTAACCTGTTACCGAATCGCAAAATGGGTTTGCGATTCGGTATTAGGAAGGGGCGTGTTTAGGGCGTCCCTTCCTAATACCGAATGGCATCGGTATGTATGAATGTTTTGTGACCATAAATGCGGTCGCAAAACATTCACATTTTGCCACCTACTTCAAGTAGGTGGTAACCCATTCGCAAATGAGAAGGGGTCCCCAAGGGACCCCTTCCCCTTTGTGAATGTTTGTAAAACCATTTTAAGAGCAGGCAGTGGTCCCACGGACCACTGCCTGCTCTTCAAAAATGAAAAGAAAACTTTTCATTTTTCTTTTTGTAAATCATCTCGTTTTCCTTTAAGGAAAATAGGCTGCTTTACAGAAAAAAAGAGTGCTTTATTTAAAAGCAATCACAGACATGGTGGTCTGCTGATCTCAGCAGGCCACCATCCCTGTGATGTTTGCGATTCCTAGGGGGTCGCAAATTGCATACCTACCTCATTAATATTCATGAGGTAGGTCATTTGCGACCCCCTAGGAATCACAAAAAGTGTACACACATTCATACATGCCATTTTGCGATTTCCTAATTGCGAATCCTTGTGATTCACAATTAGGAAATCTTCATACATCTGGCCCTTAGTTTCCTTTCCATAAACAAACAGTTGCTATGTTTTATCCTGAAGCTCTGTGCTTCTGTGTGAAAATATAAAATGTGCAGCAATGTTTCAACGTCCCACCCCAAAGACAGATCATTCTGCTTTGGTGAAGTGCACCAGTCCAGGCACATATTATTCCAAGATGTGGTAAACCAAACATGCATGCATTTTTTTTATCAATAAGGAACATCTCAACATGCCTATGAATCAAGTGCAGAAATCTCGAAAGAAATCAGAATGCTCCTAGATCCGTGTCTGTTCTTTTCTGACATGAAGATTTTAAAATTGCGAAATAGAGAATAGGGTCGTCAGGATGAAAGGGACAAACTGAGATGTGCTAGACATTTCAATCTGGAGGCTAGACATGCAGCTCATTTTCTGTTAGTGATCGTGGAAAATTCCGTCCAAGACCATTGAAACACTGGGTCAGGGAGGGTCGCCTTCCCAGAAATTAATGAATAAAAGCAAAAGGAAATTGAATGAAGCCTCACATCTTGACCTTTCCCCAGTTTCAACCATGTTAACTCAAAAAAATGCAGTTTTACAGGTGAGTATATATATATTGATCATGCTTAAAGGATGAGTTGGTTTTTGGGGAAAGTTTTAGAAAAAATGTAGCTTGCTAGGATTTAGATTGATTGATTTTATTTCATTTGAAATATATTCATATGTTTAGAATTCTTTTGTGTTATTTTTTTTTTTGTTTCTGACTGGGAAAACATATACATAGTCGTAGATCACATATTATATTTGCTGTAACCAGATTATTTTCAGCTTGTTCATCTATTTTTTTGAAAAATACATTTTTTTCCCCACTATTAAATTAAGTCAACTTTTTTATACCCTCCATCCCATGCCCCACGACCTTTCCTGCAAAATACGGCGCTGAAAACTGGTACACCTCATATCCATTAGTTTCTCTTAACGTTATATATCAATCTTAAGACAACATTTGAATTTTCTTGTGGCGCTAAAATGCTCAGCAGTTTTGTCTTCCTTCCCCAATCTGAAGCATCTAGACAGACAGATGACATTCAATTACAAGTTTGGTTAGGTCCCCTTGCATTCTCTTACATGATTGCTTTTGATATGTATGCCTCTGGTAGATAGCCACTACAACTGTATTCTAGATCCAGTAATTCGGTATAACGTAGCAACAGTTGTTAACAAAAGATGATACCTACTGTAGCTATATCATGAAGGAATTCCAAGTTCCTCTGGCTGGGATTTCACAGATCTTGTTAGAGCAGTGCTGAAAAGCAGAGCAGCTAAAGAATGATGATGGATTAAACCCAGATCAGTTGACTGGGGGTGAGTGTTTGATTGGCTCAAACGTTCCGTCCATCATCCCCTTTTGTATCGCTTTGTTCACCCTAAGTTGGCGGGGGTATGCCCAGACGTGGGTCCCTTGCTCACTTTGCCACTGGATTCAAGCAAGCCTGGCTGATGACGGCTGGAATGCCAGAAACCGGTCCTAGGATGCTTGTTTCCGGTCCAGGGAAGACATGGCTTGGCAGTTCGGGCTGGACTGTTCCCATGAGGCACAGGGTCAGACTGATTTGCATATGGCCATGTCTGAACTGGGGTGGTGGAGTGAGCTAAAGAATGATGATGGATTAAACCCAGATCAGTTGACTGGGGGTGAGTGTTTGATTGGCTCAAACGTTCCGTCCATCATCCCCTTTTGTATCGAAAAGCAGAGCAGCTAAAGGAGAGAGAAAGGAGGGCACAGAGAGTGGCAGTGGTGAGCTGTGGGGGTGGCAAGAGGCCAGGTATTTTTATTTTTTTATTTTGGAGAGTGAGGAGAGGCCCTGCTATCAATGGCTCTCACATTACTCTTCTGCTCAAGCGTAGCAGTTGAAAGGAGGCCCCCGATGGTATAGAGGGCCAAACATGACATAAAATTACTGATGGGTAAAAAAGCGACTTACAAGGGCGTCTTTCACTTCTGATCGATATCATTGAGAGCTCGAGTTTTGCTCTAGTTGTCTGTTACATGTCACTCAGAACTCCTCAGTAAAAAACATTACTGTAATTCACTACTACCAATATATAATTATGGGGCATATTAGCAAGACCGGCGATAAAATTATCGCCGTTTTAGCGGCAGGAAACTGCCACTAAAACGGCGATAATGGGCTTGCTAATATGCGTTATAAATTCAATAGAAGCCCAGGTCAGATGTCCTGCACATCTAACCTGGGCTTCTATTGAATTCTATAACGCATATTAGCAAGCCCATTATCGCCGTTTTAGCGGCAGTTTCCTGCCGCTAAAGCGGCGATAATTTTATCGCCGGTCTTGCTAATATGCCCCAAAATATGCTATGTTTGGCTCTAATAGAGTGCCGTAATCGATAATCTTAACTGAGTGGCAGAAGATCTCTAGGGTGTTCCTATAGATAATAACCAGCCCTCCGCCACGTTTACCTTCTCTATCCAGTCAGTTAATTAGGTACCCTGCAGATAAGGCAGTGAATAATGTCTGGGACAGAAGACCTGTTAGCCCAAGTTTCTGTGAGAAAAATGCTATCAGAGCTGTAGGATTCTAGATACTCAAGAAGCTCGTACATATGTTTTATCATTGAGTAGCATACACTTTACTGTTTGCGTTTGCATAGAAGGGGGTGTTTTGGGATCCATTTTGGTTGGATGGCATGAGAACTGACACATATTACAAATATAGACATTTTATGAGTGGTTGAAACTGAAGTAATTGTAAGAAATGTGAGAGTCCACATCTTTAAATTGAACTAGAAAGTTGCCAGAGTGCTTATGAAATTGACCAGAGTTCCTGGTGCATGGTGCAGTCCACCCACGGATGGGCGCAGACGGGCTTGCCTTTCACATGACTTTGCGCATCAGCAGCGCGCCTGCTGCACATGGACGTGCTGTTATGTTTGAAAATATAGAAAGGGGCGTACTCAGGGTGTGTGGCCAGGGTCCACTGCTGGATCGCAATCCAGACCAGAGACCGAGAAACAGGTGGGACAAATCAAATCACAAACCGGGATCCAGCATTAATTGTGCCTCTCTCATAAGTAGCCCCTTAGACAATGTCTCAGGCCTGCCACTGCAGTGCCTGCATGTACAGTTTCACACTGCCATGTCAACTTGGCAAGTAAACCCAGGCCTAAAGCTTCCTTTTTTTGTACATATAAGTCACCCCTAAGGTAGGCCCCGTATAACCCACAGGGCACGGTGCAGTGTATTTAAAAGGCAGGACATGTACTTTTAAACTTTACATGTGTTGGTAGTGAAAAACTCCCAATTTCATTTTTTTCACTACTGCAAGGCCTATCTCACCCATAGGATAACATTAGGATTACCTTACTACATCTTTTAAATGTAACTCACAATTGTGAAGAGTTAGACTTTTCAAGTTTAGTGTCACTGAACTCACAATTTCAAACCACAACTTATGGTGAAGCTGGATTTTAAATTCCAGTTTAGCAAATGTCACTTTTGGAATGTTAAAAGGGAAAATAGGACCTCAGTCTTAGACAGAAGGTGCACTACTGCTATGCACGCAAAGGAGTGTCAACCACTATTTATACTTCTAGTGAACTAATTCCAATCAATATACAAACAAAACATGAATCTTTACATATCACAGATTAAACTTCACTAAAAATCCACCTAGAAAATTCAACACAAAGATTTACATACACAACAATAAAATCAACATGACAAAAAATATATCACAAAGTAAGTATATGACTTAACCAACAAATAAAGTAAAGTATTTAAAATTGATAAATGTAATAAAAATGCAAAACATAGCTAACAAATACTTTTCTCTTAACAGCTTCTACAGAAGTCAACAAAACCACATCAACGAAAGACACTTCATCAACTAAAAAGAGTAAGTATATATATTTTTTTACAAATAAATAAAAATAGAGAATAAGGGGGTGAATAGGATCGCGGAAGGACCGTCACCACAGGGCCAGCGGTGGCAACCGCCGGTCCTGCGGTGGCGCTCCTTCCGCCATCAAATGGAATTTTCCCACTGCCAGATTATGATGGCGGTGGGAACATGACTGCGTCCGCTGCGGACGCAAAGACCGTCCGCCGCCAGCAATCGTACCGATTGCCTGGTGGACGGTGAAGGGGGCCCAAAATGGTGGCGGTGCCTAGCAGGCACCGTCCACCAGATTAGGATGCATGCCAAAACCTGCCTTTCCATGGCGGCGATGCCGCCATGGAAAGGCATACAGAGTTTTGCATCGGGGCCCGTTGCGGGCCCCCAAGGGGGTGCGTGGTGGGGGGCTTTACTTGGAGGGTACCTATGGTACCCCCCTACATTGCCATGCCCAAGGTGGCAGGCACCGCGCAGAGCTTGTCACGTTGTGCATGGAAATGCACAACATGGACTTTAACATTGCGGCGTGTGCTGCTTACAGCACCGCCCGCCGCAATGTTAAAGTCGAGGATGCGCCCGCCAGTGTGGCGGGCACATCCTAATTGGCCTGGCGGGACCGCCGCACCTCTGGCAGTCGGTCCCGTTTTCCGTTACGGTGGCGGGCGGACAAAGTCCACCCGCCATCGTAATAGGCCCCTAAATAATCAAAGTAATCAATTTAACTAAAACTCTAACGTTTTCTTTTATATTTCACAGATTACACTTCACTATAACTCCACCAAAAAACTCAAAACAAACATTAACTTCGAAACCAAGTACAAAATAAACGATAAAGAAAAATATAAAACTAAGGGGCCTATTAGGATGGCGGGCGGAGACACGACTGCGGTGCCGGCGGTGGCGTTAACACCCATTTACCGCACGCCGCCAGCGGTCTTCACGCCCGCCATATTAGGATGGCCACACATTGCCCATTTCCCGTCCGCCGCGGTGCTACGCCGACCGCCATCAAAGTGCAACCGCCACCGCGGCGGAGTGAGCCAATCACCACACACCACCGTGCGGAATGACGTCCTGTACGCCGAAGATATCACGATGCCGGAAACATGGCAGCGCACCGCGATGGAGAAACCGCACAGCGAGAGACGGCGGAGACACCACAGCGGAGACAGAAAAGAGACACCCGGGACACACCGCGATGGATCCTGCCCTACACGCCATCCCGGTGCTGTACATGATACACCACCTGCAAGTCATCGTGCGCCGCAGACGCCTCCGCAGGTACGTACAGACACAACAGTGCAAGTAACACAATACACAGCTCCAGGGTGGAAAGACGTCGCATGGGAACACCACACACCCCTGTGGGGACAGGCACACAGCCACCACTGCACACACACATGTTCCACCTGTGACAAACACACCTCGCCACATACTGCCCACCCATGTTCCGCCATCATGAACAAATGTCCCGGTTACGTCACCGCCGCGGTCAGTGTGCAGGACACCATGCACACAACGCAGAGCCCAGGGCCAGCGCATGCCAAGGGCACCGTACAAATAGCACAGAGCCACAACTCCACCCACAACACACTAGCTACCTCCCTGAAGGGACACAACATGTGCCTCCCAAGTGTCACTCCTGCACAACAACCACACAACTAAAGCCACACCATGCCCCACGTCCCAACAACTGCATATACAGCCACAGCAGGACCCTTTGCACAGGAACACATAGCACAGAAGGCCAGGCCCCAGCCAACACACACACCACAACAACAAAACACACAAGCCAAGAACACTGAGGCCAGGCACAAAATGTACACACACACAGATGAGGACCAAACACTTCACTGCACACACTACCTGACAAGTCACACACACACACACACACACCACCCTGACTCACAGCTACATACACACACCACATGCCAGCGGTAATGTAGGACAACATATAGGAAAGCCAAAGTGAGGTGCCCACAAATGGAAGGGCAGTGACACAACCATCAAGCATGTGTGATGCTCATGCAAGACAAGACACATGTGAGAACACACACAGCCCATCACAGCACACATGGCTGACACAGTCAGTCAACACAAACCACGGTCACCTCAATGCAACAACTCCTGGAGACAGCAAGGACACCCATGTATAGGCACAGGGATGTAAGGAAGGCCCTGAACTCAAACACTGACCAGCCACACATAGGCATCCAAATACTGGACAAGACACAACACACAGGGCCCAGTGACACACTACATGACAGCCAAGCACAAGTAGGATATGTCACACATACCTCCTCTCACAACAGCACCACACAATACTGACATGTGCACAAAACACAACCACAGGGCTCAACAAGTACACATACAGGCACACCACTCCAGGGTGACACATGGCAGTAGTTGACAATGCAGGTGCACACACATGCACAGTCACAACAAAGTCACCCCCTTCACACCATACACTTCTCAACCACCCAAGTGCACACATTAGAAGTAAGCCATGGGACCTGGATAACTCATCACCACAAGATGTCCATACACCTACACTGATTGGCACACAGAAAGGAAGCTCACACAGACCCCATTATGCTGGCCTGCCTGCCTGTAAGCCTGTGCCCAAACTCCCACCCTGTGCTGCCATTGCCCACAAACCTGACATGTGTCCACCATAGATAACATGAGCAAAGAAGGATGATGACAACAAGAATTCATTGCCAACCACCTGCACTGCACCCATAAGTATCACAGTCAGGTAGAAATGAAGTGCCTCCCACCCCTGCAAAAAAAATGAAATGTGAGACAACCTATTGGCAATGTTGAAGTGGCATACTGAGCATGTGACACAGTAAACCATGCACACACAGAAACAACTTTATTCAGGAAGGACACTGACACAACTCACAGCAGGACCAACTGTGTTTATTCACAATTTGCATAGTGAGACAACAAATTTTGGCCAACAGCAAGGCCAGTGGGCATTTCAACATGCACAGTATTCACATGAGAAGCTGCACAGGCAGGGAGCAACCAGCAGTGAGCAATAAGGCCAGTGGCCAGTCCAATGTGCAGAGTAGGGACATCAGAAGCTGCACAGGCAGGGGGCAAATAGCAGTGAACAACAAGGCCAGTGGCCAGTACAATGTGCAGATGAAGTCCATGAGAAGCTGCACATCCAGGGAGCAAACAGCAGTGAACAACAAGGCCAGTGGCCAGTACAATGTGCAGATGAAGTCCATGAGAAGCTGCACAGCCAGGGAGCAAATAGCAGTGAACAACAAGGCCAGTGGCCAGTACAATGTGCAGAGTAGTGACATCAGAAGCTACACAGGGAATGTATGCAACTCTACCATGCCATGCCCAGCCACAGAGTAATGGGGCTGACAATGGGCATCAGACGCACCGCTGTGGACAGACAGGTGTGTGAGGGTGACCACCACTCAGATGGGGCTGTCTGTTGTACTTGGAGCTGACTGTGTGTTGGGGTCAGTTGGAGGGCTGCCCTGGGCAGTGGTAGGAACAACTGTGGAAGAGCCAACTGTGCTTGTGGGAGCTGGGGGGCTGCTTGGACCAGGTGGGGTGGTGGCACGGGGAGGTGGACTCATGCCCTGGTGAGACACAGTGTGTGCCGGAGATTGTGGAGGGGTGCCTCTCCACTTCTTGGGGATCCTGAAAGGCTTCCCTGTCTGGGGATTGAGGTGAACTGGGGCAGACACAACTGGTGACCCCACTACCAAAGCTGATTCTGGTGTGGATGGTGACCCTCCCTCTGGGGACATGCTGGATCCCGCTGTGTGCTTGCCTGGTGTTTGCCGCCGCCCTGCCTCCCTCTGTCCACCAGGTTTGCCCCCTACAGTGTCCTCCCGTGCTGGCTTCACAGGGGTTGGGATGGGAGTGGAGGTCAAGGATGGATTATCCATTGGGCCCTCATCCTGTGTAATGTTTGCAGGCAACACCTTCTCAGTGGGTGTGGAAACTGTCATTTTGCCTCTGCGAGACGTCTTTGTGACAGGGGAGTCTTTGGCGGTGGAGGAAGGTGAGGCCTGTGACCCTGATGCTTGTTTCTTTGCTTTGTGGCCCTTGCTGTCGCCTGAAGGCTTTTCTCTCTGCGCTCTGGGGTGGCCTTACTCTTATGTGGGGATGGTGTCTGCGCCCTAGTACGCTTGGGCTGCTGCTGCTCCTGTGTGCTGCGGGTTCTGTATCGGGACTTTGGGGTCCGTTGAGCATTGTCACTGTCGTCAGAGGTGCACAGTGACACGGGCCGGACAAAGTGTTGGGAGCCGCTCCCCGACTATGGGCCTGTTGCAGGGCTGCTGTCACAGTTGATGACAAGGACTGCACAGTCCGGTGTAGCCCACCTACGTCAGAATGTATGCCCTCCATGAAAGCTATAACCTGCCCCAACTTTTTGTCATGCTCTAGGAAGGCATTGAGAAGTGCTGTCTGCCCCACACACAGCTGGCGCAATAGCTCGACTGCTTCAGCACTGAGGGCAGCAGGGCTGACATGGGCTGGTGCAGCAGTGCCTGGGGTGAAGGTGACTCTTCCCTTCCTAATCATGTGGACACGGGCAGCACCAGTGGAGGTTGAAGGGAGGCTGGGCACTGGACGCTGTGTGGGGGAAGAAAAGGCCGACTCCCCGTTCCCTGTACCCCCCAACATGGATGCGTCACCGCTGGCGTCAGATGACGTAGAGCTTTGTGTCTCCGGCTGTGAATCCTCTAGCAGACTCCTGTCCCCCTCCTCGGCGCTGGTCACATCTGTGTCAGTCTGCTCCGGTGCGGCTGTTGCACTGGATGCCTCACCACTGGTGTCCGTCCTCTGTCCCTCTGCACATACGGGAGATGTTGCATAGGAGAGAGAAGTACTGTGAGATGAGTGGCATCAACAGAACTAACACGTGCCAATACATCTGCATCCTAGAAGAGGTGTGTAGCACATCGCATGCCACCCTGTGCACACATATATCTTGCCACCCAAAATATCAAGCCAACGGTGCATGTCCAACACACATCCTGCCATAAGTGCCCCAGGTGACTCACACAGCACACCATCCTGCTGTTGGCTCACATCAGACACAGCCACAAAATTGCCTGTGCACACACACTGTCCCGATGTTGGCAAGGATGAACACCACAACATGGTGCACATCACCTACATGGATGGAGCAGTAGGGGACCACACAGACCACAACATACCAGCCCACAATGACCCTGCACACATGCCATCCACCATATCGAGTTCATGGGCACATCTACTGTTGCACATTGGCCTCAGATGTCTGACTGGCAGACATCTGAGGTCTGTAATTGCACGCATTCATTGAAACGCACTCACAGTTGGCACACTGGCATTCCCATCCATCTGAATTCACACACTACCCCACAGCAGAAGGTACCTGAAGGCCACAACTCCAAATGTAAGAGAGATGCACAGTGCTAAAACTGACTTCATGAAGCACAGGTTGGGCAAATGCATGGCACATACACCCAGCACAGAGGCCACTCACAAAACATTGCACCACACAACCAACGTCACACAGCTGACAATTTGCACACTCTGTAGACACATGCACCCACTCCCAGCCAAAGGCAGCCTGCAACACATACTCACCCCTAGCTTTCTGCTGATGCTTCTTCAGTTGTCTGTCCAGCTCAGGTTGTGTGACAGCCAGGATGCGGACCATTAGTGGTGTCATGCTGCGCCTAGCCAACCTGCCAGTCCGAGGGAGCAGCCCCAGCGTCATCTCGGCCACGTTCTTGCTCAGCCAGCAGATGTCGTCCCACCTTTATGACAGTGGGTGCGCTTCGGTTTGACACACCCAGATCTCGCACTCTGGAGGCAATGGCCCTCCACACGGCTTTACGCTGGTGGACCTTCAGCTGCAGGCATGGGAGACAAGAGGGGTGAGGTTCCAGTGACACAGTGTACAATGACAACACAAAGAAAATGCAGTAGCACGACAGTGACTCATCCAAAACTCCAGCTACAACTGTAACAGAGCCAACAATTGCTGTGAACATGGTACAATGTCATTGGTCAATCAGACGTACAGGCATGCATGTTCGATGGTGGACACAGTACCGCCACATCCCATTCACATGCAGGATACCAACACAGCAAGCGACGTGTAGTCTGCCTGCAGCTACTGTCTGCATTTACCTACAACTACACATAGAGAAGATAGCAAAACATGTGTCTTGTTGTTGGACTCACTGTGTCCAACACTGCGCAGACCTAAGTGTCCTAGCCCTGTGAAAGCCTCACTGTGTCCTGGAACTCACATAGAGTGATAACAACTGTCAGACACACACCCTTCTCACACGGCTGCTCCTGTGCAATCTACATGGCAGAGATGGTACTTAGATGAAGAGGCGTGAACCAAACACACATGTAACACACTACATGAAGTGATGTGGACATGTGGCATTCGGCGGGGACTGTGCAGGGCAGGTGGACTGACACTGAGTGGGTAAATTGGGAGCAACACAGCCATTCACACAAACGATAACTGGCCTGACTCCTGCATCACCAAAATGCAGCTGCACTGTATGGCTGACACTACAAAACATGTCCCTCTACTCAGGATAGGCATGCAGGGTAACGTGTGAAAGAGCCCACCATGCCCAACCCGCTGTAGTAAGCATGCTAGGCAGTGCATGTCAGAGCCCCACAACCACTGACACATACTGGCACCTCCACCTCACGTGTGCCCACCCTGCACTCTCACTCACAGTCTTGGAGACTTACCACGACATTAGGGCCGCCATAAAGCCTTGGGTACTGTGCAAGCACCCCGTCTACCAGGACCTCAAGCTCCTCGCTGGTGAAGGGACTGGCACGGATCTTCTGAGTCCTCGACATCACAATGGACATGTGGCAGCAGCAGCACGTTGGGGGTGGCAGCCAGCAGTCCCTTGAGGCAGCAGCAGCAGGTGGAGGGTGGCAGCCAGCAGTCCCTGGAGGCAGCAGCAGCAGGTGGAGGGTGGCAGCCAGCAGTCCCTGGAGGCATCAGGTGGAGGGTGGCAGCCAGCAGTCCCTTGAGGCAGCAGCAGCAGGTGAGGGTTGTCAGTCAGCAGTTCCTGGTAGCTGTGGGAATGTGGGGCACCCTCCCACACATATATAGGCCCCTGGGGCTGTGTCAGTGGTCCTAGGGTGCTGCAATTGGTGTACCAGGTCTGCCTCATTCAAAAACATCTAATGTCCGCCTCCGCGGTGGCGGTGCACACCTACCGCGATTTTCAAATCCGCATCAGGCTACCGCGAGGCTGCTTCCCATTGGCTACAAGGGCATGGTCCATGGCGGTGACACACAGTAGGGGCCAGGCGCACGCTACCGTGGTGGTGCATCTTTTGAATGCTTCCAGTGACCGCATCCGCGGTGGCGGTGCACGCCTACCGCGATTTTCAAATCCGCATCAGGCTACCGCGAGGGTGCTTCCCATTGGCTGCAAGGGCATAGTCCATGGCAGTGACACACCGTAGGGGCCAGGCGCGTGCTACCGCGGTGGTGCAGCTTTTGAATGCTTCCAGTGACCGCCTCCGCGATGGCGGTGCACGCCTACCGCGATTTTCAAATCCGCATCAGGCTACCGCGAGGCTGCTTCCCATTGGCTGCGAGGGCATGTTCCATGGCGGTGACACACCGCAGGGGCCAGGCGGTAGGCACCGCCAAATGTGTGCCAGACAGTGCCTGGAGTGACCGTGATTTGGGTAGCGGTGCATAGTGACCGCCATTGTCACATACATATCTGGCGGTGTCTACCGCGATCGGGCCTGGGGTATGGGCGGTGCCAGTCCGCAGGTGTCAAGCGGTAGGCACCGCCATATGAGTGCCAGACAGTGCCTGGAGTGACCGTGATTTGAGTAGCGGTGCATAGTGACCGCCATTGTCACATACATATCTGGCGGTGTCTACCGCGATCGGGCCTGGGGTATGGGCGGTGCCAGTCCGCAGGTGTCAAGCGGTAGGCACCGCCATATGTGTGCCAGACAGTGCCTGGAGTGACCGTGATTTGGGTAGCAGTGCATAGTGACCGCCATTGTCACATACATATCTGGCGGTGTCTACCGCGATCGGGCCTGGGGTATGGGCGGTGCCAGTCCGCAGGTGTCAAGCGGTAGGCACTGCCAAATGTGTGCCAGACAGTGCCTGAAGTGATGACCGTGATTTGGGTAGCGGTGCATTGTGACCGCCATTGTCACATACATATCTGGCGGTGTCTACCACAATCGGGCCTGGGGTATGGGCGTTGCCAGTCCGCAGGTGTCAAGTGGTAGGCACCACCATATGTGTGCCAGACAGTGCCTGGAGTGAGCGTTAATGGAGTTGTGGAGTAGCTTTGCTGCACCGAACGTGTCCTCCAGCTCTATGCATAGGCCAGCATGTACAGTGCCCAGTGTCTCAACAATTGAAGGGTCCTCATGAGGGCAAATGCACAAAAGGGACATGTCACTCCACGTCACCAACACATACCATATATGGGTCGCCAATACATTGCATGGGCACATACACTCGCACATGTCACATGTGCTGTGTAATGAAATGTAGACTGTCCAGTTAATGTGTTGCATAGCATATGTAGATAATGGTCAATGTCTGTGTGTGCAATGTAACACACAATGTCGTCTCATTTACTGAACTAGGGGCATCAGCAACTGGCACATTGTGTAATGCACATGCACACACGTGTCCCCCACGCTCAGCCGGTGGTCAGTGTGTAGTTGATGTGTGCCATGTGCAACCTGTGTTGGGAGGTGTATCAGGGCCAGCAACATGGTGTGTTAGGGTAGTATTGCAATTAGTAACATATGCTGGGGGTCATACTCACAGGTGTGCACACATATCTCTTAGTATATCACACTGTGCATGCGAATGAGCCGGAGGGGTGCACAGATAATTGCTGCTGGTAAGGGGATAGGTGTACGAGTAGTGTGCCTGATGTGTACCTACTTGTGAAGTGCCCTGTTGGTTAATGGTGCATGTTGTAAAACTTGGGAATGTGTCTCTAGAAAAAATTGATGTAATGCACATTTCATGGTCTTCTGCATTAACATCTGTGCACTTTGATCTGTCCTAGGAGGAGGAGGCCCAATATTGACAATCATGGTAGATGAGATACTTGAGTAGTCCCCACAATGATGTGGAGACCCAGTCCAACAGGTAGATGTCATTCACATGGCAGTGTGGTGAAGGATAGTCCAAAAGGTCAATGCAGTGGTGCAGTGGTCTGCCATCATGGCTGGCTCGGGACTAGCGTTTGGCAGGTGCTTTGGCACGTGAGGCCCCCTGGCCTTTCCTTGGACGGCCCCTTTGCGCTTGACTGGAGGGGCCACTGCTGCAGGGACAGTGGTGTCTGAGGACTCACCCCCTCTGTGGACGCAGGGGAGGATGATGAAGTGTCATCCTGCTGCCCAACAGGGGAGGCGGAGGGGTAGAATGTTGCGCTGGCCTGTCCCTCAGAACTGCCACTAGCTGCCCCAAGAGGTCCACAATCTGTCCCATGCGTGTGTCCATGGACCTCAGCAGCAGGAGGTGCTCCCGAGATTCTTCCTCTAACAGGCCCATTCGTCCCTGGGCCTGTTGGTAGGCCCCAAGGACTCTGTCGATGTGGCCCAGGGCTTCCGTCCCAGGATCAGTTCCCCTCTGCATGACCCTGTTCCGACCACCTGTACTGCTGCCACGGTCCTGTCCGGTCCTCACATTGGCCTGCTGCATCCTCTTCCTGGCCTCGGCAGTCGATGTAATGGGCTGCTCAACCCCTGGGGCAGGGAGGGTATTGCGGCCAGCTGTGGTGGTGGTGGTGGTAGTGGTTGACACACAGGCCGTGACAGCAGCTGTCAGAGGATGGTCATGGGCTGTAGCTGATGTGGTTGGGGGGACAATGGGTGCCTGGGACTGGTTGGGGCCTGCCACACCAGATGGGCCAGCTTGGAGCTCCTCATCCAAGGAATCCAGGGAGTCCTCATCCAGTTGTCTCTGTTCCGGGGGGGGGACTGGCTCTGCAGGTTAGTGTCATCCTCTGCAGTGAGTTCTTGGTCACCTGTGGGTCAGATGAGAAATGGTCATTGTGTTGCACCCAGCAAAGTTTGTGTTAGCAGTGTTACATCAACGGTTTGTACATCCAGCAGTTGTTCACTGTACAAATTTGCATTGACCGACATCCAGTGATGCATTACAAGCTGTTGTGGTACATGCATTACTTGTACATATTGGGAGTTGTCAAGACATGACATGCACAAAATAATTTTTTGACATTGACAGTCTCATGTTGGCATCCAGTTATTGATCAATCATATGTCATCCATTTACGCGTATGTGTCACTTGTTGAGCCCTTGCAGCGGTTTACTCTGCACATTGAGTGAACATTGTAGTTTTATGCATATGGTGTACATATCTGTATTTGCTATTCAAGACATGCTTAAGTTTGCTTTAATTAGATCCTAGGTGGTCTGGAACACTGCTACTGTCTGATGACATGTAGTGGTGTGCATGGTTGTGCTCGGAGTTCCATCTACATGTGTTTCAGACTTTCACACTTTGGTTGCTGTCACAGTTTCATTTTCTTAGGTATGTGCACACTATAGTTGCCAATACTATCTGGGTGTGCAGTTGTGCATTGAGAGGCCTGGTGTCCTATGTCACCATGACGCCACAAGCCACTTACCATTGCCGTGAGGGAAACGGCCCAACAGTTGCTTTTTCTGTGGCGCGCATTTCCAGCCGTGAGGGGAACGGCTTACAGGACTACGGTTCCCTGCAGCTCCGCGGCGGCGCCAGCCTCTGACGCTGCAAACGGCGCCCGGAGGCGCGAGCAGACTCCTGGTGGCCTCCCGCAGCGCGGACGCCACAAGCCACTTACCATTGCCGTGAGGGAACGGCCCAACAGTTGCTTTTTCTGTGGAGCGCATTTCCAGCCGTGAGGGGAACGGCTTACAGGACTACGGTTCCCTGCAGCTCCCGCGGCGGCGCCAGCCTCTGACGCTGCAAACGGCGCCCGGAGGCGCGATAAAACTCCTGGTGGCCTCCCGCAGCGCGGGACGCGCGCGGGCTCGCCCGGGCGAAGGGCGGGCCCGTCCTTGCCCGTCATTGCCAGGAAGAGGCAGGGCTGGCCATTTTACTTTTAATTGCGATCAAGGTTTTTGACACAGGTACTGCTGTCCCTTTTCTGTGTTCCCAAAGTTTACTTGGTTGGCAGCATTGGCGTCTGATGGATAATGTGTGTTTGACCCGTTACACTTTAAACGTGTCTTTGTGAGAGTTTTTGGACTTAAGATTTAAGACTCTGCTCTATTTTTGTCTGGATTTTGCACTGAACCTGCATTTTGTTCTATTTTGTTTGTTGGACTGGTTTTAATGACTTTGTTAATTAGCTTATATTGCAAATGGCTTCTTTCTGAGGACTATAGTTAAGGCCCCGAGGAGTCTGTGAGCCGTGTCCTGCACATTGTACTTTGCACATTGTATTTTGCACATTGTTTTAAGTATTTGGATAACTATTTTTAGATTGTATTTTACCCGGGCTTGGTGTATTTATTAAAAAGTGTGTTTATAGGTCGTTGGAAAATGAGTAAGCATAAAGTAAGTACGGGAAGAAATGTGGTTGGCACTTTAGATGCCTTCATTCTGAGAGCTGAATCTGCCCTCATTCATGAAATACAACTGACAGAACGTAGGTTATCCCTTGATCCACATTCCCCGTTAGGGAGACTTTCCCTAACTCCTACACTCCCTGATTCGTTGACGGCTGTGAATCACGATGCCCCCAGCTAGGTTGAGTCCGCCATTATTTGTAGCCCCAGTCATATTGATAAACTCTGACCCCTGCCCTCTTAAAGAGAATGAACCTATCCCTGTGCAATCTAAGGCGATTACTAGAGGGCAAAAGCAAAGCTTAAATCGGATTGTAATAATGAATCTCACTCTACAAAAAGAAAGGCCCAAGTGCATACAAAAAAACAATGCACAGGAAATCTTAGGAGGGTCAGTAGTAGTTGTCCCCCCCACAAGCGGTGCTAAAGTGGGTAATTCTACTTCTACGCCTCAGACTGTGCCAGTACAATTATGTGATAGCACCGCAGAGGGGAACTTTTGGAGCAGGCTAGAAACTATGCTATCTACATTATTAGACCCGATGTTTCAAAAAATAAGTATGATAGAAGCTAGGTTGGCCAAATTAGAGGGGTCTACTGGCTGTATCCCCCCAGCCGGGCTGTTAGCTAGCTCATCCTCAAATATAGATGTTATAGCCGCTAGGAGCTCAAAAACTGTGGGGAAGGTGCAGGGGGCGGGTCTACCGCTAGGATTGTAGTGAATGGAGCGGTACATGACAAAAATAGACCTATTGGGAGCAGGCCCAGTAGTCTCGATACCCCGGTTATCACGTGCCAGCAACCTAGCAGAGGAGAAGCACGTTTGGATAGGGGGTCAGAGGGGAGGGTTCTCCAGTCTCGGAGTTTTCCAACTATAGATCTTCCACCAGAATCTACCCCTTATGTAGTGGTGCTGGGGAATATACCTCCTCTCCCAAGGGGGCTGTGGAAAATTTTGTGCAGTTGAAAAACAAATTAAACCATTGGTTTACACACTCTATCTCCTGGGGCCATCGAGTAGCTAACAACATTCTCATGGCCCGTAGGGTTAATTGGATAGGGAGTTCCCGGAAAACGAATAATGGAGACTGTGTCATTGTAAACTTTGACAACCCCTTCACTGCGGAACCCAGGACGTTAACGGGTTCCGCAGTTAAGGTTTTACCCCTGGGTTATTTTTACAAGTCAGCACTTAATAGGGAATTGCCTGAAAATAGTTATAGGGCCTCACAACGAAGAGGAGGGCTAAATAATCCAGATCTCAGGCAACACTCTCCCGCCCCTGCCCACTTGACCTTTGAGTCGGATGGGCAGTCAAGTAATACCCACGTATTAGCATTAGATAATAGATTTGCAGCCCTCTCTGGATTGGATAACTGCGATTGACTAAAGGCTCCTGTTTTCGCTGGAATTCAGTCAATTGCACTTTCTCAGTCCTCAGGGAGGTTGCTATGAATCATATAGCTGCGAGGTCTAACAATTTTTTATCTTGGAACATTGCAGGATTGGCTAACAAGTTTTTGGACCCCCGGTGGGTATGCTTCATGAAGCAACACACTGTAATTAGTCTCCAGGAAACATGGTCGGTGGACTGTGATTTTCTTCTAGAAGGTTATAAGGCTTTTTTGTCCCGGCCATTCCCTCGGCGAGTGGAAGAGCAAGGGGTGGTTTAGTCACTTATATCTCTGTAGCTGTTGACTGTAAGTTACAGGTGATTCCATCCACACATCCGGGAATTCTGGCATTGTCAGTAACCAGGGGGGACACTAGATGGGGAATCCTTAATTTTTATAACTCGGTGGTCAGTTCGCATGAGGCGGGTAACATCATTAGCTTGGGAGTTCTTATAAAACAACTTATGGGCCGTGGATTTTATAATTTTTGGGTGTCTGGTGATTTTAACATACACCCTTGTGGTAACCCTTCAACATCCTGTATCTCGGAGCTTGGGTGTCCCCTTATGAGGGGTTTTCATTTTGACCACAATCTCCAAGGAGAATTGTTGAATAACATGTTAAACGAATTGGATTTGGTGGTCACGATGTCTTTAACTGACCCTTATACCAAGTTCCCTGTACCAACGTTCAAAGGAAGTGGAAGAGGATCATTCATTGATTTTATTTTAATTTCCTCATCGCTGTTATCTGTTTTTAATGGTTTTAATATTACAGCTAGTGAATTTAGTGACCATAAACCTTTAATTGTTCAAATGTTGGACCCTTTATTGTCAAAAACTGGGGAGGCTTCGTCCGGG
The DNA here is from genome assembly GCA_963921515.1 of Calotriton arnoldi. Taxonomy (NCBI): domain Eukaryota; kingdom Metazoa; phylum Chordata; class Amphibia; order Caudata; family Salamandridae; genus Calotriton; species Calotriton arnoldi. The sequence goes on from CAWUFW010013487.1 coordinate 254,093, forward strand.
GGCATTCTGAAACCAACGGATGGAAAGCGAAGGTTAAAATGGTCTCAGGTGTCCCCTGTTAGTTTCTATAATGAGGTAAAAACATCTTGTGCCAATGAGTTATCATTATGTGCGTCTGAGAGGTCCACCCCGAAGAGATCCTCTGTGCCTATGAGACAATAGCGCATACAGTTGGTGAATTGTTAAGTGCACCGGCTAGAGGCACTGTCTTCTCCGGCCCCAGATGGTTTGACTCAGATTGCTCTAGATCAGCTAAGCGACTGAGGGCGGCTCTGGCAGCCAAACCGAGAATTCAAACTGAGGTTTGTGCTTGTCGCAGGGAATACAAGATAGCCCTGGCCACACGCAAGGGAGCACTGAAGGAAGACGCCTGGAAGGAGCTGATCGACTCAAGTACTTTGAGGAACAGCTCCAGGTTTTGGAGTGTCGTGAATGGGCCCCTGTTTGTTAAGGATGGGGGAGGGTCTCGTGGCTCATATCTTAGAGGATGAATGGGTACTTCATTTTAAAACCATGTTTGATTGTCCGTCCAAGCCTATTTGTAGTATACCCCAGAATAGGTTGGATGCTCCGATATGCTTTAATAGGAGCAAGATTTTGGAAGGAATCCGAGGGTTAACTATTAACAAAGCCCCAGGTCCAGATGGGATCCCCCCGGACATATTTAAGTCAGACCCCTTGTTCTGGGCCCTGATTTTAGAGTCACTATTTAACGTGGCAGCTAAGAAGGGGTGTCCTCAGTCTTGGGCCTCCTCAACTATAGTCCCAGTTTTTAAAAAGGGTGACAGAAATAGTACCCACTGCTATAGACCAATCTCGCTTATTGACTCAGTGGTCAAAGTGGTGGGTCGTGTCATATTACAGAGATTAACAACATGGGCAGATGAGAATGGGATTCTGTCGGACGTCCAGTATGGTTTTCGGCCGGGCGTTCCACAGTTGCACAGTGCCTTAACCTATTCATGATATTGAATAAATACACTGTCGCGCACTCCGGAACTATCCACCTTGCCTTCATGGACTTGTCATCTGCTTTTGATTGTGTACATCGAGTTAAGCTATGGCAGTCCATGAGGGCAATGGGGGTAGAAAATTGTATTGTTAATTTTCTCGAGGACCTGCATTTCTCAACTAAAGCCAACATTAGGTTTGCACAAAATTTGCAGGTTTCCAGGGACTTCGAGATTAGGAAGGGGTCCGGCAGGGTTGTATCTTGGCGCCATTTTTATTTAATTTTTATATTAATGAATTGGAAAGTGCGCTGAGGGCAACTGGAGCAGATTTCCCTATGTAGGACGGCGGGCATTCCCGTTTTGCTTTACGTGGATGACGCCCGTCCTAATATCTAGAACTGAACTGGGCCTACAATCTCTTTTAACGGCATTCTCTGATTTCATGACAGATCGGGACCTGACCATTAATAATTCTAAGTCCTATGTCATGAAGGTAGGGAAAAATACGAAGAGGAACTTTTGTTTAGAACTGGTAATGACAAGATCCCACGTACGAATGTTTTCTCTTATTTAGGGTCCTATTTGATGATCAACTCAGGTGGGACACCTTAATCAAAAGAAAAAGGGGAAGTGGTGCGGGTCAATGCTGCAATTTTTAATTTTGCCTCTAAAGTGGGAAAGAAACCGACAGGAGCTATGCTTCAGGTGTATCGAGCAAAAGCTTAGCTATAGCAACTTATGGTAGTGAGATCTGGGGATACACGGTAGTGGAACCCTCCAAGTTGTGGAAAATGGGTTTCTAAAAGGTTATTATGTGTCCCGCAAGGAACCTCGAACTTGGTGGTACATGAGGAATTGGGGTTTCCTACCTAAGTGATACTATCGCCCTGCGTCCCTTGACTTTTTGGTTAACGTGTTGGTTAAATAAAGATTTAATCCTCACTCATTTGATTTTAAGAGAATGCCTGTCCCTAGATAACGTGTCTCGTATCCCCTGGCTTAATTATATCAAAAAAGGATTTGAATGGATAGGGCGGGGAGTTTTATTCTCTAAACCAGATGTTATTGTAAGAAAGGATGTGGAAACAACCAAGGTAGCTTTTCTGAGCAGAAGGCAAGCCGAACGGGAAGCAGAAGAGGCTCGGAAACCTAGTGTCCGGGCATATTTATTACTTAAATCGACTCCATTGACCGAACCATACCTCATGGGGTCCTTGTCGTCACACGAAAAATTTCTTTTAACTAGGTTCCGGATGAATCTCTTTCATCTCCTGTTAGCAAGACCCAAGGGGGCTTCTAGAGGTCAAGTGCTAGCTCCCTGCGGCTGCGACGGAAAGTATCCGCAGGATTTGCTGCACTTTATGTTTTTTGTTATCTATATGAAGTCCCCAGGAGGCATTTTTAGTTCCGATTTTAAAGAAATTGCATTTTAATCAGGTTAGACCTGCACTAATGTATTTACAATTACTGAAGGATGAATGTATTATTTTTATTGCAGGGTTTTTAAAGGCATCTATGAATTCCAGGCACCTTATGGACATGTAGAGTCTATTTATTTAGACATGTTTTTAGATGATCTTTTGTGTGGTAGCGGAGTCTGATATGTTATAATTTGTTGCTTTTATGTATTGTATTTGTGTAACTTTTATGGTTTTACAAACAAAAACTGAATAAAGTTTGTTGACTGACTGACTATGTCACCATGTTTTTTTAAATGCATATATGGCTGCATGTTGTGGCTGTTGATATGTAGTGTTTGCTGTTTTTTGCTTGTATTTGAGAGACCTCTCTGTGTGTGTATGATGATGGCTTCCATCTTGGTCCAGTGTGGGACAAGTCAGCATGATATGTCTACATGCCAGTTCTTTTGAAGTGTACATTGCAATAACTGACACATGCATGTTGGTGCCAGGAAGTAATGGGTCTTGTGTGCTGGCGGTCAGGTGGGCCCATGTGAGTTGTTGTGCAAGCTTCCCAGCCCCACACACCCCGACCTGTGAGATGCGGTTACCTACCTGTGAGTTGGGTGGGTAGCATACATTGCCTGCCACATGATTCTCATTGGGGGTGTAGTGTCCCATCCTCCATAGGGGTGGAACAGCATGCATGTTGCGTTTTGTGGGACGGATAGCCAAACACACTACACCGTCTCACTGTGAAGATGGCTGACTACCGTTTGAGGTGAAGGTGAGTAATGACATGGCTATGTGACTTGGTTGAAATTTTTGGATGGAATGTGCATGTGGTGAGCAGAATGTGTGTGTGGCTTTTTGTACCCATTGATTTCAGATTACATTTGGTCATGGGGTATAGCCCCCCATCACTGTTGTCCCACGTATCTGGCTGTGGGCTTCACTCCCCCAACATTTGAAGGCACAATAGGGCATGGGGTATAGCCCCCCCATCACTGTTGTCCCACCTATCCAGCTGTGTGTACTCCTAGCACAGTGGTGACATACAGCAGGGTGAACATCTCACCCAGCATACATTTCCACACTGTCATGGTTTCATGGTATTTGTGGACCTGAGAACATGAGCACAGTACTGGTGAAGCAGTTGTTCCAGGGCATCCATACACTGACATGTTGTGGTCAACAGTGGTGTGTGTGTGAGATGTACTCAGCCCTGTGCAGACTATATGTGCTTTTGGGGCCAGACTATACCAGCACTGTTCAGACAGACAGTGTGAGATGTGAACATTGTCAATGCATACACACATTGGTGGTCCGAACAAGACACCTTTGACAATTTTAGTCAGACAAGGTGCTGTTCTGCAATTCAGTGCAGCACTGTAGTAGCTGGGTGTGTTGCAGGACATTTGGGATGTGCTTAGTTTAGCATTGTGAGTCCCAGCTACAGTGTAGTTTTTGGGTACACTGCACTTACACTGTTTACATTGCAACACTGTGGTATGACATGGGTGATTTGCACTTTGCCAAACAACCGGCCAGACACAGCTGCAGGGCAGCTTGATCGTTGTTAGTGTTGCAGTGTGTGATGCCTGGCACAGTGTACACAATGTGGGTCATTTTTGAACAGAGACTTGTGCATGGTGACTACAACACAACTGTTTTGCATGATTTGTGTTGGTGACTGTGGACTAAGTGGCATGGTGTCATGTGCGGCTGCACAGACGTCACATGCCTATGAGTGGGACAAGTGCTCCATCATGCTGAGCTGTGGAGTAGGGGGCCTGTTGTGAGTTGTGCTGCTGTGTCACCAATTAAGAACAACACTCCCGGTTGAAATGGTTACCTACCCGTAAGTTTGATGAGTGACATTCAATATCTGCCACATGCTTGTGGCTGGGGGGAGTGCTCCATCTTGCGCAGCTGTAGGACAAGGGGGCCTGGTGGGAGTTGTAGTGCAGGCTTCCCAAACACCCACCCACCTCCCTGTAGGGATGGCTACCTACCTGTTAGGTGAGGGTGAAGCACACAATGGCTGAGGCATGCTTCTGGGTGGGGGGCAGTGCTCCATCCTGCTCAGCTGTGGGACAAGGGGGCCTGATGGGAGTTGTAGTGCAGGCTTCCCAAACACCCACCCACCTCCCTGTAGGGATGGCTACCTACCTGTTAGGTTAAGGTGAGCAATGATATGGTTGGCACATGGGTTGGGGTGGAGGGCTCCATCTTGCGCAGCTGTGGGACAAGGGGGCCTGGTGGCAGTTGTAGTGCAGGCCTCCCTATTCCAAACACACCTCCCTGTAAAGATGGCTACCTACCTGTTAGGTGAGGGTGAAGCACACAATGGCTGAGGCATGCTTCTGGGTGGGGGAGTGCTCCATCCTGCTCAGCTGTGGGACAAGGGGGCCTGGTGGGAGTTGTAGTGCAGGCTTCCCAAACACCCACCCACCTCCCTGTAGGGGTGGCTACCTACCTGTTAGGTTAAGGTGAGCAATGCTATGGTTGGCACATGGGTTGGGGTGGAGGGCTCCATCTTGCGCAGCTGTGGGGCAAGGGGGCCTGGTGGGAGTTGTGGGGCAGGCCTCCCTATTCCAAACACACCTCCCTGTGAAGATGGCTACCTACCTGTTAGGTGAGGGTGAAGCACACAATGGCTGAGGCATGCTTCTGGGTGGGGGGCAGTGCTCCATCCTGCTCAGCTGTGGGACAAGGGGGCCTGGTGGGAGTTGTAGTGCAGGCCTCCCTATTCCAAACACACCTCCCTGTGAAGATGGCTACCTACCTGTTAGGTGAGGGTGAAGCACACAATGGCTGAGGCATGCTTCTGGGTGGGGGGAGTGCTCCATCCTGCTCAGCTGTGGGACAAGGGGGCCTGGTGGGAGTTGTAGTGCAGGCCTCCCTATTCCAAACACACCTCCCTGTTAAGATGGCTACCTACCTGTTAGATGAGGGTGAAGCACACAATGGCTGAGGCATGCTTCTGGGTGGGGGAGTGCTCCATCCTGCTCAGCTGTGGGACAAGGGGGCCTGGTGGGAGTTGTAGTGCTGGCAGCATGTACACATGTACCCATGGTGATGTTGCTAACTACCTTTGGGGGCTACAGGGGAGTGTCTGTTGAATCTGTGAGAGATGTGTTGGGGGAGTGTTGTGCACATGAATAAATTTGAACCTAGGAGGTATTATTTTGTAGTAGTGCAAGACAGTACATTTGTGTGATGTTAGGCATTTGTTTGTACTTACCAGCCTCCACTCCCCGGGTATTCCTGAGAGACTCTCTGGATGTAAAATGCCAAGCACCTTCTCCTCCCATTCAGTGAATGTTTTGAGTGGAACGGGAGGGCCACTGCCTGTCCTGTGAGCCAGCTCATGGTTCTTGGCTCTCTTCTTCTTGACCACTGCCTTCAGATCGTGCCACCTCTTCACGATTTCATCTCTATTGCGTGGTACAGTCCCTACTGCATTTACCTTCTCTACTATCCTTCTCCACATTTGCGTTCTTGTTGCTAGTGGTGTCTGTTGGACCTGGTTACCAAACAATTGTGGTTCTACCCTGATTATCTCATCAACCATGACCTTCAACTCACTCTCAGTGAATTTGGGCATTCTCTGTGGTGACATGGTGTGTGATGTGTCAAGGTGTTTAAGGTGCAGGTTCTGAAGTGGTAGTGGTGGTTGTGATGTGTATGGTGTGTGCTGTGCAAAGGTGTTAGAGGTGCAGGTGTGGAAGTGGTGGTGGTGGTGGTGATGTGTGAATGTTGTGCAGATTTGCCTCTCCTGTCATCTGTGGTGAATGTTCCTTCAGTTGTGGAGTTTTGCAAAGGATTGTGGTCTGTTGGGGGCTGGATTTATACTGGTCTCTGTGGGTGTGTCAGGATGGGGTATTGGTAGCAGGTGTGGTGTGTGTGTGGACCTGGGATTTGTAGTTTTGGAGTTTCCCATGGGGGTGTGTCTTTGGGCTGTGTTAGGTATTTTTGGGTGCATGCCTTGTTTGCTTGGAGCACTTTGTGGGCATGTTGTGTGTTTTTCTCGCGACCGCCATTTTTTTCACGGAGCGTCCGCAGCGGTGGCTTGGCTACGGCGCTTCCGCCATCTCACTCATTCATCAATGTTGTCGTCCGCGGCGGTCGGAAATCGCGCACTGCACCGCGGCGATGTCGGGAATATCATAATTTTGATGGCGGTGTCTCCGCTGTGGTTGCGGTCGTTTGGGCTGTTTCCGCTGCGAAACCGACCGCCGCGGACGGGTTTGGGCCTTCTCCGCAGGCGAACGGTGGTTTCTCGGGTCTCCTTTCCGCCGCAGTTGGATTTTTACCACCGAGGATCCTAATCTAGCTGTCGGTTTTCCCGCGGTAGCGGCGGGTGGTGATTTCCCGCTACCATGGCGGTCGGCTTGCTTTTCCGACCGCCATCGTAATGACCCCTAACTAAGTATATAAATTAAACAACAAATAGAGCAAACTAATAAAAATTATAAATTAAATAAAAAAACAAATATAACTAACAAATACTTTTCGCTTCACAGCTTCTACAAACTTCAACATACATCAACAAAATAAACTTCATCATCTACAATTAGTAAGTATTATTTTTTTTTTCAACTTAATAAAAATAGAGACTAAAAAATCAAAATAATAAAATTAAATGCAACACTTTAATAAAAATAACATTTTGCTTTTAAACCAACAGGAAAAAACAGTGAATAAATTACGACCAGTGATAAAATATCAATCAAGAAAATTAAAGCAAGACAAATGTAAGTTTATTTTCTTATATAACAATTATACGAACATGTTTACTGTTCAAAATCGCATAATTAATAAATATATAAATACATATATTCACAGATAGACAAAAAAATGGCAGAAGGAGCAAAATTCAAAACTTCAAAAAAAGGGAAAACTACTTCGGTGCTACATGGGCTTCACTTGTACGCAAGAAAAAGTAACTGGAAACAAAACCCATTGGAAATGTAGTAAATATTACTCCAATTCTTGCTATGGGAGAGCCACTACAGTAGAAACAAATGTAGTTAATGTCAGAGAACACAACCATCCCACCAATGTGACTGAAATTGAGGTCAGAGATGCACTAGAAACAATCAGAGAAGCAAGTACCAGCTCCCAACAGACCAGTACCCAAATACTAAAAAACTTGTTAACTAGGGTTCCTTAACATGTCACAGGACAACTACCGTCCATCCCCACTCTAATAAGATTAATAGCCAGAACTAAAAGAGCTACAGCTCAAACACCACCACCCCCCAAACATTTTCAGGAATAGAAATGTTACCAGAATACACCATCACTCACAAATATGAAAAATTCCTTCTTCATGACAATAACAGTCATGAAAAACGAATTATCATCTTTGCCACCAACAACAACTTACAAAAACTTAAAAACTGTGAAATGTGGATGATGGATGGCACATTCAAAGTTTGCCCCAAGCCTTTTTACCAACTATATACCATCCACGGCGAATATGAAGACACTTATTTCCCCTTCATATACGCACTACTCCCTAATAAGCAAAACACCACCTACATAGAGCGCCTTACAATACTAAAACAATACACCGACAACTACTTTCCACTAAAAAATAATCATTGACTTTGAACAAGCAATGATTCAGTCAATTTTAAAAATATACCCACACACTGCAATACAAGGTTGCTATTACCACTTCAACCAAAGTATCTGGATACACCTACAAAAATCTACTCTAAGTATAGATTACACCACCAATAGCAACTTTGCCTACCAAATTAAAAAATTAATAGCCCTGGCCTATGTACCAGCAACTGAAGTAGCCAACCATTATAACATACTTCTTGAAAGCCCTTTCTATTAAGCAAACTAAACTAAACTAAGTCCCTTCCTAGACTACTTTGAAGACACTTGGGTGGGAAGACTACATAGGTCAGGGCACCGTAGACAACCAATTTCCAAATCCCCTGGAGGAACGTCTACGATAGCACTCTAGCTCAAAAATCTAAAACTAACAATGCGGTGGAAGGATGGCATAATGCCTTCCAAGCCACAATAGGAAAAGGACAAACAACCCTACACAAACTAATAGAAGCTATCAAAAAAGAACAAAGCTATCAAGAGCTAAGGCTAGAGCAATCCCTATCTAAAATCGGCCCTAAACTCAGTAAACAAACAAAAAACAATGTATGAATACCTACAACACAAAACTCGACTATTTCCAAACACCAAAGGGCTAGAATACCTAGACATGATTGCTAAACCTATACTTTAAACAAAAAACAATACTAAATTTCATAAGCAATTTAAAAACACAAAACATTTAAACAACATAATTCTACTCTTTTTTAAATTAATAATTATGTCATTTAAAAATTAAAAATGAACACAAAAATATATGACATAATATAATTATTAAAATAAAAAGAAACAAACAAACCAATGTAACCAAAAACATTTCCCACCCATAATAATAAAAAATAACGTAGTTATGTTGCAGTAGACGATCCTCAAAAACAAAAAAAATCATAGTAGATAAATCAAAAGACTAATCCATTCTAAAAGAAAGTCCCAAAAAAATGCAAAAATACAACAGTAGGAAAAAGGATCCAATTACCCAATCCTCTCAATAACGAAACCCGAAAATTATTTTTTTAAAACGCAAAAATTGAACTGTTGAAAAAAGGCTCCAACGCAATCTTCTCAATAACAATACCCACAAAAACCCAAAAATAGCTTAAAAAAATGCTCCAACAAATCCGAAAAATGAAAGGAAATGTAAAGTAACTTGTTTTAAAAAAACAAAATACATTTTCCTTTAAAAAAAAAATAAACACGTCGTCAGCACCATCCGTTCAAGAAATGGAAAACCTGAAAAAAAAAAAAAGAGAACACCCTCCCACAATAACATGTACAAACGAACACGCATTGATATCAACATTAAATATAAGATAACAGAATTAAAAAACACATACCTAACACTACATAACACTCTACTTCTATCTAACACTACGTCAAACACATAAAACACTAAACTACCAAAACAACACCTAACTACACCAAAAACAAACAAATTACGTCCTAACAAATCTAATTACACTACTACTACCTCGCCCTTACCCTAAAACAACCTTAAAACTAATTAAATTAAACTTACCCTAACCGACGAAACACAGCTCCTAACTGCGAGTTTCTGTCTTCCAAAATGACCTAAAAACGAAACAGATGGACAGAAAAGTGAGGAAATGGGAAAAAATGGCCGCGTAGTAAAAATGAAAAAATTATTGACTCTCCATAGACAAGAATGGAAAAATAATTTAAAAAAATCCCCAAAAATGAATGTATATTTTTATTATTGTAATTTTGTTTTACAAATGTTAAAAAAGTACAACTTTTAAAAAAATATGCATGGAATATTATATTATCAAAAAAAATTTGATATTTAATATATATTACAATGTATGCTTGTTTCATGTACTGTAAATGTGCAACAAATATGAAAATGTTTAATAAATGAAATATGATAAAAAAATATATAAACCGACTAAACTCAGGGAAAGTGCTGGTTAATAAACCATAATAAATTACTACTCCAACTCCAAAACCAACTAAACTCAGGGATAGTGCTGGTTAATAAACCATAATAAATTACTAATCCAACTCCAAAACCAACCAAACTCAGGGAAAGTGCTAGATAATAAACCCCAAAAAATTACTATTCCAATGCCAAATCCAACTAAACTCAGGGAAAGTGCTGGATATTAAACCCCAATTAAATTACTATTCCAACTCCAAAACCAACCAAACTCAGGGAGAGTGCTGGATAATAAACCATAATAAATTACTATTCCAACTCCAAAACCAACTAAACGCAGGGAAAGTGCTAGATAATAAATCCCAAAAATTACTTCCAACTCCAAAACCAACTAAACTCAGGGAAAGTGCTGGATATTAAACCCCAATTAAATTACTATTCCAACTACAAAACCAACCAAACTCAGGGAGAGTGCTGGATAATAAACCATCATAAATTACTATTCCAACTCCAAAACCAACTAAACTCAGGCAAAGTGCTAGATAATAAACCCAAAATAATTACTATTCCAACTCCACAACCAACTAAGTTCAGGGAAAGTGCTGGATAATAAACCCCCAAAAATTACTATTCCAACTCCAAAACCAACTAAACGCAGGGAAAGTGCTAGATAATAAATCCCAAAAATTACTTCCAACTCCAAAACCAACTAAACTCAGGGAAAGTGCTGGATATTAAACCCCAATTAAATTACTATTCCAACTACAAAACCAACCAAACTCAGGGAGAGTGCTGGATAATAAACCATAATAAATTACTATTCCAACTCCAAAACCAACTAAACTCAGACAAAGTGCTAGATAATAAACCCAAAATAATTACTATTCCAACTCCACAACCAACTAAGTTCAGGGAAAGTGCTGGATAATAAACCCCCAAAAATTACTATTCCAACTCCAAAACCAACTAAACTCAGGGAAAGTGATGGATAATAAACCATGATTAATTACTATTCCAACTCCAAAACCAAATAAACTCAGGGAAGGTGCTGGAAAATAAACCATAATAAATTACTATTCCAACTCCAAAACTAACTAAACTCAGGGAAAGTGCTGGAAAATAAACCCCAAAAGATTACTAATCCAACTCCAAAACCAACTAAATTCAGGGAGAGTGCTGGATAATAAACCATAATAAATTAATATTCCAACTCCAAAACCAACTAAACTCTGGGAAAGTGCTCGAAAATAAACCCCAAAAAATTACTAATCCAACTCCAAATCCAACTAAATTCAGGGAGAGTGCTGGATAATAAACCCTAATAAATTACTATTCCAACTCCAAAACCAACTAAACTCAGAGAAAGTGCTGGATAATAAACCCCAAAAAATTACTATTCCAACTCCAAAACCGACTAAACTCAGGGAAAGTGCTAGATAAAAAATCCCCAAAAATTACTCCCAACTCCAAAACCAACTAAACTCAGGGAAAGTGCTGGATAATAAACCCCAAACAAATTACTATTCCAACTACAAAACCAACCAAACTCAGGGAGAGTGCTGGATAATAAACCATAATAATTACTATTCCAACTCCAAAACCAACTAAACTCAGGGAAAGTGCTAGATAATAAACCCAAACAAATTACTATTCCAACTCCAAAACCAACTAAACTCAGGGAAAGTGCTGGATAATAAACCCCAAAAAATGACTATTCCAACTCCAAAACCGACTAAACTCAGGAAAGTGCTAGATAATAAATCCCAAAAAATGACTTCCAACTCCAAAACCAACTAAACTCAGGGAAAGTGATGGATAATAAACCATGATTAATTACTATTCCAACTCCAAAACCAAATAAACTCAGGGAAGGTGCTGGAAAATAAACCATAATAAATTACTATTCCAACTCCAAAACTAACTAAACTCAGGGAAAGTGCTGGAAAATAAACCGCAAAAGATTACTAATCCAACTCTAAAACCAACTAAATTCAGGGAGAGTGCTGGATAATAAACCATAATAAATTAAAATTCCAACTCCAAAACCAACTAAACTCAGGGAGAGTGCTGGATAATAAACCATAATAAATTAATATTCCAACTCCAAAACCAACTAAACTTTGGGAAAGTGCTGGAAAATAAACCCCAAAAATTACTAATCCAACTCCAAATCCAACTAAATTTAGGGAGAGTGCTGGATAATAAACCCTAATAAATTACTATTCCAACTCCAAAACCAACTAAACTCAGAGAAAGTGCTGGATAATAAACCCCCAAAAATTACTATTCCGACTCCAAAATCAACTAAACTCAGGGAAAGTGCTGAATAATAAACCCCAAAAAAGTACTATTCCAACTCCAAAATCAACTAAACTCAGGGAAAGTGCTGGATAATAAAGTCAAAAAATGTCCTGTTCCTAACTCCAAAACTAAAAACAAAAAAAATACTACTTAATTTTTTTTTTACAAATATAGAAAAATAAACAATAATTTTAAACCCCCAAAAATGTATAAAAATGTACATTTCTTTAACAAAATTAAAAATGTAACACTTTGTCACAAAAAATTTACAATAATAAAATTTCAAATAAAAATTTATAAACCATATAATTATTAAAAAATTATAAGTAAAAATTTGAGACGCCCCTTCTCACAAAAATAAAAATATAAATATAAATATTAAATTCTAAATTACAAATACATTTAAATATTTAAAAATTCAAAAGTATCCAATTTTTAACTTTTTGTAAACTAAAAATAATTAGAAAAAAATATTTTTAAAATTACATTTTAAAATGAACTAATTATATATATTTTAATTTTAAAAAAAATTCTGAAATATTTTGCACACTTTACATCAAAATATTAGGACGCAAAAAAATTCAAATTTTTTTAAACTGTAAACATTTACATTTGTTTTTTTTTATTATTTATATAGTTCAAAATATTTTTTAAATAAAAATGTATTTTTAACCAACATTCTTAAATTACTACCCACCCTTAACCCCTATTAACCCAACATCCCCCAACTAAGGGGTCGATTCGGATCTCGGTCGGAAGGGCTCCGAATCGGATTCGGCTTTACCGGATCCAAGTCGGAGGCTTTGTTTCCAACCGAGTCGTACAGAGGTCCGGACGCCCAAGTACGATGCGAATGAACGCAAAATCGCCGACCGACTCGTTTCCGGGTCCGAACCGCTCCGTACGACTCAGTCGCAGACGAACCATACCGCGCAATGGAGTCGATTTCCGACCGAGCCAGTACAATGCACGATTCGGACAGCCGGATCGAGTCGGAGTCTCTGGGATGAAAAAGCTCCAGGAAGCGGACTGCGGGGGTCCGTGCCGGACCCCCCTTCACCCGTAGCCTTACGAGTCGGACACAGGGGGGACCCTAGGGTCCCCCCTATACATGCATGTACGGTGCGGATGGCACCAACGTGTACCCACTACAGGGGGCACCCTTTTGCGCAACGTACCCATTGAGTCAATGGGAGCCCATGTACGCGTCGTACGACCGGCTCCCATTGACTTCAATGGGAGTCCAACCGAACCGAGTCCGGCAGCATGCAGCCGCATCTTTCTCGCTCGGTCGGACTGCAGGAGTCCGGCTTGGTCGGAAAACAATCCGGATCTGGATCGGTCGGAGTGCTTTCCGTCCCAGATCGGAATCGGCCCCTAAATTTTTACATAAAATATAACATTTTAAATATATATTTTTTAAATTACTCCCCACCCTTATCCCCTATAAACCCAACATCCTGCTCCTAAAAAATAATTAAAAAACAAGCATTTTAACATAAAAATAAATTAAAAAATATCAAATAACATACCAAGTAAAAAAAAACAACATTAAACAAAAACAAAACAAAAACAATCGATATTATTTACAACTATATATTTGCCATCGATATTTACAAAATTAATATTTCTACATTATACAAAAAATCGATATTTTTATCAACGAATAAACATACCTCGATATTTTACACCATCGATATTCTTGACTCAATATTCCTGCAATTGGATATTTTGGTGTCGATATTCTGTCCCTGCACCACTTCTGACAATAGAGGTTGGGGACAAAACCAAAGGCACTCCTGCGAAGTTCATTTATTTTTGATTGCCAAATTTGGGCTAATTCCCAAAAAGTATTGGCAAAGATTTAGGGACAGCCAGAAGCTACCTAGACAATCCTGGGTAGATGTTATTTTTCACTCCAGTAAGGCACTGAATGGCTGGGTAAGGGGCAGCAAAGTTAACGATGTTAATGGTTTGTATAATTTGATCATAAGAGAGCACATGCTCAGTATTTGTTTTACAGAGCTTTGCCGGCACCTTTTTGACAGTAAGTTGACTGACCCCAGGAAGCTTTCTCAGGAGACGTACCTCTGGGCTAGCACCAGTGTCCAAAAAGGTATCTGGGGGTACACCCACAAAGGTGGTCAGGGTTCCCAACAGAAAAAAGTGGGGGGGGGACAAAAACTTTAGAACAAGGAGTTCTCAAATGGCCCCAAAAATAATTCCCAATGGAGTAGTGGTAACCAGTCCCAGTCTGATTCAACGAAGAAAGGGTACTTTGACAATACGACAGGGAGGTCTGTACCCCAATGTACAGAGCGCTATAAGTATGGCCATGCTAATAGTGACTCCAAATATCCCAAGAGGGCACAGCCCCCCACCGGTGGGCAGACACCTGGGTTGGTGAGTGCAGTGCTTGTGGAGGAGGTAGACTCAGATAGTCTTAGTCACTGACTATTGTAGAGCCATCTACCGGTGGCTCTGGTTCCCATTGAGTGGGGGGTCTCAGGTTTTCTGAAAGTTGCTGTGAGCCCTGCCATGGCTGTGGATTGTCTGTCCTGGAGCACACTACCTGGAGGGAGGTAGAGCTCAGGTCTCACTTGGAGATTATGGGATTGCCTGAGTGGGTCTGCATGATCACACAAACCGTGGCTGCCCAGAAAGGGAGTCAAGTTGCCGGGAACAATGGCCTTGAATGCTGCCAAGGAGAGGGGTAAGGGGTGCATGAAACCAGTCCCTGAAGTTCCCATGGTGGAGGTTGACAGGGTCCCTGAGGAGGAATCCCCAAAGCCAACCATGGAAGACATTGCCACCCTAGATGAGTTTACCAGCTGGCAGGTTGAGGATGTGCCCACTCAGAGAAGAATTCTGCCAAGTACAGAATGAGTGTCCCACTCTTGAGGGCTAGAGGTACCAGGCCCCAGCTCATGCAGCCTGTGAATCCTCTTGAGGTCACCTAATCTACTCAGAGTACAATATCCTTTACAGTAAGCCTAAGGTTCCTGGTGCTGGGTCAGCTCGTGTGCTGGTGGTCCCACCATGCTTTCAGACCTTCCTACTGGGCATGACTCACGACATTCCACTGGCAGGACATTTGGAGCACGACAAGCCCTTTGCCAGGCTTGTCTCCCACTTTTGTTGGCCCCGATTGAAGACACCCTCAGATGCATTCTGCAGGTCCTGTCCCACCTGCCAGGCCACTGGGAAATCAGGGAAATAGTAAAAAACTCCCCTGATCCCATTACCTGTCATTGGCAGCCCCTTCGAAAGGGTGGGAATTGACATAATTGGACCCTTGCACTCTAAGAGATCCTTAGGCAACAGGTTTGACCTGGTCATGGTGGACCATGCCACCCACGACCCAGAGGGAATCCTTCTAAGTCACTGACAGAACCCATGTTGGCAAGAGCTCTGATGTGAATCTTTACATCAGAGGACACCAACGGGTTACAGTCCAGGTCTACTGATCAGCTGGGTACTCCAGAAAAAAGTCCTCTCGCAGACTGTTGTGTCCTGTTGCCATACAGGAGCTCCACCAACTGACCCTTGAAGTCAACTTCTTAGGCCTGAGTAAAAAAAAGGCACTTGCATATCCCTGCACTATATGGCAGGCACCATGCAGTGCCTGCCACATGGTGCAGGGATATGTACGGGGGCACCATAGGTGCCCCCCTGTGCTCTTGCCCCAGGCCCAGGGTTGAAAGGGGGCCCGCTACAGGCCCCCAAATCCGTTTCTGCCTGCCTTTTTGTGGCGGGTTTACCGCCGCGAAACGACCAGCAGAAAGGGATATCATAATCCCAACGGCGGTGCCTGGCAGGCACCGCCGCAATGCTGGCCAATGCTGGCCAATGTTGCTGCTCCGGCAGGTGGTCAGAAAAGGACCGCCTGTCGGAATCGTGGCGGCCGGTTTTTCCGACCGCCACGCTTCCCCAACATTTCCTGCCCCCCGTCATAATATGACAGGGGAAATTCGCATTGAGATGGTGGAGGGCCCGCCACCGACAGGCTGTCGGTGGCAGGCCTTCCGCCATTGTAATCAAGCCCTAAATTCTTGCATGTACCACTTTTTAATATTAGGCACCCAAGCTTGTGTGCTACAAAGTCTACTTAGTGGTGACTAATTTGCTAAGTAAAATAACTGTTCTTTTGTGTCCAAAAGGTTTTTTTTGGCAAGTTTGCCCACCGATTTAAAAATAAAATGCAACACTGAGGCTACACAGGTAGCCCTGAAGCCATGTTTTCTATGGGAGTCTAGCAGATGGCACAACTTGTGCTGCCGTCCACAGTGACTTTTAGCTCTTCCATGCCAAAGGTGCATTTTCCTGCACCAATACTATGGCCTTACTGAAAAGTAAAGATGGGGATAAGCCATTTGTACCATTTTTAGGGGGCCAGACTACTTACACTGAGGTCTGGACAGCAGTACCCCTAAATCCCACAACACCAGTCTGAAAATAAATTGGGATGATCAGGCGAAAAGAGTCCTCCTATACAGAACACTCTTTATTGTTCAATACCACTTGTCTCCCCATTCCTTTACTGTAACTCTTGTAACCTGTTGACCTATATACCATGTAAGGTGCTTTGTCACTCAAGAGTGCTATATAAAACTACTAGAATACTAAATTCTACCAGTAAGTGAATAAATAATAAATACAATTGTCCCCAGAGGTAATAAGGGTGAAGGGTTCTCACTGCCTAAGAAAGGCTTGAAAAATTTGGGACAAAAAAAATCACTAATCTTTTATAGTTGAATGTTGTTTTTAATCACCTGGGTATGTGATTTCACTTGGCTTTACAGCTCTGAAACAAAAATCAGCGATTGCCACTCCATGTTTTGTAAAACCGATGCCACAGCTCACGTGCTACCTCCAGGAATGACTGAGTTATTGCGTGAGATGCTCATTGCTGAAGAGAGTTGGTCAGCTCCCTTTTCCTTCAGTCCTGTATGGTCATGTTACTGTGCTGACAACTGCATCTGCTTTCATACTGCACCGGCATTCAATATTTGGAGCAGGAGGCATGGCCTGCATCTAAGCCACGCATAAATCGAAGCTGCCAACATTATTTCTATTTCTGTGGAAGGTAACAAACAATGCTTTTCATAAATGACACGGAAACATTTATACATTCACCTCCTAGTCACTAGGACAGTGAAACACCCGTCTTCTAACCTCTCCCTCCATGTGTTTACGGTCTCTGCATAGTCATTTGTATTGCACATTTTAAGAAGGTACTCCACTAGTGACTGCTATGGAAATGCATGCACTGCAATTTAACTTTAATTTACAAGCCATCTTTGTTTCCATTTGATACCATACGCAGACATTGCTCACACATATCCCGCTTGTTATTGAGCACCTGTACAGTGGTTCCTGAGAAAAACGGGCAACGAAGAGTTGATATATGGTAGCAAATTGTTCTCTTCATTAATGTTAATTAACTTCTATTTGAATTTAGTAAGCGAATATGTTTTATATGCATGCCTTGCACTTGCTGCTCATTATTATTGATTACTAACTCGATACGTGCTTAATGTTTGAGTAGATCATTAATCAGTGCGTTAATGATGATTGTATAGCATGTAAAATAAATGTGAACCTTAAATATTGGCACGTGAATGCAATCAGGCATATTGCTGTAAATAATCTGTAAGTGCTTATTCGAAGGCATTTGTACAGTGCCAATGATAAACCCATGACTGCAAGTTTCATATGTAAAATGATGTGTGATGGAAGGCTCTGCATATAAAAATGATGCCTTGTAGATGACCAGGTGAAAATGTTGTTATTTATAGTAAAACTGAAGATTTCTTTCCCAAGGAAATTCCAGTAAAGCTTTAAGGGGTATGTTTTTAATGTATGCTACGTACACGCCAGATAAAAAGTATTTAAAGATGACTGATTGGTCAAATATTTGTTGCTTCTTCTTTCTTATTGTTTTTTATGATTTTTATTTTCTGCCTTAGACCTTTGCTTCATTTTCAGCAGTTTCGTTCTCCAGGCTTTTTCAAGGCCGTAATAAATGACGTGCACTCATAGTCGCCAAAGATATATTTTAAACATGTCTAAATAAACTATTGCTCAAACTTCCGGTTACTATCATCTTACTGATTATACTTACTGACTATGAATATTATTGTAAGTAAATGTAAAAAGGTCTTAGCCATAAGCATGCAAAAGAGTGGTATTCATACGGTCCCCAAATCTAGCGAGTGATTAAATGGTGTGTGAATTTGGTATCTTCATAGAGCCAGACTGGTGAGGTGTTAGAACAAGTTATCATTGAAAAGGATAATAATGTTGGAAGAAAGAAAGAGGTAGGTGCCCTGAATGCCATCAGAAATGATCATGACAAGTACACGAGGCATGAATCATTTCTAACAAAATGTAATAATTAGAAGACTAAAAAGGAAAATAAAATAGATTGAAATTGCTTTAAACATAGATTGTTGATTTGTAACGTGAGTAAATAGATTGGGGAGTCACGTTAATGTCTTCAAATGGTTGAATTTATTTTATAAGCACTGTAGTAGCTACAGTCCATAAAATTGAGGCACAAAAATACAAGAAAGTATTTCATAAAAGTCAACACAGAAAATGCATGTAACAAACGTACTGAAATAAAAGAAATGCGTCATTGACTGCTTGGTCAGTCACATGTGGGTATAATTGTTTTGTAGGAGATATGATCTTCCTACTGGTGAAAGGCTTTCTGGGTGTGGGCTAGAATGGTGGTGCATTGAAGTAAGTGGTGAGGGAAGAAAAGAAACAGCAGGCAGACAGTGAGCATGCAATTTTCACAAAAGTAGTAAAGTCCCTGTTAGAAATGGGGGGTCTCTAGTTGGCAAGGGTTTGCACCTTTGTCCAAGAAGGGACACTTCTTCCTAGTCAGGATAAGGGATTTACACTCCTAAAATAATCCCTGCTTACCCCCTTGGTAGCTTGGCACGAGCAGTCAGGCTTATCCCAGAGGCAGTGTGTAAAGCAATTGCACATAACCAACAGTAATACAGTGAAAGCACCACAAAAGGACACCACCCCAGTTTAGAAAAATATCCAATGTTTTTATATATTCAAAGCAAGACCAAAACGATAAGAATCCAACATACAGGGGTCGATTCCGATTCGGGCCGGAAAAACCACCGACCGACTCGGATCCGGAAATAATACCGACCAACACGTACCTGTGGCGCCCGACACGCCAAGTACGATGCAAGGCGTGCAAAATCCGACCGACACGTACCGAAACCAAGTCGACCGACCGAGCCGCACGGAAAACAGCAATCCGGCCGGAAAAACACGCGAATCCAACCGACCGACACGCACCCGGAACAAATCCGACCGAAACGTACACGCGAACTCCAAACCGCAAAGTACGATGCAAGGCGCGAAAACCACGAGCGAGTCGGACGGAGGCTAAGCCGCACGACCGACACGCATACAAAACCGAGCCGAAGCAACACAAAACACCGCGACCGACACGTACGCAGCATAGAAAACTGCACAAACACAGCGTGAACGAAACGGAGAAGACCGTACGAGACAAATGCAGGGTCCGACTCGGTCACAAGAACGTTTCCAACATACACAGACAGTACAAAGGAAAAATCACCCAAAAAAGGCCAAACAAGCAATTACCAAGCCAATAAACACTGGGGGTGGGGACAGAGAACAAAGACACACCCACAACTCCACCTATATAAAGGACACAAATCACAACCATGAGCCTTTGCAAATGCCATTCCACTGCCAGCATCCAAGAGAAAGCAACCACACACCCACAGCTCATCCCTCACACAAGCCACACACCAGCAGCACACCAACAAATACCTACCTCACATACACCCAGCAAAACACACACTCACACACCCTCACCTGCACACCAACACACACATCACTCACCATCACCACCCATCACCATGCCCCCAAGAAGAATCCCAAGTTCCTAGATTGTGAATTGGAAGTCTTGGTAGACGAGATCCTCAGGGTAGAGCCACAGCTGTTTGGCACACTGGTCCAACAGACCCCCATCTCCCAGAAAACCAAGATGTGGGAGAGGATCATCAACAGGGTGAACGCACAATCACCATGTCGGCGCACAAAGAGCGACATCCAGAACAGGTGGTATGACGTGCGCAGGAGGGTACGGGACCTGCTGAAGAAAGACTACATCAACAGCCAACACACCGGCAGTGGCCCTCCTGCCAAGCCAATATACCTCAGGCCCTGGGAGGAGAAGGTGCGGGCCATCCTTCCGCCAGTGAGCGTATATGGACTAGAGGACATCCCAGAGCCTGGTGAGTACACAACAAATGTACACAATATACTGCCACAAACACACACATCACTGTCAAGGGAGAGTCAAACCATGCACTCATAGCAATTACACAGCAACCAGAACAGAATCATCCCAAAATGTGTATGTCAGTCAGATAAACACAACACAGGCCATCAAAAAGTCACATCCAACTGTGCCAACACATGTACAAACACAACTACAACTACAGCTAGGCAGTGGCACAAATAGAACTAACAAACACATCCAGACATGTAGCCACCACAACAACACCAACACACAGTGAAGACCACTCAAAGGAAGGAATTCTGTGTATGCTGGCCAAGTCAGTGTAGCCAATAGCATCATGGGAGTCGCAGTCACACATATTGCCCCCCACAACTGTCCCATCAACACCACCCTGAACCATGCTCACATCACAGGGAGTGGAGAAGGACTCACAAGATGGCTGACACTGGCTACTGCTGTGGGGAGCACAAGGCCCTGCTGGCAACTGTGCACCAACAAACAGCAGGACACCACTGACTGACATCCTGAGAGACAACTTCCACTCCCTGCAATGCAAGCACGTTCCATGGTGGGATATCTGGCTAGCTGGGTGGGAAGGAGGACTTGCAGCACTGACCATAGTCACAAGCACCTCCCTCACACACACCCCAACACAAACTCCACAGAACCCACCTGGTAGAATGCAATGCCCCCATCCTAACACAAGATCCCACAAAGAACCACCACCCTGGGTTATGTTGTGTGAAGCACAGGGCCACTCTTGGGACTTCCAGCCAAACAACTGCCAGGACAACACTCCCAGCCATCCTGTCAGCACAGCCAGCCCACCCCACAGGGAAGCAGAGTCAAAAGGAAGGAAGCATGGGCATGCTGGGAAGGGGGAGGAGGCAATAGCATGATGGGAGTCGTAGTCACAGCTCTACATCCCCCACCACATGGCCCAGCAAACTCACACTCACGCATGCACATCCCACAGAGAGTGGAAAGGCCCATCAAAGATGTCTGACACTGTTGCTGTGTCGTGGGGAGCACAAGGGCATGTTGGGTACTGCACACCAACCAACAGCAGGACACCACTGTCAGCCATCTTGCCATTGCTCTCACACCCACACACACTGAACTCCCCACAAAAGCAAGTAAGTATGGGAATGCTGGGAAGTGGGGTGGAGGCAATAGCATGATGGGAGTCATAGTCACAGACATAGCTCACCCCCACAACTGTCCCATCAACACCACCCTGAACCATGCTCACATCACAGGGAGTGGAAAACAACTGACAAGATGGATGACACTGGCTACTGCTGTGGGGAGCACAAGGCCCTGCTGGCAACTGTGCACCAACAAACAGCAGGACACCACTGACTGACATCCTGAAAGACAACTTCCACTCCCTGCAATGCAAGCACGTTCCATGGTGGGATATCTGGCTAGCTGGGTGGGAAGGAGGACTTGCAGCACTGACCATAGTCACAAGCACCTCCCCTCACACACACCCCAACACAAACTCCACAGAACCCACCTGGTAGAATGCAATACCCCCCATCCTAACACAAGATCCCACAAAGAACCACCACCCTGGGTTATGTTGTGTGAAGCACAGGGCCACTCTTGGGACTTCTAGCCAAACAACTGCCAGGACAACACTCCCAGCCATCCTGTCAGCACAGCCAGCCCACCCCACAGGGAAGCAGAGTCAAAAGGAAGGAAGCATGGGCATGCTGGGAAGGGGGAGGAGGCAATAGCATGATGGGAGTCGTAGTCACAGCTCTACATCCCCCACCACATAGCCCAGCAAGCTCACACTCACGCATGCACATCCCACAGAGAGTGGAAAGGCCCATCTAAGATGTCTGACACTGTTGCTGTGTCGTGGGGAGCACAACGGCATGCTGGGTACTGCACACCAACCAACAGCAGGACACCACTGTCAGCCATCTTGCCATTGCTCTCACACCCACACACACTGAACTCCCCACAAAAGCAAGTAAGTATGGGAATGCTGGGAAGTGGGGTGGAGGCAATAGCATGATGGGAGTCGTAGTCACAGACATAGCTCACCCCCACAACTGTCCCATCAACACCACTCCTGAACCATGCTCACATCACAGGGAGTGGAGAAGGACTCACAAGATGGCTGACACTGGCTACTGCTGTGGGGAGCACAAGGCCCTGCTGCCAACTGTGCACCAACAAACAGCAGGACACCACTGACTGACATCCTGAGAGACAACTTCCACTCCCTGCAATGCAAGCACGTTCCATGGTGGGATATCTGGCTAGCTGGGTGGGAAGGAGGACTTGCAGCACTGACCATAGTCACAAGCACCTCCCCTCACACACACCCCAACACAAACTCCACAGAACCCACCTGGTAGAATGCAATGCCCCCATCCTAACACAAGATCCCACAAAGAACCACCACCCTGGGTTATGTTGTGTGAAGCACAGGGCCACTCTTGGGACTTTTAGCCAAACAACTGCCAGGACAACACTCCCAGCCATCCTGTCAGCACAGCCAGCCCACCCCACAGGGAAGCAGAGTCAAAAGGAAGGAAGCATGGGCATGCTGGGAAGGGGGTGGAGGCAATAGCATGATGGGAGTCGTAGCCACTGATATTGGTCACCCCCACAACTGTCCCATCAACACCACCCTGAACCATGCTCACATCACAGGGAGTGGAGAAGGACTCACAAGATGGCTGACACTGGCTACTGCTGTGGGGAGCACAAGGCCCTGCTGCCAACTGTGCACCAACAAACAGCAGGACACCACTGACTGACATCCTGAGAGACAACTTCCACTCTCTGCAACGCAAGCACGTTCCATGGTGGGATAACTGACTGGCTGGGTGGGTGGGAAGGAGGGCCGGCTGTCAACCAAACACAACCAATGCAGACCATGTTCACACCCCTAAAAATACATAGAAATGCCCAAATAATGCAGGACAATGTGCCACACCAATATCAACCCCTGACTGTGACGACTTAGGACAATGCAATGTACAGGCCCGCACCCAGAGGCACAGTCACAACTGTCATGTGTGTCAACCATTGATGCCTGCAGAAACATAACATACATTGTTTGTGTCTCCCAAAAACAGGTGATGATGGGGACACAGCAGCAGACACTGAGGAGTCCCAGTCCCAGGCTCAAGAGGATGCGGAGCTCACTGGCGTCGTACAGCCTCTGTCCTCCTCGGACGATGAAGACCAACCTGGCACATCCGGTGCAAGTCAACATGCAGCACCAGCAGGACCACCAGCTGCAGCACCAGCAGGACCACCAGCTGCACCCCTGCACCCACCCCTCCAACGACTGTCACCACAAATACCATCCCTGCCGACATGGACAGAACAAGGAGCAACACCAGCACAGGGACCCTGGACCAACCTGGGGCCATGGACACCACCACCACCACCAACCCCCAAGGTGGACCAGGGTTATCTGTGCGTGCCACTGCACACACTGCACATGTCAGCAGGGGTGGTGGGAGGGGTGGGAGACAGAGGTCGCTGCTTGCAGACGTTGCTGGTGTGCATGATGACCCACAACTGGTACGCATAGCTGATGCGTACCAGTCCAGCACCGGAGACCTCAGCCAGGTAGTGGGGCTCCTCAGAGACATGAAACAGCAGCAGGCTGCCCATCATGCCCGCTTGGACTCCCACATGTCCCACGTGGAGTCACACATGTCCCGCGTGGACTCACACATGTCCCGCGTGGAGTCCAAGTGGGATGCACTGCATGAGATGACGGCGGTGCACAGGGACATTTTACAATGCCTCCGCCAGATGAACAGCAACCAGTCCACACCTCCCTGTGTGCCAACAACATCTGGTGCCGAACAAACTGCAACTGCCACAGGGAGGGAGGATGACTCTGGCGGAGAGTCCCCTGCACCGCAGCAGCCTGTACTTGAGGGGCCCCCCCAAGAAGAGGGGTCGTCCGAGGAGGGAAAAGTGAGAGGCCGATGGCCAAGCGCAACTCCCAGGAAGCCTGAACCTGTTCTGGATGTTCGCCTTTGTGCACAGACTGTTCACCCTGTTGACGGCAACACTACTCCCACACATTGCATGGGGAGTACAAGTTGGACCAATGTCTCAGACAACTGTGGCCCCGATACTGGGGATCCTGTCTACCAGGACTTTCAATTCACCTAGGAACTTCGGATTGCAAGATTTATGTACAGCACTACCCATCCTATACACTATTAACACAAATGTATCACAATAAACACACTAATTCACCATATTTGCCTCTGTCGTGATTCCAACGTGGGTGCTGTTATGGGGATGATGAACTGCAAAATTACACTGTGTATGCGAACTGCAACAGCAAGGACAACACAGGCATGTGAGTAAAGGCAACGTGACACATATGAAGGAGACACACCACCAGGGCTACACAACACATACACACCTAGGCCATCTGACTCATTGCCTACACTGATGTTGCCAGGGAAGACGGTGCAATGCACAGACACCACACCCATTCCCAGTTGTAGTCAAGTAGCCCACAGGTGCAGTAAGCAAATGGCAGTCAAATGTGTGACCACAGACAACGCACATCACAAAGTGAAGCACAGGTTTATTACACAGTTGCAACATGTCGTAACCACTACAGATGCAAGGTAATCCCACCTGGCAGCTGGCACACAGTCAACAACTGTAGATGGAAGGAAGTCCATGGGTGTGGCGCACATCACCTGTAGGGACACAACAGCTACCACCCTGGAAGTGCAATCACGTCGCCGGTGGACACAGTTGACCAAACGAATCTGAAAGTACCCTGTGAAGGACACAAATGACACACAGTCAAAAGCAATGGAGTACAGGACAGAACAGCAAAACTCATGCACAATACATGTTACAAGATACCCACCCAGAACCAAGTTAGCATGTCAACACTGTTGGGGAGTACAGCCCACCTGTTAGCACACATCGCAACACACATCCAGTCAAGTAGCCCATGGACACACTCCAACAGCACCAGAGCACCACCCACACATCATGCCAACTCACATCATTGACATGACACCTCAGGATACTCACATTCAGCTAAAGAAGTTGGTGATGAGCTGTGTGCGGACATCACCATCATCATCATCATCATCATCGTCACTGGCATCGTGGTCCAGGCCAGGATCCTCCACAGGTGGCGGATGTTGGTCATTGTCATCCTGGATGAGAGGCAACTCCTTCCGCACTGCCGGGTTGTGGAGCATGCAGCAGACGATGATAATCTTGCACACTTTCGCAGGGGCATATGGGAGGGACCCTCCGGTCTTGTCCAGGCAGCGGAAGCGGCTCTTCAGGAGACCAAATGTCCGCTCAATAACTCTCCTGGTCCAACCATGTGCCTCATTGTAGCGCATCTGGGCTGGTGTCACAGGGTTCCTGAGGGGTGTCAGCAACCACGGCATGTTGGGGTATCCCGAGTCACCTACGGACAGACAAGTGCACATTAGCTGACTTAGAAAAGTGGGCGGAATACTACAGATCAGATCACACACAATGGCACAAAGTCAGTACACACCGACAAGCCAGGCACGCTGGTTCTGCATCTGTGCCATCATCCTGGGGATGCGACTACTCCTCATCACAAAGGCATCGTGTGCTGAACCAGGGAAATAGGCACACACGTGTGTGATGGTCATGTCTGCAAGACACACCACCAGTGCATTGACAGAGTGGTAGTGCTTGCGGTTCCTGTATGCCTGCTCCTGGGCCTGTGGTGGTACCAAAGCCACATGTGTCCCATCAATGGAGCCAATGACATGCGGCAACCTCCCCAGGGCATAAAAGTCACTCTTCACGTCAGTGAGTCGTCGCAGTCTAGGGAAATAGATGTACTGGTTCAGGAATAGCAACATTGCCGCCAAAACATCGCGGAGCACACGGCTCAACATGGTCTGTGACATCCCACCAGCAGTCGCCACAGTATGTTGGAAGGTACCGGCGGCAAAGAAGTGTAGGGCTGCCATCACCTTCACCTTGGGGGTCAGCGCTGTAGGATACGGCCGGCCAGGCTGCAAATGTGGGGACAACTGCACTGCCAAATCCTCAATCAGCTGCCTGGTGAAGCGGTACCGCCGGATGCTGTCCCGTTCCACCATCGTTGCCAGGTCTGGGAATGGTCGATGGACAGCAGGAGCCCTGCAGTGCAGAGGAGAAGTAAGCAAGATTGTCAGTCACCCCACATATGCGGCATTGAACACACTCAAGATCCCAACATACATCATTATGAGGCACAACTACATGAAGTGTGCAGTTCCGGAAGGACATGTATGGTACATACATGGCCAACATCTGTCAACACGGTCCAACAGGTGGCATCAATGAGTCCCAGGTTGGCCCATTGGATATCATGAGGCCGTGTCACAGTTCCCATCTCCTGCTGCCGTGTCACAATCACTCCCCACAGTGACATGTGAGGACAGATGTGCCCCAGGCACCACAGCTCAACGACAGGTACATTCCCAGGGACCCTGTATTGCCACATGGACACTGGCATTACATGGAGTATCATGTATACACCACAGCAAAACAACCATGACCCCCACAAGTAGTGGCCCCACTTGCCACGGCAGGACAGACATGGACGTATGTGACACACAAACGCACAACATCAAAGTCCATGCACACACAACCTGGATGTGGAGACTGTCTCCCATTGTGCACATGAAATCAGAGACATTGTAAACACTACATGCACAAAGACTGTGGAGGACCATCACTATTGTGCCACTGGGACACCCTGGCTCAAACATACCGTCCCACATGGGACTCACGGGGTATGTGACATGACATACACATACACCACCGTGAAATGTGACCATGGCACATGCACTGATATGAACAGTTGCACTTCACAGTGGTCATGTACACGTAACACCCAGGATCCTGTCCCCATGAACACGTGCACAGCCTGGGGGTGGCTGCCCACAGGTGACACCCACAGGCAACATGTACACCAACATACACACAATAGGAAATGCAGCCTTACATGCCTTATGATAAAGTTTGGACAGGCTGTCGTGATGTAGGTGTGCCCCTCACTCCTGGGAGCTATCTGTGGCTGGCATATGTCCATCTGAGACAGGCATGCTGACATATGCCAGTCACATGTACAGTGATGCGTTGTACTGCAATGGACCGATCGGTGCCCCGGCCGGCCCATTGCATTCAATGTGCGGGTACGCGTTGTACCCCTGTACGCGTTGTAACCCTGTACGCGTTGTACTGCAATGGACCGATCGGTGCCTCCGGCCGGCCCATTGCATTCAATGTGTGCGGGTACGCGTTGTACCCCTGTACGCGTTGAACTGCAATGGACCGATCGGTGCCTCCGGCCGGCCCATTGCATTCAATGTGTGCGGGTACGCGTTGTACCCCTGTACGCGTTGTACCCCTGTAAGCGTTGTACTGCAATGGACCAATCGGTGCCTCCGGCCGGCCCATTGCATTCAATGTGTGCGGGTACGCGTTGTACCCCTGTACGCGTTGTACTGCAATGGACCGATCGGTGCCTCCGGCCGGCCCATTGCATTCAATGTGTGCGGGTACGCGTTGTACCCCTGTACGCGTTGTACCGCAATGGACAGATCGGTGCGCACCCATTGACAATGGGCTTGCCTGGCAACGGACGCGTTTTCGAATTTCGAACGAGTCGGTTGCTGGAAAATCAGTTGGTCACCCACAACAATGTTGCAAAATCATGTATGTCATGAAGTTGAAGATTTGAAGGATGCTGTGGGCGTGTTTTGGTGCTGCTATTCCATGGATTGGCCAGATTCAGAAGATGCAAACGACTTGGACCTATCACTTTGGACACAAGGGACAGTATCTGCCTCTCCAGCACATATGTATTGCTGGCTGTTCCCCTGAGAGCTCACTTGCCTGCACTACATGCTCCAGGCGACATCTGCCACTGCACTGCTGCTGTCTCTGCCCCTCTGGACCCTGCAATGGCACGTACTGTGGAGAGAGCCCCAGCCTTCAGCCTTGAAGAGAACCAGGCCCTGCTGGACAGCCTACTTCCACAGTACAGCAAGCTGTATGGGACACCAGGGGAGCAGGTGAGTGTTCTGTGCACTGCCTTTCTGAATGTGCATTTTGTCTGACTAGCAAGGCTGGAAGTCTGCACGCCACTGGCTAGCAGGCTCACTGAGTAGTTGTCACCCCCATAGTGTGTAGTGACATGCACTGGACAGGTATGGTGCAGTGACAGTGCATTTGAACAAGGTTCTACTTCCCATGCAATGATACCATGTAGTGACGTCTGGCAAACTGTCCATGGGCAGCTTTGCACTGCCTGTGTACATCATGTGCCCCTGTGATTGAGACATGTATATACAACTGTGTCATGCACGGATATGTTGCATGTGTAGTAATGGCCTTTTCACTTTGTCATCCTGACAGGTTAATGCCCATCGGAAGCAGGAGATCTGGAAGGACATCGTCCGGGCCGTCCGGTCCGTGGGGGTCTACAAGCGCCGGATCCGCAACTGCCAGAAGAGGTGGCAGGACCTTCGGGGCTGGACCCGGAGGATTGCACGGGTCCAGCTGAAGCTGTCGCCTCCTCGCAGGAGGGGCGGAACACGGACCCTGACCCCCCACATGCTCCAGATCCTGGCGGTGGTGTTTCCGGACCTGGATGGGCAGCTGAAGGCCAGACAGCAGCAAGGAGGGGGTGAGTCAAAGACTGCACTGTGAACTCTGTATTACATGCTTTGTGTCCTCCTCTGGCCTGGTTCAACTGCCACAGTGCAGCAGTCATGTTGTCCAGGAGCCATGTCCCTCTATTGTGCACTGCCCACTGCTCATCTGATACCCAGGTGTGGCCCTTACATTCAGGGAATTGTGTCACTTGGGACTGTGTCCTTGCAGTTTGCTTCACTAAAGGTGGGGGACAGCATCTGTTTCCCTAACTCTGTTGTGGGCATCATGGGTGGGTCCATTGTTCACACGACGCCTGTGTTTGGACATGTGATCTGCGTGTTGCTTTGATATGCGGTCCACTTGCTGAGCTGAGCCACCACATGTGCCTGGGGTATGTGGCACACGCCCATGCAGTGGGTGGGAACAATGTTTGGGCCCCAGGAGTGTGCAGATTACGTGTGTCACACATACATAGCCAGCTATCCACTGTCCAGGGCACATCCTCATTCATGTGGAGCAGGACAGTCATGCCTACTCCAGGCCATGCAATGCACTCTGTACTCCCACTCCCGTGTATCAGCTGACACATTGTGCACAGTGATTTGACCCCTCAGGTGTCTGCCTCTGTGTCAGTGTGCTGTGGATTAGTTGCCAGGACTGCTGGGGTGTTCTTTGGTAGGGGCTCAGCATGCCCCTGGAGATGTGACCAAAGGAGACGATACTTGTGTGTCACATAGGTGTTTGATCAGCTGCCTGTGCAGACTGGGGTATGCGAATGTGAAGTTCAGGCAGCTGTTCCCCATGCACAGCAAATTGTGAGGGGCTCAGGTTCAGAGGGTAGTGTCACAGGTCTCCCATATGTCCAATCGGTATGACCTGGACAGATGAGGGTTAAGATGATGTGTTGTGTGGGGGATG
Source organism: Calotriton arnoldi (assembly GCA_963921515.1). Taxonomy (NCBI): domain Eukaryota; kingdom Metazoa; phylum Chordata; class Amphibia; order Caudata; family Salamandridae; genus Calotriton; species Calotriton arnoldi. The sequence continues at coordinate 284,162 of CAWUFW010013487.1, forward strand.
TACATGTGCACTTGTGCAGCTCCAGGACTTGCATTCCCCATGACCTACTATTGTGACACAGTGCATAGTGTTGTTGTCTGGCTGAAAAGTCATACATCACTGAGACAGTGATGTATGACTTAGCAGTCATGCCTCTGCCATGGCATGTGTCAACTTATTGGTGGTCCTGCAGGGGAGTGACATGTGCTACATGCACACCATTGTGGCGATGGCTATCAGGACATGGGTGCATCATGGTGTCTGTCGCTGGTATGCATCACATGCATTTCCTATTTGACTCTGGGCATCCCTTTCATCCGGAAACCTGTACTGACTCAGTGGCAATAGCTGTGATGTGTGCATGTCCACATGCCACACCGTGTCCTCTGCACTGTCCAACTACTGTGTACTTGGTGCATGTGTCCACACTGGGGTGTTGCAATCCAACAGACACCAGACAGATGGGTGCAAGGGCATGTGGGATGTGAGTGCCATGCTTGGCATCAGACTGACAATTGGCTTCTCCTGTTCAGTTAGGGCACTTTTAGCAATGTACAACTAATGATGCCAGGGCTTGCTCTGTAATGTGCTGTGCTCACAGTGGTGTGTGCGTTTGGTGCAGGTGACTGATGTCTGTCTGTTTCCCTATTGTTTGCAGATACATCCACGGCCACGGAAGGGGACAGCTCCATGGACCAGGAGGAGCCAGAGAGCCAGACTGGGTCAGCAGCCGAGGAGTGGTCGGAGGGACCCAGTGGCACGGAGGGCGAGGGGAGCCACACCGAGGAGTCTTCAGCACCATCCACCTCAGCTGAGGACCAGAGCAACTCGGAGGATGACTCCTTGTGGAGGCGGGTGTCAGCAGCCACCACACCCCAGCTAGTGTTGCTGTCCCCGCCACCACCAGCACCACCACCGCCCTCCCATCGGCTCCCATTCCCCAGGTCCGTGGAGGCTCCCATGTTCGAGAGCGTGTCTCCTTTGGGCCAGGCACCGCACCCCTGCCCCTGTGTCCCCTGCTGCCCTGAGTGAGGAGTCTGTGTACCTCCTTCGCCAGCTCCATGTAGGGCAGACAGCCATGCTGAGTGTCCTCCATGCGCACACCGCACTGTTGACTCAGCTGGTGTCGTTCATGGAGGGCATCTCATCGGGCATGTCTGACCTACAGAGGGGCAATAGGTCCATGGACTCCTCCCTGACGGCAGCAGTGTCCCTCCTCAGACAGTCCCTCACCCCTCCTGCCTCTGCTCCATCCACACTCCCCAGCACCTTACCCGTCCCAAGCACACACACACCGGCACAGGCACACACCAGCACACACACGTCCAGCACACAGACACACACGCCACAAACTAAACGCACAGGCACGCACAGTCAGGGGACTGAAACCAGACTCACAGGGGATGGGGCCCTGGTACACACACACGCATCCACGGGCACTGCGCAGTCCTCAGTTGCCTCTCCCTCCAAAGCACCCTCCCTTGCCTCACCTGCAACCCCAAAGACCCAGCGCACTCTTCCTCAGTGACCTCGGCCTCTTCCCCTCCGATCCAGCTGCTCCAGCATCCAGGGTGAAGAGGAAGCCCCCCACACGGAGCAGAGTGCCCTCGCCCCCGGACACCCTCCCCCAGGCGCAGACAGACTGAGGCCCCCACCCGCAAGTCCCCCGGAGTGGTAAGAGCAAGACCCCGCCGCCGCCCTGCAGCTCAAGCACCAGGTCTCCTTCCTCCATCCCTCAGGCCCCCACTCCACAGGTGCCCCCACCACACCCTGCCCCAGGTTCCCCCACCCACAGATATACCATCCCCAAGAGGCTCCGGCCTTCTCCCCTGCCACTTGCTCTCCCGGCACCACACCCCCGCTGCGCTTGTCTGTGCCACTGATGTGGTGAGGGTGTCCTCCCCTCTGTCCAGCCCACCTTGCCTGTTCCCCATTCTCCTCCCCTGGTGGTAGGCACTGCAGTGGAGTCCACTACCACCCTGGCTGACTTGGGCACTGCAGTGGCGGACCTGTCCACTCCATCTGCAGGGTCCACTGCAGTCGTGCCGGCACCCACAACATCTGAGCCATGCCCCCAGTTGTGCCGGCACACACCATGTCAGACACCTCCACTGCAGTTGTCAGTGGCTCTCCAGCACCCACCACCCCTTCCCTGCTTCCTCCTGGTGAGCCCTGATCCTGTCCCTGCAGTGCCTGGCCTACTCCCCGGTTGCCCCTCCTAGTGGATTGTCCCTGGTTTTGTGCAGGCATGTGTAGGGTGGCATCTGCCACTGTCACCCACTTGTGACTTTGTTGATGGACTGGCCATTGGCCTTTGTTTATGTTCTACTGGACTTCTACTTTTAATGCCACATATGCTGAATAAAGCAACTTTCTGTTCTCTAGTGCTTTTGCTTCTGATGTACATGATGTTGATGATGCTAACCATGCCCTTGCTGCAGTGATGGTGATATTTGGTCTCATGATAATGAAGTGTTACTGTGCAGGAACCCATGTGGTCCAGGGGGAATGTGTCCTATCCTGTGGTGTATCCATGTCATCCATAGCAGCATCTGAGGGTGTCATGTGTTCAGTATTTGGCAATGGGATTTCCTACTTAGATTGGCAATTTCACATCTGTGGCTTCCACCCCTGCACATCTGTTGTGCCTGCCATTGTTCAATTTGTCTACTTCCCTGACCGTGTGGCCATCTCCAGTGGACATGCAGGTTTGGGCATCAATGGGGAAGGACTCATCTGTGTTGTCAGTGCAACATTGCTATACAAGTGTGTTGGATCTGTGCTGATGATTCCGTTGGCACTTCCATGACCAGGCTGATGTGACGGGAGCCCTCATTTGCTGCTAATTGTTGATTGTGTGACCAAGTGCTCAGCTGACATGATGGTGCCCTACTGAGGCAACATATGGCACAGCTTTCCTCACACAGGAGTGGAGTCCCCTCATGGCAGTGTGTACTCCTGTGACATTGCCTGTGCCCAAGGTGTGTGTTGTATGTGCATGTCTGTGTGTTCACTTCCGTTTAGCTGTGCATGCTGTGATCCCTAGTGTTGTACCTGTTTGTGATGCTAGCTGAGTTGACCTATGTTCCCCCAAAGTCTTCTCCTGGGTTCTCTGTGATGTGGGTGCATGGCACATTACTGGTCATCAGGGTGTCACCCATAGGTGTGTTTGCTGTCAGGGCTGAGTTTGTGTGCAGACGCAGATGGGTCACAGTCAGGTTTCCCCTTGCCACTTGTTGTTTGCCCCTGTCATGTGATTTCCAGTTTGTGTTATCTTTCAGTGATTGTGACACGTTGTGTGTGTGACTGCTGGCACTCCTCAGGGTCCGGGCTGCAATGTTGGTTGTTGTCTATGTGTGTTCTTTGTGGGTGACCTTGGCTTCTTCATTGGTGTGTGACTGTGGCTGGGATCCCATTGGTTGGTGTGGTATTGCCGTCATGTCCATGTACAGCATAGTGTGCAGTGTGTCAGACATTCAGGAGTCTTGTTAAGTGTCCATGTGTGATGTGTTTCTGCACCTTGGTTCCCACCCACCACCCTGGAATAGTCATGGGTGCATGTGCAATGTCACCAGTGCATGTGTGCTTCACTGCTGCACATTGTTGGAGGTCGAGGGGTGTGGTGTTGAGTGTGTGCAGATGAGAGTTGTTGCCCGGCTAGGCCCCTGCCTCCATGTTGTCCTTGGCTTACTGGCCATGCTGTTTGATTTGTGCTTGTGTAGGTGTGATGGTAGTTAGTTGCTCAGGACACATGACTGTGGTTCACAGTGTGAACAACATTTAGCTTTGTCATCACAGTCGTATTGTAATGCAGCCCAGGGTCACCACATTGTGGGGGCCCTGGGGGTGGTGCTGTGGTGTGTCTGTGTCTTGCTGTGTCAGTTGCTGTCCCTACGTGCCTGTGTGACATGTGTGATTTGTGCTCCCTCTCATCTGACAATGCCTGCTTGCCCACATAGGGGATTTCGATCCATGAGTTACCTTTGTGTGGCACTGTATGCACATCTGTATGATTGGTATTCAGGTCTCCTCATGTGTTGTGTGGTTGCCTGGGGACACTGGCACCCCCACCTGTTGTGTATGATGTGCAGTGTGGGTCTGCCTGTTTGTGTTTGTGCATCTGCACCACTGCATTGGCATATCTTGGGTGTGCCATTGGCTGTATGTAGTTTGGTGGGTTTCCCCTGCTGTCCCTGGTACTCCTAGGTCATCGGTCAGCACAATGATCATGGTTTGTGTGTCCCATTGCTGCCATGGTATGGTATCCGTTCACCTCACATCTGCAGTCTCCACAGGGTATCTGCATGTGTGTGCCCATTGGTGCAAATATGTGGGTCTGCATTCTGATGGTCACTTCTGTCATTGTGTCATTGATGATTGTTGACGGTGTCAGCCCCCATGGGTGTTGTTTGTCTGCACATGGCCAAAGGTATGTCTTATTTGCACTGCAGGATTTGGCTCCCCAATTTATGTTGCAATGGGACACATACACTACTTTGCCACTGATGTGTTTGTTGTTCTGTGACCAGGAATCATCCATGCAGTTTGGCAGTTGCACATCTTTCTTTGTCAACACTTACCTTTTGGTCACTGTGATGATGGGGGTTTGGACCCCATTGCCACAATGTTCAAAATGTGCTTCAGCTATGGACCCCACACTTACCTTTTGGTCACTGTGATGATGGGGGTTTGGACCCCATTGCCACAATGTTCAAAGTGTGCTTCAGCTATGGACCCCACACTTACATTTTGGTCACTGTGATGATGGGGGTTTGGACCCCATTGCCACAATGTTCAAAGTGTGCTTCAGCTATGGACCCCACACTTACATTTTGGTCACTGTGATGATGGGGGTTTGGAACCCATTGCCACAATGGTCATGGCCTGCTTAGCATTGTGGGTGCCACACACATATATGTGTGGCACATGTGCTAGGGGTCACATTGTATGTTCAAAGTCATGTTCGGTGTTGTAGGCATTTGACACAGTCTACACACGCTTGTCATGGTATTGGGGGATGTCTTCTTCTTGCATTCCCTAGGTTGTGGTGTGCTGGTTGTGTCATGCATTGTCCATCCTATGAGTGGGGGTGGTAGTAGTGGTAGGCATTCAGCCCCCCCTGGCTAAGGGTGGTAGTAGTGGTAGGCATCCTGCCCCCCCTGGGTAAGGGTGGTAGTAGTGGTAGGCATCCTGGCCCCCCTGGGTAAGGGTGGCAGTAGGCATCCTGCCCCCCTGGGCAAGGGTGGTAGTAGTGGTAGGCATCCAGCCCCCTGGGTGAGGGTGGTAGTAGTGGTAGGCATCCAGCCCCCTGGGTAAGGGTGGTAGTAGTGGTAGGCATCCTGCCCCCTGGGTAAGGGTGGTAGTAGTGGTAGGCATCCTGCCCACCCTGGGTAAGGGTGGTAGTAGTGGTAGGCATCCTGCCCACCCTGGCTAAGGGTGGTGGTAGTGGTAAGCATCCAGCCCCCCCTGGGTGAGGGTGATTGTAGTGGTAGGCATCTGGCCCCCCCTGGGTAAGGGTGGTGGTAGGCATCCTGCCCCCCCTGGGTAAGGGTGGTAGTAGTGGTAGGCATCCTGCCCCCCTGGGTAAGGGTGGTAGTAGTGGTAGGCATCCTGCCCACCCTGGGTAAGGGTGGTAGTAGTGGTAGGCATCCTGCCCCCTGGGTAAGGGTGGTAGTAGTGGTAGGCATCCAGCCCCCTGGCTAAGGGTGGTAGTAGTGGTAGGCATCCAGCCCCCTGGGTGAGGGTGGTAGTAGTGGTAGGCATCCAGCCCCCCTGGCTAAGGGTGGTGGTAGGCATCCTGCCCCCTGGGCAAGGGTGGTAGTAGTGGTAGGCATCCTGCCCCCTGGGTAAGGGTGGTAGTAGTGGTAGGCATCCAGCCCCCCCTGGGTAAGGGTGGTGGTAGGCATCCTGCCCCCCCTGGGTAAGGGTGGTAGTAGTGGTAGGCATCCTGCCCCCCCTGGCTAAGGGTGGTAGTAGTGGTAGGCATCCTGCCCACCCTGGCTAAGGGTGGTGGTAGGCATCCAGCCCCCCCTGGCTGAGGGTGCTAGTAGTGGTAGGCATCCTGCCCCCCCTGGGTAGGGGTGGTGGTGCGCATTCAGGCCCCTGTGTGCATATGTGGCATTGGTGATGGGCATCCCGCCCATATGGTGCTGCTGTTGCTGGTGTAAGTATATTCTGCATCCCTCTGTGTGTGTGTGATGTGTCGTGTACGTGTTGTATGTGTTTTGTGGTTGGTCTCTGGCTTACCTTCTGCGCCGTACGTGTCCGTGCCTGTTCCGGTAGTAAATGTAGAATATTGGTATGATCGGGACGAAGGGATTCATGGTTGGTTCGTGTCGTTCGTCCTTCTCGTTGCTTCGCATCGTCCTCGTCGCTTCGCCTCGTCTTCGTCGCTTCGTGTCGTCCTCGTCGCTGGCGTGTTCGTCTCGGAGCCGTGGATCGTGTTGTGGCACGAATCGGAGCTTATGTGCGCCTCTCCCGGATGCTTTGACGTGCCGTGCGTAGCGACAGGTTCGGCGCGTGCGGAAAGCGCATCGTACTTGTTCGGCCGGACGGAGCTGCATTTTGGCTTCCGTGCGACTCGATTCGGCGTTTCCGGATTCGCCTCGGTCGGGGAACAGGACCTGGTTTGGGTGAGTACGGCTCGGCCGGATTCTTTGCTGTTGTGCGCATCGTACTTACTCATTCGGTGTGCTGTACGGATCGGTCGGGAAACAGGCTTTCGCATGGCTTTTTTCCCGACCGAATGGTGTTGGGTGCGCCTCCGACCGAGATCGAAATCGGCCCCACAGTACTTTAAAATATATACTTTGCAAGATATACTTAAAATTGCAGAAATACCTCAAAAACACAGTTCATACGAGTTGGTAGCTGCATCCAGGGCTACCTCGATGCTGAAACCAACAGAGTCTAACAGTTCCAGCCGACTGCGTCGGTATGGGCCAGCAAAAGCGTGGACAGAATTGGTAACAGTACCTTTCTCGCTGCGGCCGGCACATTGGTGCAAGCTGGTCGTGGCCACCGTTGCGGTTGCATTGCAAAATGGAAGCGGTGCAGGCTGCGGTACCCTCTCGATACGGTGCAGGCAGCGGCTCAGTGACAGTCGTCCAGACGGTGTCGGTGAGACCAAGGCTTAAGGTGCAGGGCAAGGCAGAGCTCAATGCGGTGCTGGCAGGTTGCGGTGCAAGCGACAGAGCTGCCGTCAGTCGGCCCAGACTGCTGTGTGGGACGAAGCGGTGCATCTTGAAACTTACGAGCGGTGCCCCCAGCCACGATGCAGTCATGGGTGTCAGAGTCAGCAGCAGCGACAGCGAGACCAGGATGGCGAAGTGAAGCAAGACTGTGCAGAGTGCGGTGCCCACAGGTCACGGTGCAAGCAGCAGCTCGGTGGGGGCAATGTCAGTCATCGTCGGTGAGGCCAGGGTTGCAGTGCAAGATGCGGATGGTGCCTTCTGCGGTGCCATCAGGACACAGATCCAGCGACGGAGTCGGTGACAGAGTCGGATGCGTTTCCCTTCTCTGTGGCAACTGAAACAGCGGTTCCAAGAACGGTACCCAGAGGTTGGTGAAGTCTTTGCAGTCCCTGAGACTTCAGAACAGGAGGCAAGCTCTACTTCAAGCCCTTGGAGATACTCAGCACAAGTAAAAGAAGGTTCAGTCCAGTCCTTTCACTGCCCAAGGCCCAAGGCAGAAGCAGCAACTGCAGGCCAACCCAACAAAGCAACAACACAGCAAAGGGGCAGTACTCCTTCTGGCAGCTCTTCCAGCTCTTCTTCTTGGCAGGTTCCTTGATTCTAGCGAGTTCTAAAATTCTGGGGTATGAGCCCCAATACTTATACTCAAAATCCCTTTGTTCTCTCAGACAGAGAGTGTCTGTGCTTAGTCCAAACTAGTTCTGTCCTCTCTGGCCCAGCTTCCTGGCAGGAGGTGGAGACAGCATTGTGGAAGGTAGACCAGGCCCATTCAGGTGAAAGGAAATCTCCTCCCCCAACCCTAAATGCAGCCCAGGTCTATTCATGCCCAGCCTTGACTCATCCAGACTCTCTGGAGCCACTCCACATCCCCAGCCCCTGTCACTCCAAAGACATACAGTCAATACACATCCTAGCAGAGGCACACTGGATGGCTAAGCAAGAAAATACCTACTTTCTAAAAGTGGTATTTTCAAATACAGAATGAAAAAATCACCCTCACTAAAAGATGCATTTTAAAGTTCTGAGTTCAGGCATACTAAACTTTATTTTCCTACCTTGTTCCCATGTTTATAAGATGTTATAAGCTAACTCCCCATTCTATCCTATGGCCTTGCAATAGTGAAAAACGAAATTGGCAGTATTTCACAATCAGGACATGCCACACCCACTAGGGCATGTCCTACCTTTCACATACACTGCACCCTGCCCACAGGGGTACCTTGGGCCTAACTTAGGGGTGGCTAACATGTAAGAAGAGGGAAGGTTGGGGCCTGGCAAGTGGGTGCACTTGCCAGGTCGACATGGCAGTTACAAACTGTGCACAGACTCTGCATTGGCAGGTCTGAGTTACCTTTACAGGGCTACTTCTATGGGTGGCACAATCAGTGCTGCAGGCCCACTAGTAGCATTTGATTTACAGGCCTTGGCACTCTCAGTGCACTTTACTAAGGACTTACCAGTAATCAAATATGCCAATAATGGAAACACCAATCCATAATACAATTTACAACAGGAGCACTTGCACTTTGACACTGAACAGCAGTGAGAAACTGCAGAGACACTAAACCAGCAAAAACAGAGTCAAAACCGGGAGGTCAGAAAGCAAAAAGACAGGAGAAACACGTAAAAAGATGCCTGTCGCGGGTACTTGGGCCTCCCACCCGAGTGAGGCACCATTTTTATCGGGAGACCTGGGGGAACGCTGGGTGGTAGGAAATTTGTGTCAGCCCGGTGATGCCACAACTTTCCCACACACAAATGTGTGAAAAAAGTGATTTTTTTCAGCAAAATTTCAGGTTTGCAGGGGATTCTGGGTAAGAAAACGTTGGGGGATCCACGCAAGCCATACCTCCCTGGAATCCCCCGGGTGTCTAGTTTTCAGAAATGTGTGGGTTTGGTAGATTTCCTTAGGTGGCCGCCGAGCCCCAGGCCAAAAAGTCATGGGACCCTCTTTTCAAAACCAGGTCGTTTTGTGATAGGCAATTTTGATGTCGCCTCAATACGTTTTGGGCCCTTGCCTGTCGCGGGTACTTGGGCCTCCCACCCGAGTGAGGCACCATTTTTATCGGGAGACCTGGGGCAACGCTGGGTGGTAGGAAATTTGTGTCAGCCCGGTGATGCCACAACTTTACCACACACAAATGTGTGAAAAATGTGATTTTTTCAGCAAAAGTTCAGGTTTGCAGGGGATTCTGGGTAAGAAAACGTTGGGGGATCCATGCAAGCCATACGTCCCTGGAATCCCCCGGGTGTCTAGTTTTCAGAAATGTGTGGGTTTGGTAGGTTTACCTAGGTGGCCGCCGAGCCCGGGCCAAAAAGTCATGGGACCCCCCTTGCAAAACCAGGTGTTTTGTGATAGGCAATTTTGATGTCGCCTCAATACGTTTTGGGCCCTTGCCTGTCGCGGGTACTTGGGCCTCCCACTCGAGTGAGGCACCATTTTTATTGAGAGACCTGGGGGAACGCTGGGTGGTAGGAAATTTGTGTCAGCCCGGTGATGCCACAACTTTCCCACACACAAATGTGTGAAAAAAGTGATTTTTTTTCAGCACAATTTCAGGTTTGCAGGGGATTCTGGGTAAGAAAACGTAGGGGGATCCACGCAAGCCATACCTCCCTGGAATCCCCCGGGTGTCTAGTTTTCATAAATGTGTGGGTTTGGTAGGTTTCCCTAGGTGGCCGTCGAGCCCCGGGCCAAAAAGTCATGGGACCCCCCTTGCAAAACCAGGTCGTTTTGTGATAGGCAATTTTGATGTTGCCTCAATACGTTTTGGGCCCTTGCCTGTCGCGGGTACTTTGGCCTCCCACCAGAGTGAGGTACCATTTTTATCGGGAGACCTGGGGGAGCACTGGGTGGTAAGAAATTTGTGTCAGCCCGGTGATGCCACAACTTTACCACACACAAATATGTGAAAAAAGTGGTTTTTCAGCAAAATTTCAGGTTTGCAGGGGATTCTGGGTAAGAAAACATTGGGGGATCCACGCAAGACATACCTCACTGGAATCCCCCGGGTGTCTACTTTTCAGAAATGTGTGGGTTTGGTAGGTTTCCCTAGGTGCTGGCAGAGCTAGGGTTAAAAAACTACAGCTAGGCACTTTGCAAAAAAAGGGTCATTTTTCACTGTGAAAATGTGGTGTGTCCACGTTGCGTTTTGCGCTGTTTCCTATCACGGGCACGAGGCCTACCCAGACAAGTGAGGTACCATTTCTCTCGGAAGACTTTGGGGAATGCGGGGTGTGTGGAATTTTGTGGATCCACGCAGATTCCAGAACTTTCCACCACAGAAAAGTGAGAAAAATGTGGTTTTTTTGACAATTGTTTAGGTTTGCAAGGGATTCTGGGTAACAGAACCTGGTGAGAGCCAGTCAAGTCACCCCATCCTGGATTCCCCTGGGTGTCTAGTTTTTAAAAATGTATAGGTTTGCTAGGTTTCCCTAGGTTCCGGCAGAGCTAGGGTTCAAAAACTACAGCTAGGCACTTTGCAAAAAAAGGGTCACTTTTCACTGTGAAAATGTGGTGTGTCCACGTTGCGTTTTGCGCTGTTTCCTGTCGTGGGCACTAGGCCTACCCACACAAGTGAGGTACCATTTTTCTCGGAAGACTTTGGGGAATGTGGGGTGGGTGGAATTTTGTGTATCCACACAGATTCCAGAACTTTCCACCACAGAAAAGTGAGGAAAATGTGTTTTTTTTGACAATTTGTTAGGTTTGCAAGGGATTCTGGGTACCAGAACCTGGTGCGAGCCAGTCAAGTCACCCCATCCTGGATTCCCCTGGGTGTCTAGCTTTCAAAAATGTATAGGTTTGCCAGGTTTCCCGAGGTTCCGGCAGAGCTAGTGTTCAAAAACTACAGCTAGGCACTTTGCAAAAAAAGGGTCATTTTTCACTGTGAAAATGTGGTGTGTCCACGTTGCGTTTTGCGCTGTTTCCTGTTGCGGACACTAGGCCTACCCACACAAGTGAGGTACCATTTTTCTCGCAAGACTTTGGGGAACGCGGGGTGGGTGGGATTTTGTGGATCCACGCAGATTCCAGAACTTTCCACCACAGAAAATTGAGGAAAATGTGGTTTGTTTGACAATGTTTAGGTTTGCAAGGGATTCTGGGTACCAGAACCTGGTGAGAGCCAGTCAAGTCACCCCATCCTGGATTCCCCTGGGTGTCTAGTTTTCAAAAATGTATAGGTTTGCTAGGTTTCCCTAGGTGCCGGCAGAGCTAGGGTTCAAAAACTACAGCTAGGCACTTTGCAAAAAAGGGTCATTTTTCACTGTGAAAATGTGGTGTGTCCACATTGCGTTTTGCGCTGTTTCCTGTCGCGGGCACTAGGCCTACCCACACAAGTGAGGTACCATTTTTCCCAGAAGGCTTTGGGGAACGCGGGGTGGGTGAAATTTTGTGGATCCACGCAGATTCCAGAACCTTCCACCACAGAAAAGTGAGGAAAATGTGTTTGTTTTCACAATTTGTTAGGTTTGCAAGGGATTCTGGATACCAGAACCTGGTGAGAGCCAGTCAAGTCACCCTATCCTGGATTTCCCTGGGTGTCTAGTTTTCAAAAATGTATAGGTTTGCTAGGTTTCCCTAGGTGCCGGCAGAGCTAGGGTTAAAAAACTACAGCTAGGAACTTTGCAAAAAAAGGGTAATTTTTCACTGTGAAAATGTGGTGTGTCCACGTTGCGCTTTGCGCTGTTTCCTGTCGCGGGCACTAAACCTACCCACACAAGTGAGGTACCATTTTTCTCGGAAGACTTTGGGGAACGTGGGGTGAGTGGAATTTTGTGGATCCACGCAGATTCCAGAACTTTCCACCACAGAAAAGTGAGGAAAATGTGTTTTTTTTTACAATATTTTAGGTTTGCAAGGGATTCTGGGTACCAGAACCTGGTGAGAGCCAGTCAAGTCACCCCATCCTAGATTCCCCTGTGTATCTAGTTTTCAAAAATGTATAGGTTTTCTAGGTTTCCCTAGGTGCCAGCAGAGCTAGGGTTCAAAAACTACAGCTAGGCACTTTGTAAAAAAAGGGTCATTTTTCACTGTGAAAATGTGGTGTGTCCACGTTGCGTTTTGCGCTGTTTCCTGTCACGGGCACTAGGCCTACCCACACAAGTGAGGTACCATTTTTCTCGGAAGACTTTGGGGAACACGGGGTGGGTGGAATTTTGTGGATCCACGCAGATTCCAGAAGTTTCCACTACAGAAAAGTGAGGAAAATGTGGTTTTTTTGACAATTGTTTAGGTTTGCAAGGGATTCTGTGTACCAGAACCTGGTGAGAGCCAGTCAAGTCACCCCATCCTGGATTCCCCTGGGTGTCTAGTTTTCAAAAATGTATAGGTTTGCTAGGTTTCCCTAGGTGCCGCCAGAGCTAAGGTTAAAAAACTACAGCTAGGCACTTTGCAAAAAAAGGGTCATTTTTCACTGTGAAAATGTGGTGTGTCCACGTTGTGTTTTGCGCTGTTTCCGTTGCGGGCACTAGGCCTACCCACACAAGTGAGGTACCATTTTTTTTGGAAGACTTTGGGGAACACGGGGTGCGTGGAATTTTGTGGATCCACGCAGATTCCAGAACTTTCCACCACAGAAAAGTGAGGAAAATGTGGTTTTTTTGACAATTGTTTAGGTTTGCAAGTGATTCTGGGTGACATAACCAGGTGAGAGCCAGTCAAGTCACCCCATCCTGGATTCCCCTGGGTGTCTAGTTTTCAAAAATGTATAGGTTTGCTAGGTTTCCATAGGTGCCGGCAGAGCTAGGGTTCAAAAACTATAGCTAGGCACTTTGCAAAAAAAGGGTCATATTTCACTGTGAAAATGTGGTGTGTCCACGTTGCGTTTTGGGCCGTTTCCTGTCGCGGGCACTAGCCCTACCCACACAAGTGAGGTACCATTTTTATCAGGAGACTTAGGGTAACACAAAATTGTAGAGCAACTGTTATTATCTATTGACTTTCGATGCATTTCTGCCTTCCAATTGAAAGACAATGTGTAAAAAAGAAGTCATTTTGAAAAATGACCTATAATTCTCATGCTAGTATGGGTACTCCCAATTTTGGAAATGTGCAAATATCTACTGTTTCTAAACTCTATATTTTGTTCCCACTTCAGAAATACATAGGTGTCTTTCATACCGATTTTTCCATGTATAAATTTTACCAGAATAATTGCTATATACCCGGGACATAATAAAAAACCATTGCAAGACGCTGCTCAGTTAGTGGCTCTGGGTTCGTCGGGTTGTTGGTGAACCTACAAGTCCTATATATCACCACAACCAGAAAGGTCCAGTGGATGTAATGGTATATTGCTTTCAAATAGCTGTCATAATTCGAAGAAGTTACAGGTGAAAACGTTGACACAAATGGCTGTTTTTTTCAACTAATTTTCAATTTTTCCTATATTTAACTGTTTGTTTCTATAAAGAAAACTTGAAGGATCTACACAAATGACCCCTTTCTGAATTCAGAATTTTGTCTACTTTTCAGAAATGTATGGCTTTCCAGGATCCATTATTGCTTTCATACCCATTTCTACCATTAACTGGAAGGAGGTTTAAAGCACAAAAAATAGCAGAAATAGGCTATGTCCCAGAAAAATGCCAAAACTGTGTACAAAATGTTGGTTTTCTGACAAAAGTCTGCTTGTCCCTGATAGCTGGGAAGATGGTGATTTCAGCACCACAACCCCTTTTTGATGCCATTTGCAGGGAAAAAACAGATGCTTTCAACTGTAGCCCTTTTTCGCATTTTTCCCAAAACCCCAAAATGTAGCTGTATTTTGGCTAATTTCTGGGTCCCCTCCAGGGGAATCCACAAACCCTGGGAACCTTTAGAATCCCCATGATGTTGGAAAGAAAGGACACAAATTTGGCATGGATACCTTATGTGGTCAAAAAGTTACAGGGGCCTAAGCGCGAACTACCCCAAATAGCCAAAAAAGGCTTAGCCCAGGAGGGGAAAAGGCCTAGCAGCGAAGGGGTTAAGGTACACAGTTTTACAGGTCTGTCAATAAATACAGTCCAGTTAGACTTTCTGTGGTCCTTAGGCAAGCAGAGCCTTGAACCAGCTTGCCAGTTTAAGCAGGAAACAGAGATAGTCTGTGACCAACCCATCTCCCACAACTATGTATCTCCCACAACTTTCCCGATGATAATGAATAATGAGTAATGATAAGTCCGTCTAGCGACTGCAGGAACACATTTGTTTAAAGTGGGTTCGTGGAATACCTTTCCCCAAACGATGACTACACACAAGTATTCCACCATATAATTTAAAAGGCTTAATTACCTTGAGGTCCTATTTTAATGTAAAGTATATGAATAAATATAATTACAGTCATGAAAATGATGGCGCAAAGAATAAATGCAACACATAAAAAATAATGATCTAATTTGCCAATATTGTAGATGCAAATTACATGACATCAGTCTGTGATGGAATCCCTTCTTGTGTAGCCTTTAGCTAATCACTACCTGAGCTCAAAAATGCTACAGACTGGGTGTTTCTAATTTACTTGCACACACATCAGCTCATAATTCAGGTTCTTTCATTTTGCAGCGTGCATGCGAAAAAAAGGCCAGTCTTCATTATGTTGTGTTGCTGTGCTTCTTTCAAGAATCAGAGAGGTTGCCAGGAAGAGAGGACAGCAGGTACCAGTGTGTGACCTTCATGCAGACTGTTTATAAATTAAATTATGTTTATAAATGTGATTCTCCCTTCCAGATCAGAATGCTGAAGCTTCACTCTCACTAAGATGCTTTTGCTCAGATCCTATATACTGTTTATTAACATTATTATGAGAAAAACTAGCCTTTTGATGTGTGATGTAAGATGTGAAATGAAAAGTACTAATGGTATTGTTAATTTATCTAAGACTACTGCATAGCTTTCTAAATGTATATTGTGTTAACATATATCATGGGAACTAGTGATGCACTATCATATAGAGGTACACTCTTTAATGTACTTATAAGTCCCTACTAAAGTGGCATTCCATGTCCCCAGGGCTGGAAAATTAAATGCTACTAGTGGGCCTGCAGCACTTATTGTGCCCCCTAACTAAGTAGCCCCTTGAAACCTGTCTCAGGCCTACCACTGCAGCCTGTGGCTGTTTCAAACTGCCATTTTGACTTGGCAAAATTACCCCCTTGCCAAACCTAAAACTTCCTTTTTATTTCATATATCATCCCTAAGGGAGGCCCAAAACATCCCACAGAGCAGGGTACATTGTACGTTTAAGTTTTACATATCCAGGTAGTGAAAAAACTACAAATTCGTTTTTCACTGCTGTGACTGCTGTGAGACCTACCTCTCCCATAGGATAACATTAAGTTACCTTATTACATTGTAACTCTTGTTTTGGAGCAGCTAGAAATGTCAGTATTTGGTGTCTAAGGAATTGTGTTTTAAAATCGTCTTTAATGGTAAAGTTGGATTTTAAGTCACAAATTATGAAAATGCCACTTTTAGAAAGTTGGAATTTTCTTGTTCTAACCATTTGGTGCCTGCAGCCTATTTCCTGGGTCACATGAGTAGATGTAGTTGACACTTGGGCTTTGTGCATTACTCCCAGACAGCCACACAATAGAGGGTATCAGTGTGGGCAGGATGGGCTATCCAAGCAGGATGCCAGTGGCGGAGTTGTGCACAGTGATGTCATTTGAGATGTCATCAGTGAATTTTTCAGTGATGTCACCGACCATCTCATGAGTGATGTAATATGTGACATCAGAAGCAGTGCATTGTGGGAGCGTAAGTTATAGTTAGCTCAGGTAATATAACTGCTGAATTTCTTTGATTTTTTATGAGTGAGATCTGAGCCCTCCTTTTTTTTGTGAAATTGTAATGATTCTTTTAAGAAATCATGTATATTTTATATGATGTTTAAATAGTTTACCATTTTAATTGATTTTCGATTTTTTGTTACTTTTTGGTTATTTAAAATGTTAAACATTTTTAATTTAAAATGTGTATGCTTTTTCTTTATTTGTGTAGTTTTTTTCCTTTTTGTTTTAAAAAATATTATTTAAAGACCATTTGATTTTCAAATAAATAGAAAAATGCTAATGTTTTGTGAAAAACATGGAGTGATTTTCTTAAAAATTGGTTTTATTAATTTTAATTTTTTTTCACTATTTTTTTGGTACCGCGGTTCCTCCTTGGTACCGAAACCAAGATTGGACTGTAAAAATAGTTAAGTGTACCATCTCACGGTACCAATAAGGGGTCTTATTTACAAGCCCCTTGCGCCACTCGTACGTCACTTTTCCCATGTTAAAAATGACACAAAAGTGGCGCAAGGGGCTTGTAAATAAGCCCCAAGAAGTACAGTCATGGAACTTCATCGATATGGAAACCTTAAGACAATACATGAAAAGTCTTACATGAGGATGGTCTGCAAGAGGGAAGACTCTATTTAAATGAAACCAATTAGTGGCCATGCTAATAATGCATACGATAAAGACTCAGCCAAGTCGAAACTCGTAATGCTACTCCTTCTGTTGCTGCAATAAAGAGTGTTGAACTGTGGACAGTGGTTGGACTTGATTTCGCTTTCTGGAAGTGGAAAGCAGATACCGTTTGGAATATATGGGGACTGACATTATCCAACAAGCTCTGGTCCGTTAGGCTGTGCGTTCCGATGTGTCGCTGTTCTTTTGGATGTATTTATTATCTGGTGCCCGCCGGCTGATTATAGAATGGATGAAACGAGTGAGATAGGGCCAGAATCGGACCGCACATTAATTTTGTGTTACTTTGGAACTCAGCAAGGATTTGCAGGAAATGTGATCCTGCACACTGAGCCTGTGAATACTGAATGAAGGCAATTGAAAGTTGAAAACCAATGACAACTAGTTTTCACTACGAGTGGGCCTACTTCTGTTTGCAATATGGGACCATAACTCTTGCCACACATGGAATTGACTTCTTTAGAGGCATGTTTGAGGGTATGTAACTATGTCTCAAATTTTGAGAATAGGTTTCCTGAAATGGATGACTGTTGGGACACAATTCAAGTGCATTGTGGGAAATGTGGTTTGAAGATCTGGAAGATAAGAAACTACATGCAGTGTCCCTAAGTTAAGTAGTGAAGAGGAATACTTATGTTGGACTTACCAAAGGAATTTTCTCGGGGAAACAAAGCCACTGCATCCTGGTACTGTGGAAATTGCGAACTTGCATCTAAGGCATTTTTCCATACTGGAATCAATATTGTGTCCATCGTTACTGCTTGTTAAGACTCTATTTAAATGAAACCAATTAGTGGCCACACTGGTAATGCATATGATTAAGACTCAGCCGAGTCGAAACGCGTAATGCTACTCTTTCCATTGTGGCAATAAAAAGCGTTGAACTGTGGACAGTGGTTGGACTTGATTTCACTCTCTGGAAGTGGAAAGCAGATACTGTTTGGAATATATGGGGACTGATATTACCCAACCCGTTAGGCTGGGCGTCCCAGTGTGTTGCTGTTCATTTGAATATATAACAGACAAATATCCCCAGCGCAATCAGCAAAAGAAAAATCAAAATTAACACAAATGAAGATAGAAAACAGTCTCACCAGCAATCTATCTAAACTTGCATTGAATAAAGATCAAATTAATCTTCTAAACAAGGGTTTAAACTTTTGTCCTGAAAAACATTACGATAATGTGGAGACCAGGATTGGCATTTACAGATGTATATAAAAATTAAAACTAGCTAAAGTTTTGCAAAAAAAGGAGGTACGCCAACCTATGCATGTGGACATCACTGCGCCCAGTAATAACTTATTGATTGAACAAATACCAGATTTGAAAACCACATATGATCTGATTTTTGATCTGGAGGATGATGAGGTCACTAAAACAAAAATTCTAAATCAACACAGCAGATCGCAAATTAACGAAATTCAAACAAAGTCAAAATTCTGTCCCATACTAAATCCAGGCAACAGAATTGACACTTGAGGAACAACACCCAGATAAATGAAAAAGAAAATCTTACATGTGAAGAACGAAAAGCACTACAGGATCTTATATAAGATTATATGATTTAAATTAAACCAGCAGACAAAGGAGGAAATATAGTAGTCATGGACGAACTGAAATACATGAGAGAGGCAGCAAGACAACTAAATGTGGACACCAACTATAAAAAATTAAAGCAAAACTCCATAAATGAGCTCACATTGACCTTGAACAAAAAATTAAAGAAATGGCAGGAGGGAAACCTATTAAGTGAGGAAGAAGCAAAATTCTTACAGAATGGGAGTCCAATCATTCCAATGATGTAGTTTCTCCCAAAGTTCATAAAACACTAATTAACCCTCCAGGAAGACCTATAATAGCCAGCTGTAGGGCCTTTTATGAGAATGTATCCACCTACATAGACCACTTTCTTGCCCCTCTAGTAGTATCCTTAAGTTCATATATCAACAATACAGGGGACTTTCTGAGAATCCTGGCAGACACGGATTGGCAGGATGGATTCCTGCTAGTGACCATGGATGTAGTGTCTCTATACACTTCTATCAGTCATGAGGTGGGGTTGAAAGCAGTCAAATACTTCCTCTCTTTTCTCCAAGCTATGCTAATCTCACCATGGGATGGTGAGAGAAAACCATAGCTTGGAGAGAAGGAAATGAACACCAAATAGAAAATGAAAGCTGTGGCTACGATTCATAGATGACCTATTCATAATTTGAAATGGCACTGTTAGAAATGGGGTTCCTAGTTGGCTAAGGTATACACCTAAGCCAGGTAGAACCCACCACTCTAGTCAGGGTAAGGACGTTACACACCCAAGATAACCCCAGCTCACCCCCTTGGTGGCTGATTTGAGATGTCATCAGTGATGTCATCAGTGATGTCACTGACCATGTCATGAGTGATGTAATAAGTGACGTCATCAGCAGTGCATTGCGATGCACGAGTAATAGTTAGCTCAGCTAACTATAACGGATACATTTCTCTGGTTTTGTCCGAGTGAATTGTCAGCCTAACTATAACATCCCTAAAACCTATGGTTTTTTCAGTGAATTTTAAAGGTTTTTTAAATGCTAATTACTAACTATAATGTCCCTGAAACCTATGGTTTTTTCAGTGAATTTCAAAGGTTTTTTAAATGCTAATTTCTAAATATGCCTACATAGGTAGGACATGTGCAGAAACAGGAATAAAGGTGCAGAAAGTAGCAAGAGAAGTGCAGAAAGAAGCAACAGAGGTGCAGAAAGATGCATGGGGTTGCAGAAAAAAGCAAGAGAGGTGCAGAAAAAAGCAAGAGAAGTGCACAAAGAACCAATGGAGGTGCAGAAAGAGGTAAGAGGTGTGCAGAAAGAGGCAAGAGGGGTGCAGAAAGAGGCACGAGAAGTGCAGAAAAAGCAACAGAGGTGCAGAAAGAGGCAAGAGAACTGCAGAAAGAGGCATGAGAGTTGTAGAAAAAGGTAAAAGAGGTGCAGAAAGAGAGAACAGGGGTGCAGACAGAGGCAAGAGAGGTGCAGAAAGAAGGAAGAAGGGTTCAGAAAGAGGCAAGAGGGGTGCAGAAATTTCCAAGAGCAATGCAGAAAGAACCAACAGAGGTGCAGAAAGAGGCAAGAGGGGCGCAGAAAGAGGCAAGAGAAGTACAGAAAGAAGTAAAAGAGGTACAGAAAGAGGGAAGAGGGTGCAGAAAAAGGCAAGAGAATGGCAGAAAGAGGCAACAGAGGTGCAGAAAGAGGCAAGTAAGGTGCAGGAAAAGGGAAGAAGGGTGTAGCACGAAGCAAGAGAGGTGCAGAAAGAGGCAAGAGGAGTGCAGAAAGAGGTGCAGAAAGAGGCAAGAGAGATGCACAAAGAGGGAAGAAGGGTGCAGAAAGAGACAAAAGGGGTACAGAAAGAAGGAAGAGAGGTGCAGAAAGAAGCAAGAGAAGTACAGAATGAAGCAATAGGGGTGCAGAAAGAGGCAAGAGGGGGCAGAAAGAGGCAAGAGGGGTGAAGAAAGAGGCAACAGAGGAGCAGAGGAGGCAAGAGAACTGCAGGAAGAGGCATGAATGTTGCAGAAACAGGCAAAAGAGGTGCAGAAAGAGGGAACAGGGGTGGAGACAGATGCAAGACAAGTGCAGAAAGAGGGAAGAGGGGTGCAGAAATGTGCAAGAGAGGTGCAGAAAGAAGAAAGAGCAGTGCAGAAAGAACCAACAGAGGTGCAGAAAGAGGCAAGAGGGGTGCAGAACGTGGAGAGAGAAGTGCAAAAAGAAGTAAAAGAGGTGCAGAAAGAGGCAAAAGGGGTGCAGAAAGAGGCAAGAGCAGTGCAGAAAGAACCAAGAGATGTGCAGAAACAGGCAAGAGAGGTGCAGAAGGAGGCAAGAGATGTGTAGAAAAAGGGAAGAAGGCTGCAGAAAGAAGCAAGAGAGGTGCAGAAAGAACCAACAGAGGTGCAGAAAGAGGCAAGAGGTGTACAGAAAGAGGCAAGAGAATTGCAGAAAGAAGCAAAAGAGGTGCAGGAAGAGGCAAGAGGGGTGCGGCAAGAGGGATGCAGACATTTGCAACATAGGTGCAGAAAGAAGCAAGAGCAGTGCAGAAAGAACCAACAGAGGTGCAGAAAGAGGCAAGAGGGGTACTGAAAGAGGCAAGAGAATTGCAGAAAGAAGCAAAAGAGGTGCAGAAACAGGCAAGAGAACTGGAGAAAAAGGCAAAAGAGGTGCAGAAAGAGGCAGGCGAGGTACACAAAGACGCAAAAGGGATACAGAAAGAGGCAAGAGGGCTGCAGAAAGAAGCCAGAGAAGTACAGAAAGAAGCAACAGAGGTGCTGCAAGAGGGATGCATGAAGAGGCAAGAGAAGTGTAGAAAGAAGCAACAGAGGTGCAGAAACAGGCAAGAGAGGTACAGAAACAGGCAAGAAAGGTGCAGAAAGAGGGAACAGGGGTGCAGAAAGAGGTAAGAGGGATACAGAAATTTGCAAGAGAGGTGCAGAAAGAAGCTAGAGCAGTGCAGAAAGAAGCAAGAGCAGTGCAGGAAAAAGCAAGAGAGGTGGAGAAAGAGGGGTGCAGCAAGAGCCAAGAGGTATGCAGAAAGAGGGGTGCAGAAAGAGGCAAGAGAAGTGCAGAAAAAAGCAACAGAGGTGCAGAAAGAGGCAAGAGAACGGCAGAAAGAGGCATGAGAGTTGTAGAAAAAGGTAAAAGAGGTGCAGAAAGAGAGAACAGGGGTGCAGACAGAGCCAAGAGAGGTGCAGAAAGAAGGAAGAGGGGTTCAGAAAGACGCAAGAGGGGTGCAGAAATTTCCAAGAGCAGTGCAGCGAGAACCAACAGAGGTGCAGAAAGAGGCAAGAGGGGTGCAGAAAGAGGCAAGAGAAGTGCAGAAAGAAGTAAAAGAGGTACAGAAAGAGGGAAGAGGGTGCAGAAAAAGGCAAGAGAATGGCAGAAAGAGGCAACAGAGATGCAGAAAGAGGCAAGAAAGGTGCAGGAAAAGGGAAGAACGGTGTAGCACGATGCAAGAGAGGTGCAGAAAGAGGCAAGAGGAGTGCAGAAAGAGCCAAGAGAGGTGCAGAAAGAGGCAAGAGAGATGCACAAAGAGGGAAGAAGGGTGCAGAAAGAGGAAAAAGGGGTACAGAAAGAAGGAAGAGAGGTGCAGAAAGAAGCAAGAGAAGTGCAGAATGAAGCAACAGGGGTGCAGAAAGAGGCAAGAGGGGGCAGAAAGAGGCAAGAGGGGTGAAGAAAGAGGCAACAGAGGAGGCAAGAGAATTGCAGAAAATGGCAAGAATGTTACAGAAACAGGCAAAAGAGGTGCAGAAAGAGGGAAAAGGGGTGGAGACAGATACAAGACAAGTGCAGAAAGAGGGAAGAGGGGTGCAGAAATGTGCAAGAGAGGTGCAGAAAGAAGAAAGAGCAGTGTAGAAAGAACCAACAGAGGTGCAGAAAGAGGCAAGAGGGGTGCAGAATGTGGAGAGGGAAGTGCAAAAAGAAGCAAAAGAGGTGCAGAAAGAGGCAAAAGGGGTGCAGAAAGAGGCAAGAGCAGTGCAGAAAGAACCAAGAGTTGTGCAGAAACAGGCAAGAGAGGTGCAGAAGGAGGCAAGAGATGTGCAGAAAAAGGGAAGAAGGCTGCAGAAAGAAGCAAGAGAGGTGCAGAAGGAAGCAAGAAAAGTGCAGAAAGAACCAACAGAGGTGCAGAAAGAGGCAAGTGGTGTACAGAAAGAGGCAAGAGAATTGCAGAAAGAAGCAAAAAAGGTGCAGGAAGAGGCAAGAGGGTTGCAGCAAGAGGCAAGAGGGATGCAGAAATTTGCAACAGAGGTGCAGAAAGAAGCAAGAGCAGTGCAGAAAGAACCAACAGAGGTGCAGAAAGAGGCAAGAGGGGTACAGAAAGAGGCAAGAGAATTGCAGAAAGAAGCAAAAGAGGTGCAGAAAGAGGCAAGAGAACTGGAGAAAAAGGCAAAAGAGGTGCAGAAAGAGGCAGGCGAGGTACACAAAGACGCAAAAGGGATACAGAAAGAGGCAAGAGGGCTGCAGAAAGAAGCCAGAGAAGTGCAGAAAGAAGCAACAGAGGTGCTGCAAGAGGGATGTAGGAAGAGGCAAGAGAAGTGCAAAAAGAAGCAACATAGGTGCAGAAACAGGCAAGAGATGTACAGAAACAGGCAAGAAAGGTGCAGAAAGAGGGAACAGGGGTGCAGAAAGAGGTAAGAGGGATACAGAAATTTGCAAGAGAGGTGCAGAAAGAAGCAAGAACAGTGCAGAGAGAAGCAAGAGCAGTGCAGAAAGAAGCAAGAGAGGTAGAGAAAGAGGGGTGCAGAAAGAGCCAAGAGGTATGCAGAAATTTGCAAAAGAGGTGCAGAAAGAAGCAAGAGCAGTGCGGAAAGAACCAGGAGATGTGCAGAAACAGGCAAGAGAGGTGCAGAAAGAAGCAAGAAAAGTACAGAAAGAGGCAAGTGAGGTGCAGAAGGAGGCAAGAGAACTGCAGAAAAAGGCAAGATAGGTGCGGAAAGAGGTAGGAGAGGTACACAAAGAGGCAAATGGGATACAGAAAGAGGCAAGAGGGCTGCAGAAAGAAGCCAGAGAAGTGCAGAAAGAAGCAACAGAAGTGCTGTAAGAGGGTTGCAGAAAGAGGCAAGAGAAGTGCAGAAAGAAGCAACAGAGGTGCAGAAAGAGGCAAGAGAGGTTCAGAAACAGGCAAGAAAGGTGCAGAAAAAGGAACAGGGGTGCAGAAAGAGGTAAGAGGGATACAGAAATTTGCAAGAGAGGTGCAGAAAGAAGCAAGAGCAGTGCGGAAAGAACCAGGAGATGTGCAGAAACAGGCAAGAGAGGTGCAGAAAGAGGTAGGAGAGGTACACAAAGAAGAAATAGGGGTACAGAAAGAGGCAGAAGGGGTGCAGAAATAAGGAAGAGAAGTGCAGAAAGAAGCAACATAGGTGATGAAAGAGGCACGAAGGGTGCAGAAAGAGGCAAGAGAAGTGCAGAAAGAAGCAACAGAGGTGCAGAAAGAGGCAAGAGGGGTGCAGAAAGATACAAGTGAGCTGCAGAAAGAGGCTACAGAGGTGCCAAAAGAGGCAAGAGAGGTGCAGAAACAGGCAGGAGAAGTGCAGAAAGAGGCAAGAGAGGTGCTGAAAGAAGCAAAAGAGGTGTAGAAAGAGGCAAGAGAGGTACAGAAAATGGCATGAGAACTGCAGAAAGAGGCAAGAGGGATGCGAAAAAGAGATGAAGGGTGCAGAAAGAAGCAAGGGAGGTGCAGAAAGAAGAAAGAGGCAAGAGGGGTGCAGAAAGAGGAGAGAGAAGTGCAGAAAGAAGCAAATGAGGTGCAGAAAGAGGCAAAAGGGGTGCAGAAAGAGGCAATATCAGTGCAGAAAAAGGGAAGAAGGCTGCAGAAAGAAGCATGAGAGGTGCAGAAAGAAGCAAGAGAAGTGCAGAAAGAGGCAAGTGAGGTGCAAAAGGAGGCAAGGGAACTTCAGAAATAGGCAAGAGAGTTGCAGAAACAGGCAAAAGAGGTGCAGAAATTTACAACAGAGGTGCAGAAAGAAGCAAGAGCAGTGCAGAAAGAACCAACAGAGGTGCAGAAAGAGGCAAGAGGGGTATACAAAGAGGCAAGAGAAGTGCAGAAAGAAGCAAAAGAGGTGCAGAAAGAGGCAAGAGAATTGCAGAAAAAGGCAAGAGGGGTACAGAAAGAGGCAGGAGAGGTGCAGAAAGGCAAAAGGAGTACAGAAAGAGGCAAGGGGGTACAGAAAGAAGCAAGAGAAGTGAAGAAAGAAGCAACAAAGGTGCTGAAAGAGGCAAGAGGGGTGCAGAAAGTAGCAAGAGGGGTGCAGAAAGAGGCAAGAGAGGTCAGAAACAGGCAGGAAAGGTGAAGAAAGAGGGAAGAGGGGTGCAGAAAGAGGTAAGAGGGATAAAGAAATTTGCAAGAGAGGTGCAGAAAGAAGCAAGAGCAGTGCAGAAAGAAGCAAGAGAAGTGCAGAAAGAAGCAAGAGAGGTGGAGAAAGAGGGAAGAGGGGTGCAGAAAGAGGCAAGAGGGATGTAGACATTTGCAAAAGAGGTGCAGAAAGAAGCAAGAGCAGTGCAGAAAGAATCAACAGAGATGCAAAAAGAGGCAAGATGGGTGCAGAAAGAGGCAAGAGGGTTAGAGAAAGAGGCAGGAGGGGTGCAGAAAGAAGGAAGAGAAGTGCAGAAAGACACAACAGAGGTGCTGAAAGAGGCAAGAGAGGTGCAGAAACAGGCAGGAAAGGTGCAGAAAAAGGGAACAGGGGTGCAGAAAGAGGCAAGAGAGGTGCAGAAAGAGGGAAGATGGTGCAGAAAGAGGCAAGAGGGGTGCAGATAGAAGCACGTGATGTGCAGAAAGAGGCAAGAGAGGTGCAGAAAGAGGCAAGAGAGGTGTAGAAAGAAGCAAGAGAATTGCAGAAAGAGGCAAGTGAGGTGCAGAAAGAGGCAAGAGAGGTGCAGAAAATGGCAAGAGAACTGCAGAAAGAGGCAAGAGGGGTGCAAAAAAGGGAAGAAGGGTGCAGAAAGAAGCAAGAGAGGTGCAGAAAGAAGCAAGAGAAGTGCAGAAAAAAGCAAGAGAGGAGCAGAAAGAGAGAAGAGAGGTGCAGAAAGAGGGAAGACGAGTGCAGAAAGAGACAACAGGGGTGCAGAAAGAAGCATGTCAGGTGCAGAAAGAAGCAAGAGAAGCACAGAATGAAGCAACAGGGGTGCAGAAAGAGGTAAATGAAGTGCAGAAAGAATCAACAGAGGTGCAGAAGTAGGCAAGATAACTGCAGAAAGAGGCAAGAGAGTTGCAGGAACAGGCAAAAGAGGTGCAGAAAGAGGAAACAGGGATGCAAAAGCAGTGCAAAAGAACCAACAGAAGTGCAGAAAGAGGCAAGAAGGGTGTAGAAAGGGGCAAGAGAAGTGGAGAAAGAAGAAACAGAGGTGTACAAAGAGGCAAGAGGGGTACAGAAAGAGTGAAGAGAGGTGTATAAAGAGGCAAGAGAGTTGCACAAAGAGGGAAGAAGGGTGCAGAAAGAGGCAAGAGGGGTGCAGAAAGAAGCAACAGAGGTGCAGAAAGAAGTAAGAGAAGTGCAGAAAGAAGCAACAGAGGCGCTGAAAGAGGCAAGAGGGGTGCAGAAACAGGCAAGAGAAGTACAGAAAGAAGCAACAGAGGTGCAGAAAGAGGCAATTGAAGTGCAGAAAGAGGCAAGAGAGGTGCAGAAACAGGCGGGAGAGGTGCAGAAAGAGGCAAGAGAGGTGCAGAAAGAGGGAAGAAGGGTACAGAAAGAGGCAAGAGGGTACAGAAAGAAGCAAGTGAGGTGCAGAAAGAGGCAAGAAAGGTACAGAAAAAGGTAAGAGAGGTACAGAAAGTGGAAGAGATGAGCAGAAAGAGGCAAACGAAGTGCATAAAAAGAAAGAAAGGTGCAAAAAGAAGCAACAGAAATGCAGAAAGAGGCAAGAGAGGCGCAGAATGAAGCAAGAGTGGTTTGTGCACTATTAGTACCAATTTAATACCCACATTTAACAATAAGTAACACATTACCATTATAGGTTTGCAAAGGGCCTTTCACCATGCTGTAACACTTGTTGCTGCATTTTTGGTAGCGTTTCAGCCGTTTGAGCAAGAAACAAGGTTTTTTTGTTCAAATCTGCAGATTATGCAGCAGATGATGGATTATGTGGCAAATGCTGAAAATGTATAATTGTGCAAAAGTCGGTGCAGCCAAACAGTCGCATAATTCCAGTGGCCCTGGGTAGGTCCAGAAGTGCTCCTCAGTGGTTCCTTCTTTTTTTGTCTCATCGAGTTTATAGTTTAACTTCTATCAAAACGAGGAAGAATAAACCTGAGGTTACCACTCCACAACACAGACTATCATACCACACCATTACTCTCCATAACACATAATCCCACTCTACATAATTCCTATACACTAAATACCACATACTTTCTATCCACAAAATTTCACTACACAACATACCACATAATTCCACTACCCACAACCTACATCCACTCCACTCCAAGAAACATTAGTAAAACACTTTTACATTTACAGTGCCAATATCTCTAACTCTCGCAAATGCGAAACCTATTACATTGCAAATGCTTCTTTAACTAGTAGTCACGTTTGCAGAGAGGTGGAGAAAGGGGGCTGGGCCTCCGACCACCGCTCAGGAATTCCGCTGTCTAGGACTTACAGGAGGTACCAGGAGGGCTTATTGGCCCCCAAAGTCCCTCAGGTGAAAAGTGGACTTCATCCCCCAACCCGTAGTGTGCCAGGAGGCACGTTTGCAGAGCGGTGGATAAAGGGGGGTGTGGCCTCCAAAGACCTCTTAGCAATCCCACTGTGTGGGACTTACTGGAGGTAACAAGAGGGGTAGTTGGCCCCCAATGACAACCTTTGGGGCCAACTACCCATCCTATTACCTCCAGTAAGTCCCGCACAGCAGCATTGGTAAGGTCTCATAGCAGGCCACGACCCCTTTGCCCAACAGTCTGCAAACACGCTCTTTGATGGGGAATGAAGTCCCCTTGCATCCTGAGGGTCCCTGGGGGCCAACTAGCCCTCCTGTTATCACACAGCTAGATTGCTGAGAGTTGTCTGAGGCCACGCCCCCTTTTTTCACCACTCTGCAAATGTGCTGCCTGGTGTACTGCTGCTTGGGGGATGAAGTCCAGTTCAGTCCTAAGGACCTCAGGACACAAGAGGACCTCATCTCCTGACCAGCAGTGCGCCAAGAGGTGTGTTTGCAGAGTGGTGTAAAAAGGGGCGTGGCCTCGGACTACCTCTCAGCAATCCCACTGTGTGGGGCGTACTAGAGGAACCTGGTGGGCTATTTGGCCCCTAAGGACCCTTACGATTCAAGGGGACTTAATCCCCCAACCCAAAACGTGCCAGGAGGTGCATTTGCATTGTGGTGCAGGGAGGAGGTGGGGCCTCCGGCAAGATGCCGTCTTCTCTTTTTTCTCTTCTTTGTGGAAGGGTGGCTGTTTTCCCCCCTTTCCCGTAACACTTTTTGGGCCCTGGGGACCCCATCCCCCAGGGCCAAAGCCATTTTTTAATTAAAAAAAATGAGAAGGGGGCCACGCGGCCCTCCTCCCATGCCAAGTTCAGCACCGGGGACCCCATCCCCCGGGGCTTTGCCTCTTTTTTTTTTGAGTTTATGGGTGGGGGGCTGTGTGGCCCCTCTTCTCTGTGCCACTTTTGAACCTAGGGACCCCATCCCCCGGGGCCTGGCCTCAAGTTGGGGACCACAGGGGAAGCCCCCATGGTCCCAGCCGGCACCCCTCCTCCTGCAGGAGCCGGCATTGCTTTTGGGCAAAGGGAGCTGCTAACATGCAGCTCCCTTCACCCAAAAGCAATTCTGCATCACTTCATGAAAGCGAGAGCAGTTTTTCTGCTCTCATTTCCATGAAGCGAAGCATAAGTCTGCTATAACATGGTGGGAGCAGTGCTCCTGCCCTGCCATAGCAAACTGCAATATCCCGGTGGTAGGCACCCTGTGACATTGCTGGAGCCGGCCCTGTGGGGTGGCGGTCCCCAGGGCCATCTAGGGCTCCATGAGGGTGGCCGCACGGCCCCCCTCCAACAAGTTTATAGGCCGGGGAGGTGGTGGGCCCCGGGGTCGGGGGGCCGCAACGGACCCCCATATTTAAATAAAGAGTGCCCCAGGGAGGTGGCAGTCCCTGGAGCTTGGGGGGCCCGCGAGGACCTCGTGCCCTTTTTAATTTGAAGTCCCGGGGAGGTGGTGGTCCCTGGGGTAGCGTGGGGGGAAGGAGCCCCCCATGCATTTCAATAACAAAGCCCCGGGGAGGTTGCGGTCCCCGGTGCTATGGGGGGCCACATGCCCCCATGCACTATCAGCAAAGCCCCAGGGAGGTGGTGGTCCCCGGGTTTAGGGGGGCACGTGAGGTCCCCCACACAAAATTAAACAGATGCCCCGGGGAGATGGTGGTCCTGGGGCAGTGTGGGGGGGGCAGAAGCCCCCCATGCAGATTTTTTACAAGCCTGGGGAGGTGGCGGTCCCCAGAGCTGTGGGGGCCCCTGCGGGCCCCGCATCATAAATCTGCATTGCCCTCGGCACCTGGCCCACCTCGGGGCTTCTAGAAAACGAAGCGTGGGAGGCCGTGCTTTGTTTTTTTTTTAAATAATTTGGCGGGATTCGAGAACCCTACGCGAATCCCACCGAAAATGCTTTTATTGGCCCTGGGGGTCCCTGTGGGTCCCTGTGTGAGCAGGCCTAGGGGTCAGGGTGTTTCTACCCTGCCCCCTTTTCTTCATTTTTAACCTTTTTTCTTGTGACTTGGTTCAACCGAGTGACAAGATGGCTGCCAACACATTCTGGTTTGAAGTGTAGGCAGCCAATCAGAATAAAGCTTGTGCTCGGGAGGGTTCAGGATCCACCGCGGTCACCAGATATCAATATTCTTTTATTTTTAAATTTCTCAAAAACTACTCAACGGATTTACACCATTTACAAAAAAGATCACTTTCTGAACCAAGAGCTACCTTTTTGCCAAATTTGGTGTAATTCCATTAAGCAGTTCGGGCTGTAGCCTGTTCCAAAATTTCCTATGGAAATTAACATGGAAAAAATGCCTTTTGGGACCCCATTTTTTCTTGGCCCCCGCTTGACGTATCATCCCGAAACTTTCAAGATAGGAGCTGGCCGGAGCGCCTCATTGGTTTTGAAAATTTTGCAAGATTTGTCAAATGGTGCCAAAGATATTGACAAATCAAAAAACGCTATTCCTATGGAAACTAGGTCCTAACTATAACTACCTACTGGCGACCGCCAGTAGGTAATATATATATATATATATATATATATATATATACACACACATTTACAAAAACGTATTTTTTTACATAAAAATGTACGCGAACCCATTATTTATTTAAAAGTGTAAAATATACTGAAATTAATACTTTCTGTATATCTTTGGGGTAGTAGTTTACTTGTACAGTAATATAATGAATATGTAGTTATACTAAACTATAATTAAACATTACATTTATGTATATCGGGGGTTCGCGATACCACCACGTACACTACTGGGCCTTACTTCCGGATCCGCGTACAATTCGCGGCTCCAGCATGGTTTTTAACAGTTATATTTCACATAACCTATAATATATACTTGATTATTACTTTAATATTTTAGTTTAAATTATATTAAATCTCCTTGTTTATTTCGAAACCCAGACGCGACTCTTTGTTTATAATTTGAACTATTAATACATATATGTAGACAATAGTAATCTTAAATTCAAGGTTACAGTTTTGCTAAGATAGTATATAAACTTCTATATTAATAAAAGAAAGTGATTAGGATGTATTTTTAATAATAACTTCAGGAATCGCGATACGTCTGCGTACATCGCAACTTCTGGATTTGCTTAGGAGTTGCAAATCTAACGTTTTTTTAAACAATATTACATATTAATATAGCTTTATTTAATTTATTTGAAATAAAGAGATACAGTTATGTGTAATTAAAATATTATCAGACAGTACTAAATATTGTTGCATGCACAGGATCTGCAGGAGGAGGAGGAGACCCTTCAGGAGGAAGAAGAGGACACACACCATAAAAGAAAGGAGAGTGTGGTATGGGAATTATTTTCCATACCCGAAGGACAAAAGAAGGTAAATGCACAGAAAGTTATGAGCAATGTGTGCAAAAAGGTGCTGGCCCTAGGATCGGACAAGAAATACTCTAGTGGTACATCGTCGATGTACATACATCTAAGAACAATGCATGGCAAGAGGCTTGCAAGTGCTGAACTTGCAAGAGCAAATGAAGGCAGCCAAGATCCTCAACCTTTCACTTCTCAAGTTGGCAACAGGTTGAAGTCCATACCACCGACTCTTCCAGATTTCGCAAAGACAGGACTTTTTTGTCCTAAGTGCATTACTTTGCTGAGCATTGGAGAACAGGCTGTCCAAACAATGTTGGACACAATTAACAATCAAAATTGTTATTTTTCCCCCCCCATTTATGCACACTGTTATGTGCTTGTTTTTTTGTTTAAATTTTTATTGATAACATCTTAAAAACACCAAAAAACCACAAAATTGTTAAAAAAAAAATATAAAATAGTTTTTAAAAAAGAAGAAAAAAAAGTTTTTACGGAACACCTTTTCTGGTTTAAAAAAGAAAAGCTATATGTTGTATGAATACATGAGTCAATGGATAGTGTATGTGTGATTGCATGAGTGTGTATGTAGAGTATGAGTGATTGGATGAGTAAATGAGTACAGTTTGAGTCAATGGATGACTGCAAGATTAGTGGTTGTGTGATTGTATAACTGAATGGATAGTGCCTGAGTGATTGGAAGAATGTGTGAATAGTGCCTGGCTGGTTGGATGACTGCATGAGTAGTGCGTGGCTCATTAGGTAGTGTATGGTTAGTGTCTGTGTGATTGGATGAATGAATGGGTACTGCCTCAATGATTGCATGACTGCATGGACGGTGCCTGAGAGAATGGATGAGTGCATAGGTAGTGCCTGGATAAATGGGTGAGTGCAAGGGTAGTGCCGGGGTGATTGGATGTGTGCATGGGAAGTGTCTGAGTGAAAGTATGAGTGCAAGGCTAATACCAGGGGGATTGGATGAGTGCATGGGTACTGCCTGAGGGAATAGATGAGTGCTTGGGTAGTGCCTGAGTGAATGATTGACTGCAAGTGTAGTGCCTGGGTGATTGCATGAGTGCAGGGGTAGTGCCTGGGTGATTGAATGAGTGCATGGATTGTACCTCAGTAGAAGGATGGGTGCAAGGGCAATACCTGGTTCATTTGGCAAATGCATGGGTAGTGCCTGAGTGGATGGATGAGTGCATGGGTAGTGCCTGAGTGAATGGTTGAGTGCAAGAGTAGTGCCTGAGTGATTGCATGAGTGCATGGGTAGTACCTGGGTGATTGCATAAGTGCAGGGGTACTACCTGGGTGATTGGATGAGTGCATGGGTAGTGCCTGGGTAAATGGATGAGTGCATGGATAATGCCTGAGTGAATGGATGAGTGCATGGTTAGTGCCTGAGTGAATGGTCGAGTGCAAGAATAGTGCCTGTGTGATTGCATGACTGCATGGGTAATGCCTGGGTCATTGGATGAGTGCATGGGTAGTACCTGAGTGAATGGATGAGTGCATGGGTAGCACCTGAGTGAATGGTTGAGTGCATGAGTAGTGCCTGGGTGATTGCATAAGTGAAGAGGTACTGTCTGGGTGATTGGATGAGTGCATGGCTAGGGCCTGAGTGACTTCATGAGTGCAAGGGTAATGTCTGGGTGCTTAGATCAGTGCATGGGTAGTGCCTGAGTAAAAGGATGACTGCAAGAGTAATGCTTGGGTCATTGGATGAGTGCATGGGTAGTACCTGAGAGAATGGATGAGTGCATGGGTAGTGCCTGAGTGAATGGTTAAGAGCAAGAGTAGGGCCTGAGTGACTGCATGAGTACATGGGTAGTGGCTGGGTGATTGCATGAGTGCAGGGGTAGTGCCTGGGTGATTGGATGAGTGCATGGGAAGTTCCCGAGTGAATGTATGAGTGCAAGGCTAATGCCTGGGTCATTGGATGAGTGCATGGATAGTGCCTGAAGGAATGGATGAGTGCATAGGTAGTGCCTGAAGGAATGGATGAGTGCATGGGTAGTGCCTGAGTGAATAGTTGAGTGCAAGGGTAGTGTCTGAGTGATTGCATGAGTGCATGGGTAGTGCCTGGGTGATTGCATGAGTGCATGGGTAGTGCCTGAGTAGAAGGATGGGTGAAAGGGTAACACCTGTGTTGTTTGATGAATGCATGGGTAGTGCCTGAGTGAATGGATGAGTGCATGGGTAGTGCCTGAGTAAAAGGTTGAGTGCAAGAGTAGTGCCTGAGTGATTACATGAGTGCATGGGTAGTGCCTGTGTGATTGCATAAGTGCAGGGGTACTGCCTGGGTGATTGGATGAGTGCATGGGTAGTCCCTGAGTGAAAGGTTGAGTGCAAGAGTAGTGCCTGGGTAATTGCATGACTGCATGGGTAATGCCTGACTTATTGGATGACTGCATGGGTAGTGCCTAAGATAAAACAAAGAACCTGTGTACTGACTGAGTAAATGGTTAAGTGCAACAGTACTGCCTGAGTGAGTGCATACGTGGATAGGTAGTGCCTGAATGATTGCATGAGTGTACATGTAGTTCCTGGGTGATTGAATGATTACATGGTTACTGCCTGAGTGAAATGATGAGTGGATGAGCTGTGCCTGAGTATTTCTATGAGTGCAGGTGTACTGCCTGGGTGATTGGGTGAGTGCAGACATAGTTCCTGTGTGAAAGGTTGAGTGCAAAGGTAGTGCCTGGGTCATTGGATGAGTGCATGTGTAGTGCCTAAGTGAAAACATGAGTACATGGGTAGTGCCTGAGTGAATGGTTGAATGCAAGAGTATTACCTGAGTGATTGCATGACTGGATGTGTAGTGTCAGGGTGATTACATGAGTGCATGGGTACTGCCTGGGTGATTGGATGAGTACATATGTAGTACCTGAGTCACTTCATGAATGCAAGGGTAGTGCCTAGATGGTTAGATGAGTGCATGCTTAGTGCTTGAGTGAAATGATCAGTGCAAGAATAGTGCCTGGGTCATTGGACGAGTGCATGGGTAGTTCCTGAGAGAATAGATGAATGCATGGGTAATGCCTGTGTGAATGGTTTAGTACAAGAATAGTGCCTGAGTGATTGCATGAGTGCAGAGGTACTGCCTGGGTGATTGGATGAGTGCATGGGTAGTGCCTGTGTGAAAGGAAGAATGCAAAGGCAATGTCTGGGTTATCCTATTAGTGCATGAGTTGTGCCTCGGAGAATGCATGAATGCATAGGTAATGCCTGACTGAATGATTGAGTAGAAATATAATGCCTGAGTGATTGCATAAGTACAAAGGTACTATCTGGATGATTGGATGAGTGCATGGGTAATGCTTGACTAAAAGGATAAGTACAAGGAAAATGCCTGGTTTATAGCATTAGTGCATGAGTTGTGCCTGAGAGAATAGATGAGTGCATGGGTAGTCCTTGTATGAAAGGATGAGTGCAAAGGTAATGCCTGGGTCATACGATGAGTGCATATGTACTACCTAAGAGAAATAATGAGTGCATCAGTAGTACCAGATTGAATGGTTGAGTGTGAGAGTACTACCTGAGTGATTGCATAAGTGCATGTGTATTGCCTGGGTGATTGCATGAGTGCAGCAGTACTGCCTGGGTGATTGGATGACTGCATATGTAGTACCTGAGTGACTTTATGAGTGCAAGGGTAATGCCTGGGTACTTAGATGAGTGCATGAGTACTGCATGAGTGAATGGATCAGTGCAAAGGAAGTGCCTGGATCATTGGATGAGTGCATGGGTATTTCCTGAGAGAATGGATGAGTGCAAGGGTAATGCCTGTGTGAATGGTTGAGTACAAGAATAGTGCTTGAGTGATTGCATGAGTGCAGAGGTTCTGCCTAGGTGATTGGATGAGTGTATGGATAGTGCTTGACTGAAAAGATAAGTGCAAGGGTAATGCCTGGGTTAATGCATTAGTGCATGAGTTGTGCCTGAGAGAATGTATGAGTGCATGGGTAGTGCCTGACTGAATGGTTGAGTCCAAGAATGGTGCTAGAGTGATTACATGAGTGCATGGGTAGTGCCTGGGTGATTGTATGAGTGGATGTGTAGAGCCTGACTGATTGGATGAGTGCATAATTAGTGCCTGCATGAAACGATGAGTGCAAAGGTAATGGCTTGATCATTGGATGAGTACATGGATAGTTCGTAACAGAAAACATGAGTGCATGGGTGGTGACTGAGTGAATTGTTCAGTGCAACACTAGTGCCTGAGTGATTGTATGAGTGCTTGGGTAGTGCCAGGGTGATTGCATGAGTGCAGCAGTACTGTGTAGGTGATTGGATGACTACATGTGAAGTACCAGAGTGACTTTATGAGTGCATAGGCAATGCCTGGGATCTTAGATGAGTACATGGGTACTGTGTGAGTGAATGCATCAGTGCAAAGGAAGTGCTTGGGTCATTGGATGAGTACATGGGTAGTTTCTGAGAGAATAGATGAGTGCATGGGTAATGCCTGTGTGAATGGTTGAGTAGAAGAATAGTGCCTGAGTGATTGCATGAGTGCAGAGTTACTGCCTGGGTGATTGGATGAGTGCATGGGTAGTGCCTGTGTGAAAGGAAGAATGCAAGGGTAATTCCTGGGTTATCCTGTTAGTGCAAGAGTTGTGCTTGAGAGAATGGATGAGTGCATGGGTAGTGTCTACGTGAAAGGATGACTGCCTGGCTGATTAGATGAGCAACATGATGATAGTTTACAAATAGTGTAAACGATCAACATTATTTATATTAGAAACAAATAACATATAATTAAACTTTAAACATTTTTTCAGGTTATCATGCATATTATATTATGTATTCTTACCTTTCAAGTAATTTAGATACATTACTCAGTAGAACTATTTTAGAGTAGTATTGTCCTAAACAGCATTACAACTCTTTTCAAATTTCAACAGTAGCTACTATAAAGAAGAAAAGCTGTTATTTAATGATAATATATTACAGAAGTTATATTATATTTTTAAGAACATAACATACATTTAGAATTACATAACATATTGCGGGGCATATTAGCAAGGCGATTATCGCCACTTTAGCAGGACTTTTTCCCGCTAAAGCGGCGATAATATTATCGCCTTATCAACAAGCTGTCGCTAACTGCTGTTAGCGACAGCTTGTAGGCGATAGCGACCGGGTTGGGTGCCGCTTTGCATGCCAGCGATATTTATCGCTAATGGCATGCAAAGTAGGCGTTCCCCACCTAACAGCGACTGGAAACAGTCGCTGAGGTCGCTAACGCCTATCAGCGAGGCAGGGGCGGTGATTAGCGAACCAGCGCTAAACACGTTTAGCGCTGGTTTGCTAACACCTGGTCCCACCCTGACTTAGCCATGTAATCCAATGAGAGGTGGATTACATGGCTAAGTCCCCTCGCACTATCAGCAAGCAGAACTGGGGAACAGTGTGAATATCGCCTGTTTTCAGGCGATATTCACACTGTTCTCTCAAGGTTTCTATCGCTTTGGAGATTAGCATTGCTGATTGCACGCTAACTCCGCGATAGAAACCGGCGATGCCTGGCGATAATTATCCAAGCGCTAATTGCGCTTTGCGATAATTATCGCCAGGCATTGATAATATGCCCCTGCGTTTCCCTTTTTTGCTGTTCTCAGATTCCACTTAACTTCACTATACACAGTGATTTCAATGTACTCTCATCATTGAACAGAGGGGGAAAAAACAATCAAATTGACTGTAGAAAATAAAAACAAATCAGCGTAGAGCATCATTTTCAATATGTGTAGCTATGTGTTTTTCTATTTACACTTTGTTAATTACTTCCTTCATCTACATTAACTATATTATTTATCTCAAATATATTTGTGAGAATGTAGACTCTCATTTACATCTGGTGCATTATAGACAACAAATATATAAACTATTTGCTTTCAAACACAATTTTTCAAACGCAATATCAATTAGCGCAAATAATATTCCAAACACTAATTTTAAATATTAATAGTTTGCACTCCTATTTTCTTTCTGCTCACATCTTCCCAATAGGGCAAATGATGTACTCAAAACTTTGGCTTCAAAAATAACAAATATGAATTTTGTATTTTATAAGGCAATCTAGGTTTGAATTCCAAGTGAGCATCATTGCAATGTGTCCATCCTTTATTACACTTTAAATACACAGTATAGTGTCCATATGTTGTAGTAGGTCCAGCATGGAAAATAATAGTCACTGCTATAAAAGTTCTTCCTGAAATAGATATTTGATTTGCATTAAAAAATTTAATTTTGGTTTCCAATTTTATTCCATTTGCTATACAACATTGTAGCACTAAAATCAGATATTTTCCATCTTTCTATATGTAATGTAGACAAAATCTCTGATCTACAATGCAAAGATCTCATGTCCTAACTGACTGTTTTTATCAATTTGTTAAAAGGTACTGATTTGCAGTCTGGTATCGTCAAGTATATGAATCGGTCTGTTTGTATTTCAGTGGTAGAAGTAAATGAACACTCTTCACATTTATGATCCCATCTGTAACTTAGTCCAAATACGTTTTCAATCTGTGTCCCTTCATGTTCTAATACTCCAAGCATAAGAATGAGAAATTATTGTGCATCTTGTTGTATATTAAGTGTAAATGTCAAAGAACCAGTACATATATCCAAAAGAGGCCGAATGCCAGAAGCAGTATGGATTTTACTTCTGTCAGTTACCAACTATTGAAATACATGATGTAGTAAAGATCAGAATCTTTTTTCACGATTTCCCATGATTTCATGATGAAGATCTTGTAGATAAAACACAACATTCAGAATCACATTAGCATGACAGTTGATACCTGAACTATTTTCCAACTGGTATCCTTCAATGTCATCAACAGTTTCCATTTTCTTTTTCTTTACGCCTTCAAGTTTCCATTCAATTGTTCTCTTTTTTGAACCTCAATTGCATCTTTGACATATTTCAGTTTTAGACACACTATACGATTCTCATATATGGGATATTCACCTAAATCAGGAATATAAAGTCTTCTTAAACAATTGTACTCTCTTACACGATTTGCATCAGCACTAACCTTTTTCTCATCAAAATCTATCAAATACAAACCAGACAATGTTCTTACTCAAGACAATGCAATGTATGCCATTGCCTCTTTGAACACTGTACTTCCTATATTTATAAAATCAGTGTCTATACTTAAATCTTGAGATTTATGAATAGTTACTGCATATGCTAAAGACAGAGGAAA
Organism: Calotriton arnoldi; assembly: GCA_963921515.1. Taxonomy (NCBI): domain Eukaryota; kingdom Metazoa; phylum Chordata; class Amphibia; order Caudata; family Salamandridae; genus Calotriton; species Calotriton arnoldi. The sequence continues at coordinate 321,583 of CAWUFW010013487.1, forward strand.
CTTTTGTCTGCGAACATACAAATCTTTTGCAAGCAAAAACGTACAACACAGCGCCCAATCTGTCTTACCTCTTTAATCTGATCAAATTTTATAATCAAAAATTCTATTCCATCTCTATTCTGAAATTTTACAAATTCAACAACTTTTCCCATTGCTCCATTTACTAAACCTTCTTCTACATTCAAATTACGCCGTAAAATTACCTGACAGTTTATACATACATGTAAAGTCTTTTCTAAGCCTGCAGTTGTATATACAGACTTTTCCAAGGAATCCAATTTAGCCTGTGGTTTCTCTGTAAGAAGAATAGTCACTCCCTGGTGTTCATTTTATCAATAGCTTCAATTTCCACTATTTGTTGTTTTTCCAGTTTGAGAAGTTGCTGATAGAACACTCTTGCAGTGTAGGCATTAGGCAAACTATAGACTGCTTTTCTCCAAGCATGTTGTACATTATTCCAGCTGCTGTGTTTCCAGTTGTAAACAAGTTCCTTAGTAGCTGACTTTCTAAAGCTTGTTTACAATGTTTTGTTAAGACACCAATTCTTATGTCTTGAAGAATATTTCCGTAATCTTCATCACTTGCCTGTCGCATATTCTTAACAAGTTCTTTATTTTAAAAATGTAACCAAATGTTCACATTTCCAATACTTCCCAAAGATTTCCTAGTGTCTTCATGGACAAGTGTTTTAAAAACAGTTAGTCCTTTTACAGGAGTAAGTTGTAGTAGATCTCCGAACAGAAATAAATGTTTTCCTCCAAACAGAACATCGTAATCTGTTTTTAAAATCTGTTGCATTCTTAAATGTACAAAGGCAAGCATTAAGTTTGAGACCATGCCCACCTCATCAATGATTAAACATTTCATTTTCTTCAGTAGTCTTGAAACTTCATAGCAAGCTTCTCCAGATATCTTCTGATATTCCAATGTATTATCATGTTCAACTGGTATTATAAGTAATCGATGTGAAGTAATCCCTTTTTCTTGTTGTGTGCTGCTAATCCATTTAGAGCTGTTACAACACAAGATAAATGTGATTCTGTAGTGTTGTGTAGATAACTGGTCAAAACTTTAATTAAGAAACCTTTTCCTGTTCCAGCTTGACCACTGATGTATATCAGAATAGGTTTAAATGATGAACATTGGCATTCTTTTTTTCCGTGCAGCAAACCATGTTGTATCTGTTGTTTTAGTTGTAGATATATTTCTTTCTGTTGAATATTTAGTTGTTCTTCTAACTTTTCCAACTGAATAATATCCTGTTGTGCTTGTTGCATTGCAGTTTCTACCTCATTCATGGCTATCGCTGCTTCATTTTCAATAATTGGTTGTCCTAGTGGATCTTGACTTAGTGCACCAGAACTTTGACTGCCTTGTGAACTTTCTCTAGCTATTTCAGCTGCAATAGTAGTTTTTTGTTCAATCTCATCATTTAACATTTGTAGATAAGTTGGAAAAATGTGTTCACTGAATGCTGTATTTTGTTGCATTAAAAGAATCTTCATAGCAGTAAAAATCTCCAAGTAATTATGTTTCACTACGCCAAGGCTTAAACAGTTGCAGAAGTACTAAATAGAAAATTTCTCTCTTATCTGGACTTTCGCAAGTGAGTTTTCTGTGGTTAAAAAGATTTCCTATGGCATGTTTTATCAAACATCCGTCACATCCAATTACTGAATATTTTTCTTCTTTTATATTTTCTGTAACTTTTCTTTTAAAGCTGTAATGTTGAAGTACTTCATACAGACATAGGGTTTCCAGATGTGGACTCCTTTTGGGATAGTATGTATCCAACATATTAGTTTTAACAATATCTGTACTTTCTGGTTCATTCTGTGCTAAGTATTCGATTTCTTATAAAGATTTCAATACTCTATTTCGTGTGGTGGCAAGACCTAAACTTACCCAAATGATTCCTCTTGACTTTGAATATAAACTGGCAGAGCTCAAGCGATCCAAACATTCATAGCATCCAATCTCTCGATGGGAAAGCATTTTCAAGCTAAAGTTGTCCAATTTCTTGCTAAGACTCTTCTCTTGTGAAATTTCTTCCCACATTTCTTTCATCTCTGTCTTTTCAGATTTGGTTATATATGATTAAGGCTCCCTGTTTTCCATTCTTACGGATTGTTTACAGATAAATACAGACAGAAAACAATGTGTTTTCTGTCTGCATTTATGTTTTTAAGGTGCATAAATACAGACAATGGTGCTTCTTTAATTGAACCTCTGTGCTGTTTATCATGAACTATAGCCCAACAGCTGAACAGCATGGGAAATGAAAAAACAAGATGACATTTCTTTAAATAACGGCATATGTCAACATACATTTGTGGTATAATGCTGATATTTACCAGTGGACGTATTTTTATGTAATATTTGGCAGCTTAAATAGCTAAAACATGGGGGGCGTGGTTCCACCAGCCGCAAGATAGCTGCGCCTTAGGTGAGCTCTGCTGGCCGTGCGAAGTATCCTGCACCATCCTGTCTGAGCGAGTGGGCTCGACCCATGCACTAAGCGAGCCTTACATCCGCATCATCCCAGGCACTGACTGCTCAGCTTATTCTGTGAAACGGACTGCTGGCGACGCCACAATCACCGCTTCCAGAGATCTGCAGACTGCCATCTTGCCCGGGACCGCGTGGCTGCCTGCCTGGCCGGCGCGGCCTACGATCTTGCCATGAGTGCGGCACGGCAGAATCCCAACCTCTGCCGGATCTCCCTGGGGTGCAGCCTGGCCACGGACACAACTGCCGTGAGGTTGCTCGGACGCCTGACTGGCCCCTGAGCCTGTACTGCACCGAGCGCCTGTGGGGGGGTGCGGCTTCGCCTGCCCGGCCCTGCCGCTGAGGATTCTATCTGGCGCAGCCTGCAGGCCTGCGGGGACAGCCTGCGCTTGGCCGGGTGCTTCAACATCACGCCCGGTAAGGAGTGGAGGTGGTGGGGGCCGCGCACGCCGGCGTCGCTTTACCGTGTCCAGACTGCCCCTTTGGTTCCTGCTGGTGTCTTGGCGGGCGGTTGCTCGCTGAGGATTGCGCTGCACTGGCCTACTGGGCCCATCAGGCAGCTCTCCTCTCGATCCTCTTCCTCAGCGCTCATCTACTGGCACGCTCCTCCCTGCGCTGGGCAGATTGAGGTATTACCTTGACCTTGGTGGGACACCCATCACCGGCACCCACCTCCTGCCAGACCGCGCCACTGCTGAAGCTGAGGGGGGGCCCGCGCTCTCTGCGAGGTCCTGGACCTGGCCTCTAGCCCCTGGGTAGAACATCCACTCGCCCAACACGGGGTCCTATCACCTGTGGCCCCTACTGTGTTTGAGGATCGGTGGAGGAGCTATCGCCGCTCACCTTCTTGGTCTGGGGGCCTGCTTCATCCGCCCCTCCCTCCGGTGTGACTCCTGGTTATTCACCTGTATACCGCATCTAAACTCTGCCCGCCCTCTCCCACTTGACTACGGCTGGACTTGTTGGGCCCTACCCAGCCTCCTATGCACTACCCTCACACTGCTCAAGCGCAGGAAGCCTCTGCTCCTCGACCACACTGCTGCTGTATGCCCCGGCCCTCAAGCTAGACTTTCAACATGGGGAAGGCCGACGCAAAACAATCCAGGCTCACTTTTGAGGGGCGCAGGGGTGGCAGGCCGGAGGAGTCGTCTCAAGATGCTGGGGAGCGTGCCAGACAGACGGAGTCCACGGAGGCCCATGACAACAGCATCCTCTCCTTGAGGTGAAATCCAGTTTAAAAACCATCGATGCGAAGATCAATAACCTCACCTCTCGCCTGGACCAGGTGAACCAACGTGAAGATTCGCACGATGCCTGCATTGCGCAGCTGGAGGCAAGGGTCTCGGATCTTGACGATGCTGGGGTGGCAGACAAGCAGCAGCTCCTAAAAATGGACAAGGTGTTTTTTTTTTTTTTAAAACAATCATTTTTATTGGCGTTTTTTTTTATTAAATACATCAAATCTATATCAGTGGCAGTTATGCAGGAAGATGCATCACATTCATTTTACATCCTTACATGAGATTGGATAACATCGTGTCATATGGTCTCCCTCGTAGCCCCAATTCAGTGGTGTTACAGTGGAACGAGTGGCGAGGCAGTGTCAGCATTCATGCAAGGTGGCCTGTGTGTTATGCTGGGATGTGGTGTGCACCCTCATGGTTATCCCTATGTGATAGGGGTCATTATGTGCCAGAAATGACAGAAACTAGAACGAACCTGGGAAGTTGAACTGGGAAACACTGTGTCGAACATTGCTCCATTCGGTGGTGGCAGCCTGTGTGTGGCAGCCTGGCATGGGGTCTAGTTAGGCACCCACGAGGGGGGGAGTCTGGAGAGTCGCGCATTAGGCAATGCTTCTTAAAAATGGACAAGGTGTTAGAACTTATTCAGGCCAAAAACAAAGACCTTGAATCTCGTTCCCGTAGGAACAATATACGCATCATTGGACTACCGGAATCCACCGCCATTGACAAAATGGAGACTTATCTGGAAACACTTCTGAGAGAACTGTTTGGAGAAACCCTGTCCGGCCTATTCATCGTTGAGCGTGCGCACAGATCGCTGGGCCCACGTCCCCCTCCCAGGGCCCCGGCTAGGCCGATAGTGGCTCGCCTACTGAACTATCGTGACCAGGACGCGATACTCCACAGAGCGAGGGAGCTTGGTGAGGTCCGACACCAAGGCAAAACATTATCCTTCTATTCCGACTTCACCATGACCGTGCAGGCTGCCCGCAGAGACTTTCTCCCAGCCAAGCGTATCCTCCAACAAATCCATGTTTCATATGCACTCATGTACCCTGCCAAGCTGCGCATAGACTCTGGAAAGAAGCTGCCCTGACATTCGCCAAGCAATTGCAAAAGCCACACTCCCGTGATCGCCAGTCGCCCTTCGATGAAGATCGCACAAGTGACAATGACTGAATCCATTCCTGCTTGTTACTGATCAGGCCTGGTTTCTTCTTGCTATTTCTGACTACATTCTTATGCTCCTACGCTGAATTAATGTTTATGCATGGCTCAATTCCTTTACTATGCTCTAATTACTCTTTCCTTCTCCTCTTGCTCGCATAAGTCACGCACGGCCACCCTGCCTCACAGTTTGGGGATGTCTGGCTGAGCCCATGTACCCCTATTGGGATAATTCCCGCCACAAGTTTACGTTTGCCAAGTTGGGGTTCCCAGGGAGGCAGGAGGGTAATGTCTCAACCATGTTGGGGGGTTGGTGTGGGTGGGGGGGGGTGTGGGTTACTTCTGGGAATGGATGCATTTATCAGGTTATTTTGCAGTGACAAGTTTTACAAATGTACTTTTCTTCATATACTCTTCTTTGAACATGCATTTGTTGGCATACACACTGTACTCTCTCTCGCACCCACTCTCTTCATCAGGGTGAATACTCATGGTATTGTGCGCATGACGGCCTCACCGATCCAATGACTGAGCTAACACTTCTGACGTGGAACATTAGAGGTATGAACGACTTCCGAAAAGCCAGACTCATACATGCATACCTTACCAGACACAAAACCGATATTTGTTTTCTCCAAGAGACTCACATGACAGTTCAGAACGCCACTAGGCTCCGATCGAGACACTGGGGTGACACCTACTCTTCCTTTTACTCTAACTACGCTAGGGGCGTTGCGATTTTGATAAGAAAAGGCCTGCCATGGCGCCCCACTCATACCGTCATAGATACTGAAGGTCGCTATGTGATCATTATGGGCACTCTGTATGCTCAACCCATGATCCTAGCAGCTGTCTACGGCCCAAGCTCTGACAGTCCAGAATTCTACACCCATATTTGGTAACACATCTCCTCCTTTGGCCCACTCCCACTGCTATGGGGCAGAGATTTCAACTTTGTCCCACATAACACCTTAGACCGCTCTGGCCCATGCATACTCCACCCACAGGCTATGGCCACACTGCACTCCATTGAACAGGACAACTGCTTGACCGATGGCTGGAGACACCATCACCCTGAGAACTGCGAAGGCACTTACATTTCCACCACCCACAGTTCCGGGTCCTGCATCAATCTTTGGCTAGTCACCCAGGATGTACTGGGCTGGATCACCTCCGCTTCACACCTTGCGCGTACACTATCGGATCACTCACCGGTGCTCCTGGGTATTCGGCTCCCTCACACGCCCAAACACATGTTTGCATGGCACCTTCCCCCACACACGCTTCGCAATGCAGTGTTTCGAGAAGAGCTCCGTGAGGCCATGGTTGAATTCTTTGAATTAAATATTGGCTCGGTAGATTCCCCTTCTACTCTCTAGGAAATTTTCAAAGTCGTGATCAGAGGTGAATGTATCGCGAGGCAATCTGGGGTCCTAAAATCTCTCAGGGGTACTCTGGAGAGACTAGAGGCGGAACTTAAACAGCTTGACCTGAATTACGCTAGCAACCCCTCCCCTTCCCTGATAGCCGACATATGCCAAAAAATGACCGAAAACCAGTCTGAGGTCGAACGCGAGGTCACACACCTTGGCCACGAGACACAGGCATGCCCATATGGTGAGGGTCATGGAGGAGTGGCTTGCCCAATGTTGTTGGCCCTGACTGTTTGGTCGGCCCTCTGGGGCCGACCAAACCAGTCATGCACACTCTGGATTTTCTCTATGTAGGCTGCAGGCAGCCTACATAGAGAAAATGGCCTCCCCGTAGGTGCCTGGCTGGGCGCCGCCCGCACCAATCACAACGCTGCCATTGCAGCATTGTGATTGGCTTAGGGGAGGGGAGGGATGCTGCCTGCTTCCTGTTCAGCAGGAAAACAGGACCCATCCAGGAGCCTCAGCGTCGCGGGACCCGGGAAGGTAAGTTTTTTAACATTTTTAATTAAAACCCCCTCACCTCCCCCCCCACCTGCCTCCAATGCTGGCTGCGTGTGATTGAAGGACATCCCGAAACCACAGGACATGGCAGCAGAAGTCAGCCGCCTGGATCCGGGGGAGGGGGAGACAATGCGCCCTTCTCCTTTGAAACCATCAATGCTGAATGTGAGTTAGACGAGGTCACTGGTTGCGCACATAGATCTGTGCTAATTACTAGCGCTGTTGTTTAATAGGAACACGTAGATTGCTTAATGCTGCAGTTGGCCGCTTCTAAATCCTGCGCGTGCTCCGTTCATCGACCTTGGGAGGCTGGAAGCCAGGGTTACCCTGAACAGTATTCCAAGTCGTGACCTACAGCTGAAGCACAGAGATCAGCAGAGGGCACTTGTTTTTAATGCTCCTTGTGTCGCATAGGCCTGGGCCAAGTTGTGAAAAGTCCACTTGTCTACTGTGCACACTCGTTTTCTTGATAATCGCAAATATGGACTGTGTGACCCGTGCGAGGTGATCATCTTTAGAAACGTCATTCTTTTTAATGTACAAAAGTAACCTTGTTTAATCATGCTGCCTTCCACGCCATTAAGATACACAACTTTTAAATGAATTTGCTGCATTGGTCTCCGGTGGTGCTATGCGCAATCCTGCCACAGAAAGAAGGGCTTTGTGTGTTACACAGACTTTCAAGACCACGGGCAGATATTTGTCCACAGCCAGGAAGCACTCGCCCAGTGCACTGTTTATAGTATTAATGGCCTTGGTTAGCATGACTTCCTGCACTGCATGCCGTCTGGTACAACGTTGACTGTGTGGCCTTTTTTGAAGCCACACGTTTCTTTAAAGGTGACGCAATGACGATCCTTTTCGCCTCATGAACAGCGGTAGTGATGGTGTTGTGCAGGAGGGGAGCGGATGATCGTAGTGATGTCCTCCAGCAGGCTAAATTGAGCAGGCGACCAGCACACCCTATCTCAGAATGCCCAGGTACTGCATATGAATAACATAAAGAAACATTGGGGCATATTAGCAAGACCCACGTTAAAATTATCGCCGTTTTAGCGGCAGGAAACTGCCGCTAAAACGGCGATAATGGGCTTGCTAATATGCGTTCATAGAATTCCAATAGAAGCCCAGGTTAGATGTCCTGCACATCTAACCTGGGCTTCTATTGGAATTCCATAACGCATATTATCAAGCCCATTATCGCCGCTTTAGCGGCAGTTTCCTGCCGCTAAAACGGCGATAATTTTATCGCCGGTCTTGCTAATATGCCCCATTATCCCTTAATTAGTATTGCTGACAATACAGCTTTCCGAGCAGACGGAAATCGCACAATGAAAAGAAGTTGCAGATCAATGCAATTCATGCCAACAATTCCTCCCCAAAATCGTTCCCACCAAATTACTCATCTCACGTTCAGTATAATGAACCAAACATTCTCCCGAGCTGTTTTCAGATTCCATCCGGCAACTCTTCAACAAATAAATCACTTCTGCCATTGAATGAAATGAAGAAAGTTGACAAAAGGCCTGAAGCGCAATTTATCAAACATTTAAAAAGTGCACAGTAATCATATCCAGCACTTTAAGTGGGCCGGGTCGGGGCACTGGCAGTAATTAATAATTAGACAAAGTGGTTGAAACTGGTCCCTTTCAGCCCCTATATTCATCTCTTTAATCACCTGAGCCAAAAAACGCAGAGGGCAGCAGGTTGAACAACCAAAATCTTCCCCTGAGTAAATATGACATCCAGGGAGGCCGTTACCTCTTTAGCAAAAGCAAGTCCTGCCGCCATGGGGCCTGTCAGCAACTGATTTGTTTTATTTGTTCCTTTGTTTGCAGCTGCGGGAGGCAGGTGGGCTGGAGGCATGGCACTGTCCCCTACCACTCAGACAGCTTGTTGGTGTGCAGTAAATCATCGATAATAAAGGATTTACGTAATAGTGATTTGGTGTTGATGAAGGATAGAGCACAGTACGAAGGATTTTGTATTGTGGTCGGATCCGATGTGGCAGGCAGCCTAGGGGGAATGTTTACATAATGCTGATGAGAGCACATGGAGTTAAGATTTCATGTGGGTTATTAGCAGCAGCCTAAAGGTGCAGTTATGGGTGAAACTTGTAGGTACTAGCGGTCCTCCACTTAAAACTACTGAAACAAAGCCATAGGCAAAAGGTTGCCTAGCAAAGGGAGACAGACAGTCAGGTGCAGAATGATGTTGTGAGAAGCCCCAACAAAAAAGACAAAATTAATATCTTGTTGGAATTTAAGAAGTTCTGACACAGATTTCTATAGTTTTTTTGCGGCTTACAATAAATATAAATGACTGGCACAGTCCCTCAGAATTTACAGTGCACCTTGTGAAATGTTTTAGGAGGAGTATACTATACTTAGCCCCTTTCAGGCAGGTTTTAAAGACAGAGGGGCCGATTCCGATCTCGGCCGGTAGGGCACCAAGCCGAATCCGATTCGGAGCCCTCTTTCCCGACCGATTCGTACGTGCGTCCGGGCGAGCGAGTACGATGCGAGCGCACGCGAAATCGCCGACCGACTCGTATGCGGGTCCGACCCGCTCCGACCGACTCGCAAGGACACGACTCGCACCGCGCTATGGAGACGTTCCCCGGCCGGGCAAGTACGAAGAGCGCCTCGAGCAGTCCGACCGACTCGCGCTGTCCGGCTCCAAAGGGCAGTCGGAGCCAGACTTTGGGGGTCCATGTCGGACCCCCCTGTACGCGTCGCCGCGTGAGTCGCACACAGGGGGGACCCATGGGTCCCCCCTACCTGTGCATGTACAGCGTGATTCGCATCGACGCGTACCCGCTGTAGGGGGCGCCCTTGTTCGCCTCGCACCCATTGAGTCAATGGGAGCCCGCGTACGCGTTGTATGACCGGCTCCCATTGACTTCAATGGGAGTCCGACCGAATCGAGTCCGATTGCATGCGTACGCATCGTACTCGTTCGGTCGGGCTGCTAGAGTCCGATTCGGTCGGAAATCTCTCCGGGTCCGGCTCGGTCGGAGTGATTTCCGGCCTGAATCGGAATCGGCCCCAGAATGTCCACAATAGATCAGATCGACCTGGAGGGTGCCAGTCTTTATCTAATCTTTGTGGACCTAAAATCGGCATTTGACCTGGTTCCCAGGGATAAATTGTGGTCCATCTTATTAAATTTGGGGGCTCCTCCCTATCTTTGCTATCAGATGAAGCGGCTCCATGAATGTAATTATGCGCAAGTTAGGTACGGGAAAAATGGTGAGCTTACTGATCCTATTTCTATAGATAGAGGGGTAAGACAAGGGTGCGTGTTGGCCCGACCCTTTTCTGCCTATTTATCAATGGTCTAGTGGAGGTTTTGACTGATGGGAGGGACATAGATGCCCCTAGGCTGGCGAACCACAAGGTCCCAGCCTTGATGTTCGCCGATGATACCCTGTTATTATCCAAGTCCCCAATGGGAATACAGAGGGCCTTAGATACTTTCCATCTATTCTGTAAAAGTAGGGGCTTGGAGATAAATTCTCAAAAAACGAAATATATGGTTTTTAATGCAGGCAACACCACACGACCAAACCCTCACTTAGACGGGAAACCACTAGAGAAAGTGAACGTTTTTGATTACTTAGGACTAACACTTACTGACAAAATGGAGTGGAATGCACAAATTAAGAAGGCTAGCCTAAAATTGGCCCAGACAACGGGGGGGCTAGCAAAGATGCTCAGGAAGTGCACCCACAAAATGGTTGGTCCAGTAATGGAAATCTACAAAGTACAGGCTAGGGGGGCGGCCTTGTACGGGGCAGAAATCTGGGGCCACCGGCCATTTGAACCCCTCTATAAGAATGAAAACTCTTTTGCCAGGCAATTATTAGGTCTCCCTAAAAGTACACCACTGACGCCACTTCGAATGGATCTTGGGGTCGGTCCAATTGCAGAGGAAGCTGCCCTCAGGCCCCGCCTCCACTGGCGACGTTTATGGAGTATTCCAGAGCTAGTGGCTTTTAAAGAAGAGTTGAAGGAGGTGTTAAATCTACAGGGAGCTGGCAAAATCCCATGGCTGGCTTATATTAAAAACACCTTAGTAGCCATGAGGATGGGTGACTTATGGGCTAATGCTGAAGTAACCTGCTTGACAACCCCCAGGAAGGCCCTGTCAAAGATTTTTAGAGAATTCAAACTCAACCAGATTAAGAGAAACTCCGCCACTGGTATATTGACCGCATCCTTCCTAGAGGTCAAAGACCAATATAGGTTAGAACCTGTTCTTGATGTCATCCAGCCTCCCCTTGCTAAAAAACTTTATCTACAATTTAGGCACGGTGTATTACTGCTCCGTGCCTTCACAATCAACTGGGGGGGAACTTTGACTCAGGGTTGTCCAGCCTGTGACAATACCCCGGAGACGGATCAACACGTTTTATTTTGCTGCCCGGCATATAAGAAGGCTAGACACGGATAGTTACAACAAGTTTGCCGGAACCTCGGGACAAATCATTGTGCAGAGGCTTACAGGCTACTAAAATATGATACTAGCTTGACTATTGTGTACTCAGTTTCCCGATATTTATTCTCTATGTGGTGTGCATGCCTAACCATTTTAAAATCCGGCGCAGTTTAATTGGATGATCTTAGCTTGTTACTGTAATTATAAATTTTTAACAATTCTACCCTTTTTCTTAAATGACATAAATGTGTATTTTTTTATGTATTACATTTTGAAAACTCTTATTCTGAACTTTTTAACACCATAATGCACATGCTCTTTATCTTCGAGAAATTTAAATGTATGAACTGTGCTGTATTTTTATTTGTGCTTTTATGGCCATAAAGGCCGAAATAAAGAATAAAAAAAAATTAAAAAAAAATGTTTTACTGCTTCTGATAAAAAAAATACCTTGTTTCCTGCTAATTTCAGTTATTATTTGTGGAGTAAGTCTTTCTGAATTTGAGACACAGAATTTGTGTTTTAGACCATTCCTTTAAATGCATAAACCACGCCCCTTTTAAAAGATTCCTGCTCATGCCTCTTTTAGAAACCCCCACTTTTATGTGCCACGTAAAGCCCTGATCATATCTAAATAGTGTTAAAATAATGTTTCTCTTTGATGTGCTTAATTAGCTCTGTTTTATTATACAAAGATTCTTGCTGTTGAGCATACCGCGCATGGAGAATCTGATGAGTGCAAAGTGCTCTGCCACTCAATGTGTGGCAAAACCTGACAAGGAATGGTGGTTGTAACCAAATGTCCAGCAGGCCACTGAGAGCATGAGTACGGCACACCAAATCTTGGAATGTCCAGAACTGCAGATCAGTTAAACTGCTCTTTAATTTTGTGATCCTGACTGTGAAAACCTGATTGAGAAGATAATGTAATCGCTATATGTGAGGGCTGGGATAGTGGTACTGTGTAGACTAGAGTGGAGATGCAAAGGTGTTAATTCTGGTTTTGAAATGTGTTATTTCCTCCTATTCTATTCTTTTCAAAGGTTTTGTGCGGGAGAGCCCCCCCAAATCTCCCTAATGTCCATCAGCCTTAATCACTATGCTCGCTCACTTAGCAAAATTTGCCTTTAACATTTACGCCCCACCACTTTGAAAAGTCACCAGCCACCACTGCTCCGGGATACAGGTCAATTGGGCGAAATCAATCTTGTTTCCTCTAACCAACGCTACCCATCCCTTCCCCATGGAATACCCGCTACAGTGGGCAGCTGGCCCGACTAAATACTTGGGCATCTGGCTCACAAGGGATACAGAAGAGCTGTGGAGAGCAAACTACGGCAAAGCGATGGATTGTCTGGAGTCTAAAATTCTTACTTTGAAAACCCTCCCACTCTCCCTAGTGTGTAGAATCACTATCGCCAAGATGGTGATCCTGCACAAATTCCTATACCTTTTTTAAAATATCCCTATGCCGCACACATCTCACTTTTTCCAGAGGTTGCGATCTAACATGATCTCGCTTTTTTGGGCGGGCCGCCAACCACGCATAGCATACGAAACGCTGATGCTGCCCTTTTCTCATGGCGGGATGGGCGCTCCCAACTTCAAACTCTAAGCCTACTCAGCTCAGGCTAGCTTTCTCTACTTTTGGTTACACCCCACACCGTTCCAACCTCACGTTACGGTTGAAACCGACCTCGCCTCCCCGTGGCCACTGCAGATGGCTCTGTTCCTCCCTTACACGGCCCCGGGCGTGAAATAGACACTGTAGAATGCATGCGCTGGGCCTGGGATGGGATTTGAAGACACACAAGAGTTAAGACGTTATATGCTCCGGCGATGCAACTGGCAAACAACCCCTCATTCCCCCCTCTGCAGACGTCTGGCATGGCACGACGAGCGGCCACACTAGGCATCAATACCAACGCTGATCTATATCCCAATGGTCAATTTGTCTCTCTCCCAGAGAACGCAACCCCACTAGACAAATTACTATGCTATCAGATAAGAGCTACCTGTAAGGCTGCGAATGACTCCTTCCCCAATTCCCCTCCCCTGTGCGCTGCACTGGAATACATTCATACTGCCACTTCTCCGCGCAAACTGGTCACTAGGCTCTATGCACTGACACTCGCGGCCTCCCCAGATGACACCAAACGGGCACGCCTCGCCTGGCTGACTGATCTAGGAGACAAGCCCACACCGGAACAGTGGCTATACTGCTGCAACCAAGCTCAAAAACTTTCTCGAAACTATCGGTTACGCCTTATACATTTCAAATACTTGCATAGATTGCACCGCACACCCACTGCTCTGTACAAAATGGGACTGACCGCAGACGCCAACTGTGTGCGATGCTCCGCCCCCAATGCATTATTTGTGCACTTGGCTTGGACGTGCCCTAGAATTGCGTCTTACTGGCAAGACATTTGCTGTATCATCAGTGAGATCACCGCGGACACTATTACACCAGACCCCATAACTTGTATCTTAGGGTACGTCAAAGAGATCCCAGACTCCAGCCGACGATTGGTCGCAATGTTGTTGATTCTTGCCCGGCGCAGGGTGGCAATCCACTGGGGCTGGAAACCGGCACCATCCCCCAAGGCCTGGTTGGCTGACGCTGCACACTGCCAAACCCACTTGAGCGAATACTGGAGCCTAATGCCCCCAGCAAGCAGACCACACAACATATGGGCTCCCCTGGTGTCCTACAATGGACTGCTGAGGACAACCAAACCACTGACAACGCTACAGCCCATTCCTTCACGACTAACCTAGTTGAGATGGACAAGGTTAATCTGAACCTCTATGCAGGTATGACACAGTGAATCCTTAATTGCGCTCTTATGCTCAGATTTTTTACATGTTGACATGCGCAAATGTTAACCGTTGATGCTTTCTTACCCATGATCCAGATGCCTGGAGAGTAATTGTATATCCATATGCATAACTTGTAATGCTTACTTACCCTAATAAAGTTTTAAAATTTCAAAAAAATATATATAAATAAATAAATAGCTAAAACATGACAGACATCAAAGTATGATGCATGTCGATCAGTTAAATAAATATGGAAATGTACAGTTTTTCAACTTCATTTTACTGCAAAACACAAAATAAATAAGGATAAATACAGATAAACTGGCTCAAAAATAAATATGGATAAATACAGACGGAAATGTTAAAAAATAAATACCATAAAACCTGGGAGCCCTATATATGATGTAACATAGCGAGCAACAGCAATTAAATTATCTGCAACATATTGAATATCCATGTTTACATTCCACAATTTCAAAATAACTGAATTGTAGTCATAAATGTACTTTGAATCTTCTGCTCTTTTTAAGTTGTATGTATTCTTCGAAGATTTCTGAGTTATTGTATGCCATACTGCTGACCAAAAACTATTTATTTATTGGATGTGGGAATCCAAAACAACATTTTGTATAAAATTTCCCTTTACACTTGTATTTTTGTCGACAGTATTTCCCACATCGATGGCTTTCAAACCGTAAAACTTGTTGTCTCAAGCTCTTTTCTCCTCCTTCTCTTGGAATGGCACATGTAACATACTGTTCGATGAAAGACAAAACTGTTTCATCAGTATCAGTTCCAAATTTTGAACCATTCTTTATCCATAATAGCATGTGTATATGAGGAGCACCTCTGGCTTGGTACTCTTTTCGCCAAAAGAAATCAGTAACTTCTCCAAGAGGAGGAATATTCTATTGCAGATAAATGACATCATACTTTGAAACCTATGGTTAAAATACCTGCAGACATTTACAGGATCCAAGGAACAGAGTTCCCCAGGTGTCTTCAATTCAATGTTTTTAACATTTAAATTTGCATCTCGTAGAAATTCAAGTAAATCTTCCCACGCATATTCAGCACAGCTAAGTGTTACAAACCATGTTGGTGTACCTAAGTTTCTTAGCATACATTTAAGTTCACCATGACAACAAAACCAATATTCATTGGTACCTCGTTGACACGCCATCAAATTAATTAACTGAGATTCTAAGTTTTCATCTCTTTGTTGAACTTTGTCAATGAATTCTTTTGCAGAAACATGTTGAAGATGAACTCCGGTTTTTCATATGTGGTTCACTGCATACGGAAGTGCAGACAAATCACTTTCAAACAGCAGATGAAATATGTATATATTTAAAGCACTGTCGAAATCTTGGATCTTCAGAGTACAATCTTGTCGAGAGGTATTCTGAAGGTGGAATCCGTACAGCTCACTCATCAAATCGTCCACCTTCTCCAGTAGGGAACAGCTGTGGAGAACAACGAGCTTCTAGACTTTTTTCCCATACACTCATGGGAGTTCCCCTTACTTCCTTCATTTGAAATTATTCAATACTGTTTCCTATCATTTCTTTCAAATGTAGAGGATGTATTGTGTAATGTTCATAAATCTCTTCACTCCTGGACTCGTCCACTTCTTCTATTTGGCCACTTGAAATTTCTGTTTCATCTTCTGAGCATATTACCTGTTCATCAACTTTTACATTCTTATAATAAATATTATTCTGTACCAGATATAATGTAGCCTTTTGAAGTTTATTAACATCTACAAACTCTTGCCATATTTTTCGACTCTTTGTTGGTACACCATTTAATAGAATACCTACTGGCTCATTCCCCTCCCTGTCTACACCAACAGTTTCAACATTTCTCTTAAAATCTAAAGGTAAGTACACAACTTTTTCTTTCAGACCTCTTTGTAAATCTGCAGGTGGCAGCTTACCTGTTTTAGGTTTCATACAAACTATGGCCTGAAATGGGTGTACAGATTGAATAAGAATAGACTCATATGCATTCAAATCTGCCTATTCCTGAGGAATAGGTACCAACTCTAAGCTGTTATGTACTGCTCTAGCTGGCATTTTGTTCTCTTCTAATTTGTTGTAACAGTATTTACAAATAACTTGATCAGTACCCATTTCAAACTGACCTTCTACCAACAAATAAGCACCAAATTGCGGACTCTTATCATTGTTTTCCTTTCCACTTTTTAAATATAAATCTACATTCCTAGTTTGACTTCTATAATGAGTACGTCGACAACAAATACAAACATAGGGGCCGATTATGATGGCAGTGTTTGGCACATCCGTGGTGCTGGCGGTGGCTGAAAATGTCCTTTTCCGCACTCCAGCGGCGGTACTCGCATCTGCCGTATTCCAATGGTCAAAGATAGCCCATTTCCCGTCCGCTGCGGAGTTTCGGGATCCACCAGGAATTTCCTTCTGCAACGGTGGTGGAGGGAGCCAATAGAGAAAGACCACCGTGTGGAATGACGTTACGACCGCCGTACAAATCACGATGCCTCAAACAGCCCATCACAACGCAGTGGAGAAACCAGCCACTCTGAGATGGCGGAAGCACTATTGCGGAGAGCGAAACTCGAATCCCGGCCACCTCCACGTGTTCCTGACTGCTATGGATCTAGCTCTTCAAGCCCATCCGCTGCTGTACCTGATCCACTACCAGCAGATAAGACGCCGCCGCCGTCAACACCGCAGGTACGTAAATAACACATCTCCGCATACAACCACAACACACAACTCCTGTGCTGAAATAAGGGCCCTGTCCACATCGGACACTCTGGTGGAGACAGGAACATATCCTCCAGTGTACTCACACATGTCCTGCTTGCTAGAAATCCACACCTCCGCATCGGGTCACCAATCAACATCGAAATCACTGCAATGTCCCGGTCACGTCACCGCAGCGGTGAAGACGCGGGAAAACCTGCGCACAATGTAGTAGGCAGGGCCAGCACCAGACATGGGCAGTCTGGGCAGCTTCCCAGGGCTCCACCTTCACCCTACCCACATGGTGGGCCGCATCAGTTGGCCACAGCCCACAGCACGCTTCCCACATCTATTTCTGCACATGCTGTGTGCCCCTCTTGTGCCCCCCCAATGCACTATTTAGCAGCCAGGTGTGGCTCGACATCACACCTCACACATCAAAGAGCAAGGTAGATTGACTGGGAAGGTGGGGTTGAAGATGAGCACCCTGCATAGAAGGTCAGGGGCTGGACAATCCTCCTCCTCACACCTGCCTTCCACTCATGTGAATCAAACTGAGTAAATTAAGAAATGAAGAGTCACTCTACATATTAACAACCACTGAACTGTTCACACTGCATGTCAAGTCCCTCAGATAGATCCCACACTGACACTCTGCCACATACACATACCATAGGTCAGCAGCAATGTATGACAATAAATGGACTACCCCAAAGTGGAGTGCACAGTGCTGGAAAACCATGGAGCAAGCCACATAGCATTTGTACATGACATGCAAGAGGAGGAACATATCACACTACCCTTAGGCGACCAAATCAGACATGGGTGGCACAGTGATTGAAATTAAACCAAACTGACATCTGTGCAATATCTCTGGGATACAGCAATGCAAGCTATGCATAGGCACAGGAATGATAGGAAGTGTCAGAAGCCATACAGTGACCAGCCCCACATCTGTGTCAACTACCTTGACATGTGTATGCCACCAGCACAACACACATGGTTCATTGTCACACTCCCTGACTGTCAACCCCAAGTAGGACCTTCACACATAGCCCTCATCTACCCATCTCACACCTGCAATACTCAACACCTGTGAGAAACACACATAAAGGTGCAAATAAGATCCTGTGAGTTTCCTGACAACCAATCACACACCCTGGTGTGTAAGTACAAATGTTAGACTCCCACTCAGGGATGTCTGAACCAATGCTGATCAAAAACCAATAGCCAAACACAAATCTCACAAACAACATCCAAAGAAGTCCAACAAGCTCAGCCATGTGCAGGCAAACAGTGGATAGGCAATGTGACCCTAGACAGAACAGAAATACACAACATTTTCACTCTGGACAAATGCACAGACACCATACCCCAACCCAATCAAAAATTGCATTATCAAATGCCAATCATGAACACTAACTGTGATCAATGGGACAAATCAGCTAACAGATACATAGACACCACACCAGTTATCAAGTGAGCATGGTGTCAATGTGTACCACAAGCATGCACATGCACAATCCTGACAAGTGACAGGTCAAATATAGAAGGACATAGCACTATTGTGAACTCAAAACAGGCTCATGAACAAGACTCCACATTGCTGCATGTGACATTCACACGAGAAATGCACACTACACATTCAACACACATCTGAATATATTACAATGCACAAACTACTCACACACAATGCCATGCAAATAGAACATCACACACACATGCACCTGTCAGTAGAAAGAGCCAACACAGGCCAAACACTGCATCCATCAACCACAAAAACACAACATATGCAAAAAACAATTCATCACATAGTCAACTCAGCTGGACATCAGGGGGATGCACACCAGGTAAGTACAAGGCAACATACACTGACATCACTGCATGCACAGTAAGCAGTGTGTGAACACCAACAAAACCAGTAGCACACATATCTGAGTGCTCCACCATGAACTTCCACACCAAAAATCTTCACAGCACAGAGATCACATCACACTCAGGAAGGGTAGCAGTACCTCAGCAAACAGACATACAGCTTACCCATCATCCACAGCTGCACAACTCAGGAAAACCCAGATGCAAACAACATGACTAGAGGACTGTGCTGCTCAAACATATGCACTGCACATGAGCAACCATGACTGCAACCAAGTAGAAGAAAATAACACATAACTAATTGTGAAACTGTCCTGAGTGGCACATTGGTCCTGTACACAGATCATCCTCCCACAGTATAGTGTCACACTATGAAGTGTTGGGGAGGGTCACACACTGGCAAGGCATGGGGTGGAAGACATGAGACTGAAGTGGTATGTACATCAGTATTGGACAGGTGAGGAGTGTACAGTGCAAAAACACTTAGAGGAGTAACTCACAATGTATAGGCATCAGAAGCACCCATAGGGGATGGTATGACTCCTCATACCACATACTATACTTGTACCAAAAATGTGTCAAGTGACAGCAATGCATGAGAAAACTCACAAATAAAGTCAGTGTGGCTGAGCAGGTCAGCAGAGTGAGCACAAACTTAAACAAGACCTATGGCTGATCAACAAAACACAGCACAGACTTTGCAGTGACACACTCTGCATACTCACAACTGACAGCGACAACAAGTAGGTGTCCCCCAGGAGTGAAAGGACACACCGACACACTGCACAGTGCTCAACCTACAACTCCTCCATGTGTCCACAATCTGAAGCACATGTCTGACAATGTAAACAAACAGGCACTCATTACCTGGATCATACATGTGTGTAGATGGCATGTGCAGGGGCACATACACCTCAACACTACTGACAATGACAGGCCAATCACACTGTATGACTACTCAAGTGCACACATTCAAATATACCCATGTGACTATGAAGACAGTCCTACACAAGATGACTACACATCAACTCTGCTGTTCACACATCAAGAAAGATCCCACAGATATGACGGACCCTGGCCACCCTGCAAGTAATCCTGTGGATAGAATTCACCTCTGTTGTGGTATTGCATCCTAACATGACATGTGTACAATTTAGCAAACCTGACCATAGAATGATTAGGATAAGAGTAGGTCATCACAAACAACCATCATTGCACCCTCAAGCCTCAGAGTCAAGAAGAACAAAAGAGTCACCTCTGGCAACCTCTGAAAAAGTAAATCAAGTAACTGCCAATGTGAAAGTGGCATACAGAGCATGTGTCACATGAACCTATACCCATACAGAAAACGTTTTATTTAGCAAGGGCAGCGACAAAGCAGACAATATGAATAACAGTCTTTATTACATAATATCCAGATATGCATCAAAAGTGCAAACCATCAAGGCCATTAGCCAGTACAAATTCCTCGTATGCACATGTGTGAATGACAAACTGCACAGGAAATGGGCATCAAAAGTACAAACCAGCAAGGCCATTGGCCAGTACAAATTCCTAGTATGCACATGTGTGCATGACAAACTGCACAGGAAATGGGCATCAAAAGTACAAAACAGCAAGGCCATTGGCCAGTACAAATTCATAGTATGCAAGATCCAAAACACATAGGTGTTTTGGATCTTTTTTTGGATTCAAAGGAGAACGGTCTGAATGAATCCCTTCAGTGGGAAAATGCCATCATTTAAATTTTGTAATTGCTTATGATTATTTATGAAGCTGTATTATGCGTCTTAGAAATTTATCTCTTTGAGACACTCTATCTGCATTCTGGTAATCCTTTCAAAAATTCTTCTTTTTTACTTAAAAACATGTTTTTGTTCGAATAATTCCTTCAGGAATTGGCACCATCACCTTAATCCGGTTTCCCGGTTGTCCCCTCAGGATTATTGGCGATTTTCCATGATGTAGTTATTAGTAGATTCAGGGAATTGTTGTCATTTTATGCTCGTGGGGAAAGCAACATTTTATTTTACAACGTTAGTTTCTATTTTGTTAACATTTTTGGACCTTTGCCTCTTTAAGTTCATCTCTGTTGGTACTGGAGGCAATAGTCCCCGCCCTAGAACTACACGATGATACGTTCAGTTTACGCCCACCGTGCGTCAGATAGGATTTAAATAACAGGCTTTTCCCGCGTTTCCACTTAAAAGCGTTCTGCGGGTCTTCACGGATCGCCGTATTTGCCGACCGTTTCCTTGAAATCTGTTATCCTGGTCTCCCGGTGAGTATTTCAAGCTAACATTAGCTTGCATTGTATGGTATTCCGTAGTCTACTGATTTTACCACAGCCTCTCCTTTGTTTTAGGAGCATTCGATCCGGATTTGTATACTGTTTTTATCACTAGGCCGCTACCTTATGGTCTGCTCATTAAAGACACAGGAAGATAAGCCGCATAGAACTACGAGGTAGTGTCCCTTACTATCTGCGAGCTATCGTGTGAATTACTTGTTTCAAGTCTTTTTGTTGGTAAATTCTATTTGATCGAGCCGTTTACTTTTATGCCTTGTATGTTTCAGAAGGCTCCACGTTGCATTTAAAAAAAAATTGGCATTTGAGTAGCCTTGACAAACGCAGATTTTCCGCCCTGATGGCCGATACCTGTCCATTCCCAGGTTGATGACGCCACCGAGTGAATGGACGCCCCAATTCGAACATACCTGCTGCCATCCTCTAGCGTTTTCACTATTGGTTGTCTTTATTCATCATTCAGGTCAGTAACTAATGGCCACCCGTTTCTTTTCGTTCATTCATCATCAGAATGTATCCTGATTTTGGATGTTATACATACTGTTTGTTTGCTTTCTGTTGCAGATTCATTCATCATTTCAATCATTTTGCTTGAATATTTCGAGTAGACAAATATATCATGTTTGGCCTTCTTTTCCTTGCCAGGCAAGTAACTTATGCAGTCAGTTTTCTGACCAGACTTAAGCATGTAAGAAAACATGATTATACTGTCATTTGGGTTGTAAATATCTCCCCTAATTAGGGACCGTGAAGGTTTGGCTGTCTGTGTTTATTTATCTTTCCTTTTTCAATCAGTATTGTGTATTTGTTGCGCATTAATTTTTCGTTCTATTCTTTTTTTTTTCACATTTGGTGTTTCTTCTACGGTAATGTACTTTTGTAATGTGTGCAGAGTTATCTTAACAGGCTATTATATTTTATCACTCAACACCCTTTGGCTAGACCATGTGCTACTTCAACTGACACACCTGTGCAGTATTGATGTGAGAAATTTGAAAAACTATTATGTATCTGAAAAAACGAATTATTTACGATATATTTTTTACCACTCAACAGGTCCTATGGACTTCTGACACTAATTTACTGTTACGCCCTGAAGAAGGTGACACCCCGATATTGGGGTGGCAACACCGAAACGCCCGTCGGCGTGTTTGATTGAAAAATCTCTTGTTCCTTACACATGCATCTCATTGTTTGACTTATGTATACTTATTTTGCTGATTTGATTAATTTTTTCCATTTATTCATTCAAAATGACGTTGTGACCCTTGATGTAAATCTTTATAAGTTGTGGATCGTTTATTGGCAATTCAATTGCTTTATGAAAGTGTTTTTATGTTGCATTTGTTTAGGGACCGTGTATCATACCTTAGTATTATGTTTGATGAATATTAAGTGTGTCTTCACAGTCCGTTTGGGTTATATGAGTGTGAGAGTGTATGAATGATTTGTATGAAAGGTAGTCCATGGGAATTTTCACCATTGAGGGCCAGTGTTATTTTTTGTATATATTTTATGATGTAAAGACATGATTTATATATTAATGTGAATAATAGCAAAACAAAAATAAAATGTTTGTTTAAATAACTGCCTCATTTTCAATAGTTTGAGCACATGGTTTAGCTGGAGTGGTATATTTAATGACTTAATTGCGTTTTTGTGAAGTAGATAGGTAGTGCAGACTGTGTTTTTGATACTTTGACTTCCCCTATTGCTCTACCTCTATCATCTCAGGGGTCCCCCTTTTTTCTAGTGGTTGTTCCTTCCCAGCCTTGTTGCTGTGGGGTCTGTGCCGACGTTTGATTAATATTTTTGATCTCCTTTGACTACTGCACACATATATCTTTTCTGTATTGTTTTTTATCATTTTCTTTTTTCTTCTCATTTATTGTTTTTCGTTTAGATTTTTCTTATTTAGGATTATTTATGGACAGCATTAAAACCTTTGGGTTTTCGGATGAAGACTATGCACGCCTGTTAGGTCAAACAACAGATTCTGACAGACCATTTTCTCTCTCTAGAGGACCTAATGAAGAGTGGACCAAACTCTTCAATTTAAACAAAAAAGCAAAACGTACAGAATCACACGCGAATTTCATCTTGGAATACCTCAAGGCGGGAACCATCCCCATTGGTCTCTGAGTTAGAAATATACCAGGGCTTTTTGTGGAGATTAGGCAATTCCTTGAGAAGTGGGCCCTTATCTCTAATAGATGCTCCAGGGACTGGATGATCCTCATTATTGAAACAGCTAGGGAGGTCATCCAGTTACTGAACAAAGAGATCCAAGAATTGGAAGAAAAACTTAAACTATCCAGCGGTCTTGAAGACGGCAAGAAAAAACTTGAGGAACTCGCGATTGAACTAGATTCATTTAGTGAGTATTTACTTAAAAGAAAGACCGACAAGCTCAGAAAAGATATTAGACTCTTTTCTCAAGAACGGGCTTATCCTTATCTTGCTGAGAATTTTTATGCCCCCACAAGTGAAAACACCACCAGCAACACCAACCCCCATTGGGGCAACAAACGTATAACTACATTCTCAGACACTACTGACTCAGATAGTGAGGGTTCACCCCATCATAACCCACAATTCAGATCAGGATCTGAGAAACATCTAGGTGAAAACCGTTTTTTAGGGAATCGAAGAGGTGGATTTCGCCCACGGTATCAAAACCAATATCAGAATCAACACCAGAATCAACACCAGAATTCACACCAAAGGGGCCAATATCAGGAATTAGTTCAACCACAGAGATACCAGGAACAAGCTCAGCCCCAGAGATACATTCGAACCCGACAGAATCAATACTGGAGAACATAACCAAAATTCCAGTATTTAATTTATCTTCTCATCAGATGGATGATTCCACTAAGACATTGCCAAGGGATTATCTTTTGTACCGTCGGTTATTATGAACAAATTTGAACTCATGAAAGATCTTCATGCCTTTTTCGAAAAATTAGGCAAAAAAATTCTTTCAAAATAGAGATGAAACCAACACTGAAGAAAATCTGTCAGGCCTTAAACCGCCATCTAATTTTACACCTAGTGTCGAACATGTTGGCAAAGAGGTGGACCTCTTTGAAAAAGCTGTTCTCAATAAGGTTAAAAAACAATTAAATTTATACCTTATCCCCCTTACAACATCTCTAGGGAGGAAAAAACAGCCCTGACAACCCTCAAAGAGAATAAAGATCTTACAGTGAAACCATGTGACAAAGGGGGAGGAATTGTTATTTTCAACACTAGTGACTACAAAAATAGGATGGATGCACTCTTGGGGTCATCTGAACATTATACCAAGATTACTATCAACCCAGAACCAAGACTTAAACGTAGAATCCTCCATGCTCTGGAGACAGCAGTAGAGAGGGGAGAAATCTGTCACAAGGAGGAGGAATATCTTACACCCACGTACACCCGGTTTCCCATCATTTACGGGGTACCTAAAACGCATAAGAACCAAAATGATCCCCCCATGAGACCCATCGTTTCAACGATTGGATCAGCCACAGAACCCCTCTCAAAATACATCGATAGGTTTTTACAGCCTTTGGTTACTACACTTAAGTCGTATGTTAAAGATACAGGGCATTTCATATCGAAAATTGAAGGACTTCAATATAATCAAGACCAAGAAATCTTGGTCACCATGGATATTGAATCCCTGTATTCTAATATACCACAAAGAGAGGCCCTGAGAGTCTTGAAGGATATCATTGAGAACCAGACATCATTACATAATAGCACGTTTCTGATCCAATGTCTAGAAATTGTTCTAGAAGAAAACATTTTTGAATTCGATGGTAATTTTTATCATCAAGTACAAGGAGTTAGCATGGGTGCAGCTTGTGCACCCAGTGTTGCTTGTTTGTATATGGGTCATTTTGAAAAACGTAACATCTATAATGAACTGGCCAGATTCTATGAAAACATCGGTCACTGGTCATGCTTCATTGACAATATCTTTTTTGTTTGGAGGGGTTACCAGGAGACACTTAATGAATTCATTTCGTGGATCAATTTAGCTGATTCTAACTTAAGATTCACGGCCCAAAAAAGTTCTTACAAACTTGAATTTCTGATGTTATTGTGGAACACCAAGATTCTCAATTGAAAGTATCATTATTCACGAAACCAACATCTAGAAATACCCTTCTGCATTTCGATAGTTTTCATCCTAAAAGTCAGAAGGATAGCATTCCATTTAGTCAGTTTTTACGACTTTGTAGAAATTGTACGTCGATCAAAGACTATCTTTACCATTCAGAAATAATGAAGCAGAAATTTATTCAGAGAGGTTATCCCAACAGACTCATTAGAGATGCGCTGAAGAGAGCCCGCTTCTATAATCGTGATACCCTATTTGTCCCCAAGGAGAGAAAACAAACAAAACAACTGGTTTGTGTTACTAAACATTCCTCCATTGACCATAAGATCCGCCAAATAGTGAACTCACAGTGGCACTTATTAAATCTTGATAACCAAATACCCAGGATTCCTAAACCCCTATTTGCATTCAGGAGAAATAAAAATCTTAGGAACCTGTTGGTTAAGGCCAACATGCCTGAGCAAAACATATTCGGCCAGAGATCCATCATGGGAAACCATCCGATACGTGGGCATCACAAGTGTGGGTCATGCCATGCATGCCCCAATGTTATTGTGAGCGAGAGCCTTAAGATTAACAATCGGACCATTTATCTGCGCGAAATGACAAATTGCAGAACTTCCAACTGCATTTATGTCATTATTTGCCCTTGTGATATCCCCTATGTTGGTGAAACTGCTAGAGAAGGCAGGATCCGCATAGGGGAACACAAGTCCAACATCAGGCGGGGAAATCTTATAGCCCCACTGGTGCCACACTGGAAGGAAGCCAACCATACTGAAAACGATCTGCGTTGAACCATATTGGAAAAAATCCATGTACAAAAGGGCACGAACAGTAATAACATCCGAAAAAAGCGCAAGGTGTTTTGGATCTTTTTTTTGGATTCAAAGGAGAACGGTCTGAATGAATCCCTTCAGTGGGAAAATGCCATCATTTAAATTTTGTAATTGCTTATGATTATTTATGAAGCTGTATTATGCGTCTTAGAAATGTATCTCTTTGAGACGCTCTATTAGCATTCTGGTAATCCTTTGAGAAATTTGTGCGAATAATTCCTTCAGGAATTGGCACCATCACCTTAATCCGGTTTCCCGGTTGTCCCCTCAGGATTATTGGCGCTTTTCCATGATGTAGTTATTAGTAGAGGAATTGTTCTCATTTTATGCTCGTGGGGAAAGCAACATTTTATTTTACAGAGTTAGTTTCTATTTTGTTATCATTTTTGGACCTTTGCCCCTTTAAGTTCATCTCTCTGTTGGTACTGCAGGCAATAGTCCCTGCCCTAGAACTACACGATGATACGTTCAGTTTACGCCCACCGTGCGTCAGATAGGATTTAAATAACAGGCTTTTCCCACGTTTCCACTTAAAAGCGTTCTGCGGGTCTTCACGGATCGCCGTATTTGCCGACCGTTTCCTTGAAATCTGTTATCCTGGTCTCCCGGTGAGTATTTCAAGCTAACATTAGCTTGCATTGTATGGTATTCCGTAGTCTACTGATTTTACTACAGCCTCTCGTTTGTTTTAGGAGCATTCGATCCGGATTTGTATACTGTTTTTATCACTGGGCCGCAACCTTATGGTCTGCTCATTAAAGACACAGGAAGATAAGCCGCATAGAACTACGAGGTAGTGTCCCTTACTATCTGCGAACTATCGTGTGAATTACTTGTTTCAAGTCTTTTTGTTGGTAAATTCTATTTGATCGAGCCGTTTACTTTTATGCCTTGTATGTTTCAGAAGGCTCCACGTTGCATTTTAAAAAAAATTGGCATTTGAGTAGCCTTGACAAACGCAGATTTTCCGCCCTGATGGCCGATACCTGTCCACTCCCAGGTTGATGACGCCACCGAGTGAATGGGCGCCCCAATTCGAACATACCTGCTGCCATCCTCTAGTGTTTTCACTATTGGTTGTCTTTATTCATCATTCCTGTGCAGGTCAGTAACTAATGGCCACCCGTTTCTTTTCGTTCATTCATCATCAGAATGTATCCTGATTTTGGATGTTATACATACTGTTTGTTTGCTTTCTGTTGCAGATTCATTCATCATTTCAATCATTTTGCTTGAATATTTCGAGTAGACAAATATATCTTGTTTGGCCTTCTTTTCCTTGTCAGGCAAGTAACTTATGCAGTCAGTTTTCTGACCAGACTTAAGCATGTAAGAAAACATGATTATACTGCCGTTTGGGTTCTAAATATCTCCCCCTAATTAGGGACCGTGAAGGTTTGGCTGTCTGTGTTTATTTATCTTTCTTTTTCAATCAGTATTGTGTATTTGTTGCGCATTAATTTTTCGTTCTATTCTTTTTTTTTTCACATTTGGTGTTTCTTCTACGGTAATGTACTTTTGTAATGTGTGCAGAGTTATCTTAACAGGCTATAATATTTTATCACTCAACACCCTTTGGCTAGACCATGTGCTACTTCAACTGACACACCTGTGCAGTATTGATGTGAGAAATTTGAAAAACTATTATGTATCTGAAAAAACGAATTATTTACGATATATTTTTTACCACTCAACAGGTCCTATGGACTTCTGACACTAATTTACTGTTACGCCCTGAAGAAGGTGACACCCCAATATTGGGGGTGGCAACACCGAAACGCGCGTCGGCGTGTTTAATTGAAAAATCTCTTGTTCCTTACACATGCATCTCATTGTTTGACTTATGTATACTTATTTTGCTGATTTGATTAATTTTTTCCATTTATTCATTCAAAATGACGTTGTGACCCTTGATGTAAATCTTTATAAGTTGTGGATCGTTTATTGGCAATTCAATTGCTTTATGAAAGTGTTTTTATGTTGCATTTGTTTAGGGACCGTGTATCATACCTTAGTATTATGTTTGATGAATATTAAGTGTGTCTTCACTGTCCGTTTGGGTTATATGAGTGTGATAGTGTATGAATGATTTGTATGAAAGGTAGTCCATGGGAATTTTCACCATTGAGGGCCAGTGTTATTTTTTGTATATATTTTATGATGTAAAGACATGATTTATATATTAATGTGAATAATAGCAAAACAAAAATAAAATGTTTGTTTAAATAACTGCCTCATTTTCAATAGTTTGAGCACATGGTTTAGCTGGAGTGGTATATTTAATGACTTAATTGCGTTTTTGTGAAGTAGATAGGTAGTGCAGACTGTGTTTTTGATACTTTGACTTTCCCCTATTGCTCTACCTCTATCATCTCAGGGGTCCCCCTTTTTTCTAGTTGTCAGTCCATAGTTCTAATCCGCACATGTTACCACAAAATACAACGAATACCAAGGGGGTTACGTATTCCTTTGAAGTCTACTTTGTGTAAAAATAATGTTCGATTTACGGAACGGTGGTATGCAATTCTAAATAAATGTTCCCTTGATTTAATTCTCTTGATTGTGGAAGAACTATCTATTTTATTGGAAGAACTCAACAAAGAGCTTGTACAACTCAAACAAGACTTGAGTGAAAAAATGAGTAGTGATGATCTGACTAAGACATTAGACGATCTTAACCAACAGTTAGATAAATATACGAAGGAAATCAACGAAAGAAAATTAAGAAAATTTAAGAGAGACACTCTTGACTATAAGCTTGGGGAGGTTTACACCTGGGCTGAGGTGTACGCCTCTAGGAGACAACAAAGACCATGGACCAACAGGTCTACCGAAGGGGACACATCATCTTCAGACGAGTCACAATTAAGAAAAGTACTTCCTAGGAACATTGAAATACAATCTGACAGGGACTCGAGCCCTTCAACTTCAAGTGCATTGAATACTGCATCAGTACCTTTTTTAGGACGCGGCCAAGGAAGTTCCGTCGAACCAGGAGGTCAAACTTCAAGAGCAAAAGATCTACCAATCGCAAAATCTACCAGGAGTCAGATGAATTAGTAATTAACATCTCGAAAAAAGAACTGACAGCCTTTCAAGTTCAAACTTTACAGAAAGGAACATCCTTTGTCCCTACTTACAAATCAAACGAATTAGAAATACAAGTAAGTCTCTTTAAATTCATGCGTAATTTACGACTTAAACATTTTTTCACTAACATCGTTGAACCTTCAACTAGCCAAGATACAGGAACACTATTAGATCTTAGACCACACAGCAAATTCATGGCACCATTGAGTCATAAAGTTGTTGATACATTTGAGACCGTTGTTTCCAAAGAGATTTGTGACTTATTTAAAATGAAGGACCAGGCAAGACCCAATCTTACAGATAAAGAACGCAACACCATTTCTCAAATGGCATTAGACAAGGATATTATGTTTTGTAAAGCAGACAAAGGGGCGCTCTTGTAGTTTTGGATACTCAATTTTACATCGACAATGTGGAGACTCACGTTACGGATAAAAACACCTACATGAAACTAAGTTTTAACCCCACAAAAGAATTTTCCAAAATTTTGGTAACCATCATTGACAACGCATTACATAAAGGCATTATCACCGACCGTGACAAGAAATTTCTGATCAAGGACAATCCCAGTGTACCTTATTTGTATATGATACCAAAAATTCATAAAAATTTGGAAAAACCTCCATTCAGACCAATTGTGAGTACAAGAAATTCCATACATGAGCCGATCGGAAAATACATAGATCGACATCTTCAACTTATAGTACAAACTATGACAACCTACTTACGAGACACTACTGATTTTCTCACTAAACTGAATACCATTGAGCTTCAAGATCAGACTCAACTTATCCTGTGTACCATTGACGTTAAGTCTTTATACACCTCAATTCCCCATAATTTGGGATTACAAGCCATGGAATCATTCCTTTTGAACAGTGACAAAGATGAAGATTTGAAAATATTTCTACTTGAATTGATGCATTTCACCTTATATCACAGCTATTTTATTTGGAAAGATGAATATTATACTCAACTGTACGGAACATCTATGGGCAATTGTGCGGCTCCTGTGTATGCAAATCTTTTCATGCACCGGTTTGAGCTTGACTACATCTTATCGCAGGATAGTTGGAAGAATCATTTAATGGTTTTTTACAGATACATTGATGATATCTTTTTAATTTGGAAAGGTCAGCAATCAGATCTTGAGTTATGTATAAACCAACTTAATACCATTGATGAACGGATCCAATTCACGCATAACATCAGCACGAATCATATTGCATTTTTGGATGTTGACATTACATTACAACATAATCAATTGGTTACTACAGTATTCACCAAGATAACTGACAGGAATAACTTTTTACATTTCTCTAGTTTTCATCAGAAATCGCTTAAAAAACACTTGCCTTATTCCCAATTGTTACGGATTAAACGTATTTCATCTTCTGATGAAATTTACCATGCAAACCGTTCAAATATGATTGACAAATTTTAACAACGAGCATATCCCGCACCTGTTCTCCAAGATGCGGTGGATCGAGCGCAACTCAAGAGCAGAACTGATCTCATGAATCCCACAAGCACAAGTGTTTCGCAAGAAAATCGAATGTAATTTGTGTCTAAATTCTCAACTAAGAGTGTGAAAATTAAACAAATTATTCGCAAATACTGGCCTTTAATTCAAGCAGAACCTGACTTTAAAGGCATTTTTCAACATCTTCCTATATTTGCATACCGGCGCACCTACAATTTACAACAATTACTTAATCAGAGGAACACTGATCACGAGTATAATTACAAAGGTACCGTTCCATGCCACAACTGTGGCAGTTGTAATAATATCATTAAGGGCACAACCTTTATGCGTCCTACCCAAGGCACCCCAATCAAATTGAGAGTCACAGCCACCTGTGACTCTAAGAACGTGATTTATCTTTTAAAATGTCCGTGTGGATTACCGTATGTTGGTAAAACCGAACGTAAAATGAAGACTCGACTCACGGAGCATAAAAGTAACATACGTACAAAGAACAGTAAATCAACAGTGGCAGCACATTTTTTGGAGAAGAATCATAACATAAGCCAACTTAGGTTTATGGTGCTAGAACAAGTTTCACAAAGAGAAGGGCGAGACAACAGAAACTTTCTCTTACAGAGTGAACTTTTTTGGATTAACAAACTGAACACAGTACACCCGAAAGGGTTAAATGAACGTTTGGAATTTAGTTGTTTCTTATAACAGTATTGAATTGTTTCGGTATATATTTCATTTATAAGTGCCATTTTCTCTTTGTTTTTATGTACATTTTTTTAAATTATTTTATGTACGTTTTATGGATACGTTGAGTATTGTGTATCTCTCACCAGGTATATATAGTACGCAAGTGTGCACTTTGACACGGGTTCTGTTTTTCTGTTCTTTTTTCTTTTTCAACTTCGGCGCATTTAAGTATTTCTTTGTTATTCACGTTTTTAGTTCCGCTTACTTCCGGGTCACACGGTATATCTTCCGGGATATTGGAGGGACTGGGAGGATCTTGTTTAACAGCAGACAGACGCTGCTAACTTTCGGTAACAGGTATGATGATACATGCTTTTATTTACCGGCTCTTAGAACATTGATACCCTGTTCGTGTTACTACGCATTCCTGTCTTAGCGCATTCATGATAGTTCACTCGGTTTTTAAATTCAATGAGTTTTAGTTCATCGAGCACGGGTGTATGTCGGAGCGTATTTATGGCTGGTTTCTTTGCTTTGCATTTGCACAGATTCCATTTTTTGATAACAGTTTACACATTTTTCTTCGGTTTTATTTACGTGTTTCACGAGCACTTATATTGAGCACGGGTGTCTTTCTTAGTAGTTTGCATACTTCTTCTGTTTTAGCATCCACTGGTTGCACTGTTGAGAGTCATTAGTTATAGGTTATGAATTGTCGTTAGACTCTGTCATGACATTACTACACAGCTATTTAATTTTCTCATGGCACTTTTATTGAATACAGAGTATATCTCGCATTTTGTGAGTTCTTGGATTTGAGTCTATATTGTGACACTGTCATTTTATTCTAGGAATAAACCCCCTGACGAAGGGTCTCTGGCCCGAAATGCATTGGGGAATTTATGTTACCTGATTGATTAAAGCATTTTGGACGTATTTACCATTGGAAATATGAATATGAGGAGTATCATATGAACATATTATGAACTATGAACCATTAAACACATCATTGAAGTGATGATTGAAAGTCAACTGAATTTGTTTTAATTAAATGAACATTGATACGCGACAACCGTTGCTATTTGAGTGCTGAGTGAGGCCGTTCTTTCCTTGTAGGAGGACGTACAAGTGCATGAGAACTTGCACATCAAATGGGTAACACCGTCCACTGCCATGGGAATCACCACAGCTCAGGGGCTACATATGGGCAGTCCAGGCACCGCTGTTGGAGAAATGGTTTGGGGAGGAGGACTTGGCTTAAATATTTGGCTTTAAATTGAACTAGGAGGGGGCTGATTGTTGGGGCCAGTTGGAGGACTGGACCTGGGAGAGAGAGAACTGCCTGAGGCAGAGGCATCCGTGGCTGTGGGAGCCTGAGGGCTGCTTGGACCGGGTGGAGTGGTGGCATTGGGAGGTGGAGACATGCTGCGTGGAGGCAAAGTGGTTGAGGGTGAATGTTGAGGGCTGGGTCTCAACTTTTTGGGGATTCGATAGCCCACAAGTGTCTTGGCCGGAGTGGGAAGTGAGGTGGGCACAACAGCCTCACTCTCCACCAAAGGTGTATCAGGTGCAGGTGGCTCTCCCCGTGGGGATTTGCTGGACCTGGTGGTACGCTTGGGGTGGCCTTGCCTCTTCCCCTGCACC
Organism: Calotriton arnoldi; assembly: GCA_963921515.1. Lineage (NCBI taxonomy): Eukaryota > Metazoa > Chordata > Amphibia > Caudata > Salamandridae > Calotriton > Calotriton arnoldi. The sequence continues at coordinate 354,474 of CAWUFW010013487.1, forward strand.
CCCTGTTGTCGAGGTAAACCACCCACTTTGCTCTCTTGTCCCTGCTTCACAGGGGTGTGGGTGGGAGTTGACATTGTGGGTGAATCTGCCTTTGAAATGTGTTTGGGCTTAGTCGTTGCAGGCACCGGGTTCACAGCAGACAGGGCAAATGTGATGTTGATGCCTGCTTCTTGGCCTGATACCCCTGAGTGTCACGTGATGGGCTTTTGGTTTTGCGCTTATGTGTGCCCGTTCTGTGTGGTGGTGATGGTGTCCGTGGTCTGGTACGCTTCGAGTGCTGCTGTTGTGTGCTGCGTGTGGAGGACTTGATGCCTGAGGGCTCTGGCGTGTGGGCACTCTTGTCAGGTGGTGCCACTGGCAGGGTGGTTGCTGAAGGGACAGGAGCTGGACTGTGAGCCTGTGACTGCTGAATGGCTGCCGTCACTGTGGAGGACAAAGACTGGACAGTTCGGTGTAGTCCACCCTCGTCAGAATGAATGCCCTCCATGAAGGCAACTACCTGTGCCAACTTCTTGTCATGATCCTGGAAGGCATTCAGGAGAGCAGTCTGACCCACACACAGCTGGCACAAAAGGTCTACCGCCTCCACACTGAGGGCAGCAGGGGAGACAGGGGCAGGGGCAGCAGTGCCTGGGGGAAGGAGACTCTACCCTTCCTAGGGCTGTGTGCATGGACAGCACTTGTGGGAGCATCCGGGAGGGTGGGCACTGGACGAGGTGTGGCATAACAAGAGGCAGATCTGGAACTTCCTATGCCTGCCAACATTGAGGAGTCACAGCTGGAGTCTGAAGATGTGGAGGTTGGTGTTTCCGGGTGTGAATCATCCAGGGCACTCCTGTCCCCCTCCGAGGTGCTGGTCACATCAGTGTCAGTGAACTGTGTAGCAGTCGTGCCAGAAGCTTCCCCACTGGTGTCCGTCCCCCGTCCTTCCCTGCCCTCGGTAGATGCTGCAAGAGACAGAGACATAGGTTCAGTATAGTGCCATACTCACAAACATCATATGCAAGCAAAGCACACAACTTTAAAATGATATTCCCATGTTGGACTCCTCCATGTACATTCAGCATGTGCTACATTTATGCAATCATCAGACGATGCATGGAAACAAGCATAGTTGATAGTAATGCTCTATGTGGCGTTGACACAGCCAAATGGCTGGCCTTGTGCCTCCCTGTAACCACACATACTATTCTCTGTAAGCATACCTACGTGCCTGTAGGTGAGATAGCTAGACATTAAAACATGTTGTCTCTGTCACATATGGAGTCTCTTTAAGGGAGCACCACAGATACTAACTCCAAAATGTCCTTTTGCAATGGCTACAAGCTCCTGATATCCACCATGTTGTGCTTCGAAGCACAACTACAGTTGTACATTGATGTCTGCTGTGTAGATGTCACAAATTATCTGTTGTGCACAGCACACATCTATGAATGCACACTAACATGATGCTCACTGCTGTTCAATGCCAGGTGATGTCTATGACACTCATACTGCAGCATATGTCACAAGGCCACATCTCATCTGTCAATGACAAGGGTCAAGGTTTTAAACACATGAGAAACCACATGTTGTACAAATGCAGAACAGCTGCACTCAACACTGAGGCCACTTAGAAGCCATTGCATCACACTAGAGACATCACAGAGCTTCCCACTGGCTCATGGTTGGGATTCATGCAGTCACTCACACCCAAAGTCACACTTAGCTGAATACTCACCCCCAACTTGCTGCTGATGGGCCCGCAAGCATCCAACCAGCTCTGGCTGTGTCACTGCCAAGATGCGGGCCATTAGTGGTGTCATGCTCCTGCGCACCAACCTGCCACTCCGAGGGAGCACCCCCAGCGTCATCTCTGCCACGTTTTTGCTCAGCCGGCAGATGTCATCCCACCTCTGGTGACAGTGTGTGTGCCTCCAGTTGGAGACACCCAGAGCCCGCACATTGCGTGCAATGGCTCTCCATATCACCTTACACTGGTGGACCTTAAGCTGCAGGCATGGGAGACAAGAAGAGGAAGTTTCAGTGACACTGCTTTATGTACCACTGTGTGTCAGTACAGGAGCATGAAAATACATAGCACACTAATACATAAATGTTGAGCAGAGGCCATACAGCATGACACGTAGTACACTTGCATCGGATAATCCAATAGAAATGTATACATGTATGATGATGGACACAGTACATGGCCATCTCATACACATGCAGAGTGCCAGCGCAGCAACCAACGTGAAAATGACCCTCATCTGTGATGCAGTATGTGAGTGAGCATGACACAATACATTGGGAATTATGTGTCGGGGCTGACTCACTGTGTCATAACACCACACTCCCCTCAATGTCCTTCACCAGTGAATGGCTACATGTGTCATGGTGGTCACATTTAGGGCCATGATCTGCCATTCTCACACTCTTCTCACAAGGTGGAGGCCTGTCTTGTGCAATCCTCAGGGCTAAGATAGCTCATTGAGAAATTGGGTGGTGGACAACACATATGTTTCAGTCATTCCATTTAGTGATGGGTCCTTGTAACATTGGGCAGTTTCTGTGCAGGCCAGAGGGACTCACACTGAGGTTAAACGTGGGCCATCAGAGAAATCACAGGCATATACAATATGAGAGGGTAAACAGTGCCTACACATGCGAGACTGAACACATAATGTAATTAGAAGGATGACACCTCCAAATTACATTTATCTGATGTGTCATAGGTGAACTACCACCAAGAGTGTTACACACAGGCATTGTACTCTTGTGCATAATGCACACATCACCATAGGGGCAATTTGAGAACTGCACACACATCATTCAGTACACTCTGGACAAAATACAGGGCATATTAGCAAGAACGGCGTTACAATTATCGCCGCTTTAGCGGCAGGAAACTGCCGCTAAAGCGGCAATAATGGGCTTGATAATATGCCCTTGAGAATACCAATAGAAGCCCATGTTCTGCTGTGATCCTGGGCTTCTATTGGAATTCTCAAGGGCATATTAACAAGCCCATTATCGCCGCTTTTGCAGCAGTTTCCTGCTGCTAAAGCGGCGATAATTTTAACGCCATTCTTGCTAATATGCCCCTACATTTGTAATGTCACAAATGAGCATGTGAAGTCTTAATGGACTATGACATCACATAGCACAGGCAATGTTTGTTCAGACTTCGACTGACTCAAACCAGCAGTGTAACTGTATGGCTGCAAAATACACTGCATGTCACTCCCATCCTTCAATGCATTCTTGGATTTGTGGAAATAAGGCTACACACCCCATTGACATGAAGTCAGCATGCTAAGCAGTGTATCACACTTTTACCTTAACCAGTCTCAGACCAACGTTTGTTGTTTTTTGCAGAAGAATGGCTGTAGAAGTGTCCATGTTGCCATCCTCCCCACATACTCAAATGCAATTCTTAATAGGCCATGTATGGAGCAGGCTATAGTAAAAATATGGATGCATGCACATTGACTTGCACTCACAGGCACATACTACTGCAGAGCAACATCATGTGAGCATTCTGAGCACTCTCAAACTTTTATTCAGTAACACTTACCAGTACATCTGGCGAACCATACTGCCTCCCATACTGTGCAAGGACCTCGTCCACCAGGACCTCCAGCTCCTCTGTGGTGAAGGGACGGGCCCTGATGTTCTCAGTTCTCGCCATCACTGGGTCCAGAATACAGGAACAGCAGTGGTTGGTGGTGAAGAATGGCAGGCAGCAGTGTCTGAATGCAAGTGAAATGTGTGGCTCTCTCACAGAGATTTATAGGCCCCTGGGGTTGTTTCAGTGGTACTCAGCTGCTGCAATTGGTCTGCCTGGTTAGCATTTTTCAATTGCATCCAATAACCGGGACCGCGGAAGTGGTGCACGCCTACCGCGAGTTTTAAAATTGTATTGCACTACCGCGATCGCGGTTCCCATTGGCTGCAATGCCATTGGCATTAGCGGTGTCACACCGCGGGGTCCAGGCGGCCGCTACCACAATCCTGCATCTTTCAATTGTGGCCAATGCCCGAGCCCGCGGTAGCAGAGCACGCCTACCGCGGGTTTCAAATATGTATTGCACTACCGCGATCACGGTTCCTATTGGCTGAAATGCCATTGGCATTGGCGGTGTCACACCGCGGCGTCCAGGCGGTCGCTACCGCAATCCTGCATCTTTCAATTGTGGCCAATGCCTGGGCCCGCGGTAGCGGTGCACACCTACCGCGGGTTTCAAATATGTATTGCACTTCCACGATCGCGGTTCCTATTGGCTGCAATGCCATTGGCATTGGCGGTGTCACACCGCGGGGTCCAGGTGGTCGCTACCGCAATCCTGCATCTTTCAATTGTGACCAATGCCCTGGCCGGCGGTGGCGGAGCTCGCATACCACATCTATGGACACAATATGCTCTAGCAATGGCAATAGCCAATTTTAATCATTGAACACTATACATTCACAATGTATTACAGCACCTGTTTGCAAAATGTAATGCTAGTGTGACATTCAACTCACTGATGCCTACACATGCCATGTCAGTGCACATGATTACATGCATTTGCATGTACTTCCTCACATTTCACCTATGATATTTGTGTGCATGTCCACAGTTTTGGTATGGAATGGAGTCTCATATTTGTGAACATCTCAATGTGTGAGATGGCTAATCAACCCACAGTAATGATGGACTGACCACATAATGTGCCTATTTCACTGTGCACATTGCTGTATTGGTTTTGGTAGTTGATCAGCTTACACACACTGTGCTCATTGTGTAGAAATGTTGTGCTCTGTGCAACTTAAGCAAGATGGTGTGGCAGGTACAGCAGATACGTAGAAGTCAGCAGTGTTGCTGTTTCCAACATGTGTTGTGTCAACTACTCCCAGGGCTGGGGACACAAGATGTAGGAGTGTACCATATACCCTTCACATAGTCAGAATCTGTTTTGGAGGTAGTCAGTATGTACATACTGACCACATGTACGACTACATGAGATCAAGGTGTCTCTGCATGTGAATTGTGCTGTTGTTCCAGTCCAGTAATTGTTGGCGCTGCGTCAGTCAAGATGTAAGATGTTTGACACACCTCAAGGGGAATTAAATTGACATGTGTCCCCTTGCATATTATGTACGAGACGACCAAATGTGCATCGTCTGTTCCCAGTGCTGGCGAACATGGAGGATCAGGACATCATAAGAAAATTCCGTCTGGATCGCCTTACCCTTCAAGACCTATGTGGTCAGTTGGAGCCCCATCTGAGGCCTCGCAGAGCCTATCCGACTGCTTTGACACCAACAGTTAAGGTGATGGCGGCCCTGCATTTCTTTGCAACTGGTTCGTTCCAGTACACGGTGGCCATCGCCGGTGGGATGTCTCAAGCGATGTTCAGCATGGTGCTACATGATGTCCTGTCCGCAATGATGACATACAAGGACCGCTACAACCATTTTCCAAGGAGACATGAATTGGCAGCTGTGAAGGGTGATTTTTATGTCCTTGGCCACATACCTAATGTTGTTGGCGCCACTGACTGCACACATGTTGGCCTGGTTCCACCACAGGCATGTGAACACATATACAGGAACAGGAAGCATTTCCATTCCATTAATGTGCAAGTGGTATGCCAAGCGGATATGATTATCTCCCATGTCTGTGCCAGATTTCCCGGATCAGCCCATGACTCCTACATACTGCGTAACAGCATCATATCACAACTGATGGCAAATCTGCATCCAGAGCATGCGTGGCTTGTTGGTGAGTACGCTGAGTCAAGTAGTGTGCTGTATGTGTGACATGCTGTTCTCAGCTACTGTTTATATTAGCAAATTGCTCTCTGTATGTCACACCTAGGTGACTCTGTGTATCCCAACCGGCCTTGGTTGCTGAGCCCACTGAGGAATCCAAGGACCCCGGGTGAAGGCCGCTACAATGATGCACATGGAAGGACACGTCATGTGGTGGAGCGTACTTTTGGGCTTCTGAAGTCTAGATTCCGGTGTCTGGACAAGTGCGGAGGTGCACTACTCTACTCTCCCCAAAAGGTGTCAGATCATAGTTGCATGCTGCATGCTCTACAACCTGACCTTGCGCAAGGAGATCCCCTGCTCCTGGACGATGATGAGCAGCAGATGCCCCCCCTGCAAACCCACACATGCCCAGTGACGACGATAGTGGAGAAGAGGAAGGTGTTGACCTGCGTCAACAGCTCATCAACAACTACTTCCCTTGAGTGTAAGTGACATTGTACAACAGTGACATTGTCTGTTGGCTTTGATTGTAGTGGCAAGGCATAGATGATCTTTTTGACTGCTGGCTGTTGTTGGCTCTGGGCTAATGGCTGATGTGTGTGGCACAGGATATTTTTATCCAGGTACCTCATGTCTATGTTGATGTTGTTGCTCATTGTTATGTGTGCTGGTTTTTGTACGTTGACGACTAGTGGTGTGTTTTAGCTGTAATGGCATCACCTGACAAGTACATGTCATGCTCTTGTGTCTTTCTAGGTTCCTTCACCCTCTCAATGCCTCGTCACAATCAGAGCTTGTGGTACATTGGAATCTGAGTTGACATTGTACATACTGTGATAAACATGGAGCTGACACAAAGACATGGGTGTGTAAAGAGTGTTTATTTACAATAAGTATTTGTGACAGAGAAGTGATTATTTACAAAATTGTGCCAAGTGAATTTATGAGTTGTCAGTGATGGTATTTGAGACAAATAGAGTAGTCACCACATTGATGTAGTCACACAGTCCAACAGACTCCTGCCATCAACATGGCAATGTGGGTCAGGATAGTTAACAAAGTCAATGTCAAGTGGGACACAGGTGCCATCATGGCTGGCTCAGCGACTTGCGTTTGGATGGTGCATGGCCACGTAATCCTCCCCCGGTGTTTATCGGATGGCCCCTCGTGCGTTTGGCAGGGGGTCCCTCTGCTGCAGGCTCAGCGGTGTCTGAGGAGTCATTTTGTTGCAGCTCACCCCTCTCTGTGGCCGCAGCTGAGGTGGTGGGAGTATCAACATGCGGGCCACTGGAGGGGGGTTGAGCTGTCATTTGGGCCGCATGTCTGTCCCTCAGAACACCCACAAGCTGGCCCATGAGGTCCACAAGTTGGCCCATATGTGTGTCCATGGACCTCAGCAGCAGGCGGAGCTCACGCACTTCTTCCACAACCTGGCCCATCTGTCCCTGGTTCTGTTCATATGCCCCAAGGACACTTGCGACGGTGGCCAGGGCTTTAGTCTCAGTGTCCTTCTGTATTTCTCCCCCAGTTGCCCTCCCACCTGCCCTGCTGACACAGACCTGTGGCGTTGGCACTGGACGCACCCGCACACTCCCCCTGGCATCCTCTGATTGTGTTGTGGTGTTGGTAACAACTGAGGCAGGGAGAGTGTTGCAGACAGCAGTGGTGATGGTGGTGGTGGAGGCCGCACAGGTCGTTGTAGCAGGGGTCAGCGCTGTTGTTGTTGCTGTGGTGGTGGTGGGGACAATGAGGGCCTGAGACGTGGTGTGTCCTGGCAGTCCGGAGCGGCCAGGCTGTTGCTCCTCATCCGAGAAACGTAGGGAGTCTGCATCCGAGAGTTCATGTTCCGTGGGGGGAGACAGGCTCTGCAGGTTGGTGGTGTTTTCTGCTGCAGTTACTTGTGGATCTCCTGTTGAACAGAGGTTAAATGGTCATTGAAGTGCACTCCACAAGCTTGGTGTTAGACATTTGGATGTTACAATTGATACACCAACAGTTTACATTGCAATCACTTGGTATGCCAGCAAGATACTGAGCATCATGACATGATGTTGAGGTACATACATTACTTGCCCATGGTGTGACATGTAAATTGAAACCATGTGCCACGTACAGATTGTGTGATTACAAGGACATGTCATCATCTAACAACTTGCGGCACATCAACTTTATGTAATGCGTTTTTTTTTGTTTGCTCTTCATGGAATCAATTTCAGCTAAGCAAGAACTAGCCATTGGAATGTTATACATACCTTTTTCATATAATGTACTTTACTTTGTTTGTCAGATTGACCATGCATGTTTTGTGTTCATATGGGCCTTCATGCTCTGACACCATGGCACTTACACAATGCATTCTGTGCTGTGCATGATTGTGCCATGAATTACTTTCACATGTGACTTGGTGAGTAAAAGTTTAATTTCTGTGACAGTTACGTGCACTTAGCTGTCTGCACACTGGATGTGGCTTTTGGATCTATGACAAGTTGCCTGACATGTGAGTGCTGGTGTGGTCATCTGGCTCCATGCTTTTTGAGAAGCATGGCAGGGTGCATGCACTGACTACCTACCTTTTCGGTGACACAGTGGAGGGAAATGGCTGCCACATGGTTGTGGGTGGGGGAGTGCTCCATCCTGCTGAGCTGTAGGACAAGGGGGCCTGTGGGGAGTTGTAGTGCAGGCTTCCCACCCACAAACACCCCTCCGTGTTCAGAAGGCTACCTACCTGTTACGTGAAGGTAAGCAATGCAATGGCTGCCACATGGTTCTGGGTGTGGGGAGTGTACCATCCTGCTCAGCTGTGGGACAAGGGGACCTGGTGGGAGTTGTAGTGCTGGCTTCCCACCCACAAACACCCCTCCCTGTTAAGATGGCTACCTACCTGTAAGTTTGATGAGTGCAGTGAAATGGCTGCCACATGGTGGGGGGGGAAGGGGAGTGCTCCATCTTGCTGAGCCGTGGGACAAGGGGGCCTGTGGGGAGTTGTAGTGCAGGCTTCCCACCCACAAACACCCCTCCCTGTTGAGAAGGCTACCTACCTGTTATGTGAAGGTGAGCAATGCAATGGCTGCCACATGGTTCTGGAGGGGGGTGCTCCATCCTGCTCAGGGGTGAGACAAGAGAGCATGAGAAGGCTGACTACCTGTAAGTTTGAGGAGAGCAATGACATGGCTGCCACATGGTTCTGGGTGTGGGGAGTGTACCATCCTGCTCAGCTGTGGGACAAGGGGGCCTGGTGGGAGTTGCTGTGCTGGCTTCCCACCGACAAACACCCCTCCCTGTTCGGAAGGCTACCTATCTGTTAGGTGAAGGCGAGCAATGCAATGGCTGCCACATGGTTCTGAGGGGGAGTGCTTCATCCTGCTGAGCTGTGGGACAAGGGGGCCTGTGGGGAATTGTAGTGCAGGCTTCCCACCCACAAACACCCCTCCCTGTTCAGAAGGCTACCTACCTGTTAGGTGAAGGTGAGCAATGCAATGGCTGCCACATGGTTATGAGTGGGAGGAGTGTACCATCCTGCTCAGCTGTGGGACAAGGTGGCCTGTGGTGAGTTGTAGTGATGGCTTCCCACCCACAAACACCCCTCCCTGTTAAGAAGGCTACCTACCTGTTAGGTGAAGGTGAGCAATGCAATGGCTGCCACGTCGTTATGAGTGGGAGGAGTGTACCATCCTGCTCAGCTGTGGGACAAGAGGGCCTGGTGGGAGTTGTAGTTCTGGCTGCCTGTACACATGTCCCCATGGAAATATTGCTAGCTACCTTTGGGGTGATTCAGAGGAAGGAAATGTTAGATGTGTGAGACATGTGTTGGGAAGAGTGTGTTGTACGTAAGTGCATTTGTGTTTAGGTAGTGTAGCTTTCTAGTTGTGCAAGACAGTACATAGCAGTGTAATGGGAGACATTTGTTGGTACATACCAGCCTCCACTCCCCCGGGTATTCCTGTGAGACTCTCTGGATGCAGAATGGCAAGCACCTTCTCCTCCCATTCGTTGAATGTTAGTGGTGGAATGGGAGGGCCACTGCCAGTCCTCTAAGCCAGCTCATGGTTCTTGTTGGCACGCTCTTTCACCCTGGTCTTGAGGTCATGCCACCTCCTCCTGATGTCCTTCAGGGTGCGCGGGGTGGTCCCTACTGCATTGACTTTGTTGACTATCCTTTCCCACATCTGATTTTTTCTAGCTACTGGTGTCTGTTGGACCATGCTTCCAAACAAATGTGGTTCCACTCTGATTATCTCATCTACCATCACTGACAACTCAGTGTCAGTGAATTTGGGCATCTTCCTCTGTGCCATGGTGTGTGATGTACAAATGGGTGAGAAGTGTAGGTGTGAAGGTGGTGGTGGTGATGTGTGTGGTGTGTGTGTGGTTGTGATGGTGTGATGTGTGCGGATTTGCCTCTCCTTTGTGCTGTGGGGTTGGGCCCTTCAGTGCTGGTGTTGTGCAAAGGATTCTGGGCAGGGAAGGTACTGGCTTTATACTTAGCTATGTGGGTGGGTCAAAATGGAGTATTCATGTCAAGTGTGTTGTCTGGGTTGACCTGGGATTTGTATTTTTAACTTGCAATGGGGATGTGTCATTCGGGTGTGTTAGATGTTTTTTGAGGCTGAGCCAGATATACAGCCACACTTGGTAGCCTTGTTGTGTGGTTGCTTTCGACAGCCATTGCTCTTTCCGCGTGACCGCGGCGGTCGAAATGCAATAGTCCTTCCGCCGGCTCTCCCATTCATCATTTGTTGCCATCGCGGCAGTCGGAAACAACTGATCGTTCCGCTGGCACCGCCATCGTATCGTAGTTTCACTTGCGGTCATTCCGCTGGTCGAACCGCGGTTTTTGGTCTTACCGCAGAAAATCCTACCGCCGCGGACTGATTTTCAGGTTGTCCGGACGTTTACGGCAGAGTTTTGTGGAATCCGTCTGCCGCGGTTGGATTTATCTGGTAGTGCATCCTAATGTGACCGCCGGTTTTGCCGTGCCACATGCGGAAGGTTAATTTCCGCTGCCACGGCGGTCACAGTGCTTTTCCGCCCGCCATCGTAATTGGCCCCATAGTTTGGTTTTTCATATAAAACTGTCTTAAGCTTTGTAATTTCTTCTTTGTAATTTCATCAATACTAATCTCTTTCCCATGTTCTTCAACACCTATACTTATCAAACTCTCACTTTGTCTAAACTCCTCCTCAGAACCAAAAAAACTAAACTATATCTTCACAAACTTTCTGTACATCTGATACTGAACCGTGCAAAAGAGCAGTGTTAATTTCACTTAAACATAATGCAGGAGTTTTTACATAGTAGATTCTCCTTACTAACTTCTGCATTTCAGAGTGGTGTACCACTAACATTCTTAAATGATGAAAAGTACTTTGGCACACTTTTCTTGAAAGACAAGCCAGATATTGACCCTGCAAATGAGTATAGTTTCTTATTTTAGTTGGATCTAGTCCTTGTAACATCTTAATCTTCTGTTTAACACCTTTTTTTGCATATTGTCGTAAAAAAGTGCATAATATGTCAATAGATTCCTGTCGAATATTGCAAATACTGCTACAATCCCACTTATATACAGGAGCTTGTGTACACATCCGTTGAACTTCTTCAGCTATTACTTCTTCCACATTCCTAAAAACCATTTTTTCTTTTGGAGTAGGACAACCATCTTTCATCTCATGGCATCGACCACTAGTATCAACTGCATTTCCTAATGTGTTCGGTTGAAAATAGCTTTCTTCATTAAACAAAGGCTCAGTACTGGAAGTGTGCTTCCATTGTCCAGTAAAAGTTTTACAAAAGTTACTTCTATTAACAAGTCTTTTTCTTTTGCTTTTCTCTTTCATAAACACCATTGTTTTATCCAATGTTCTCATTCTCTTCAATATTATTATAAATAATTTTCGTTTCAAATCAAAAGCAGTATCTACTACACTTTCAATATGTTGCTTCTTCTTATACGGTGCTGATCTTCTTTTATACTTTTTACAATCTTTTAATACATTTTGAATTACTCTACTTCTAAACATTCTTATATGTATCTCTTTAAATAGTTTTTGCCTTTTTATAATATGAGTTGTTTTCCTACAAGTAATGTTTTTTTTACCATGACAGTGCTTCTTTTCATTCTGTTTTCTTGTAAAAGTTTTGTTTTTCCATTCATTATTATTACTTTCTTTAATCTCTCTACAACTGTTTTAAGAAACTGTGTAGAACTCCTACCAGATAAGATTTTATCCTGAGTAACATTTTGCTCTTTTTCTAATGTACTCTTTTTACTTTTCTTTAAGTAGTACTGTTTTCTTTGTTCTCTTCTTATTTCATGTTTTCTTGCCATCATCAATTTGTGTCTCAAATAATTTTTTTAAATAAAAAACAAACAACAGTTTCAATAGTTTGTCACTTCAATTAACAATTTCAAACTAATTACATGTCAATATTCATAATAACCACTAAGTAATTACTTATAATTACATTGTTATTCTCTTTATAACAAATACAAAAACAAAAGTGCGGAAACAAACAAGAGAACTACAGAAAAAGGAAGAAAGATGCTGAAAGAGAAAGAAATGGACAGAAAGAAAAAAATCAGAAAGACCCAAAAGAAATACACAAAAAAGCAACACAGCTACAGAAAAATATGAGAAGGCAACAGAGGTGCAGAAAGAGACAAAAGGGGTGCACAAAGAAGCAACAAATGTGCACAAACATGCAAGAAAAGTGCACAAAGAGGCAAGAGAGATGCAGAAAGAGGCAAGAGAAGTGCAAAAGAGACAAGACGGCTGCAGAAAAACCTGAGAGGTGCAGAAATAAGCTTGCGAGATACAGAAAAAAGCAAAACAAGTGTATAAAGAAGCAGTTGACATATGAAGACAAGCAAGAGAAGTGCAGATAGAAGCAAGAGAACTGTAGAAAGATGAAGACATATGCAGAAAGAGGCAAGAGGAGTACAGAAAGATACAAGGGAGGTGCAGAAAGAGGCAACAGAAGTTCAAAAAGAGGGAACAAGGTAGAAGAAAGAAGCAAGAAGAGTGTAGAAAGAAGAAGCAGAGATGCAGAAAAAGGAAAGAGAGGTGCAAAAAGAGGTACAGTCAGTCACACACCCACTAAATCATTCATTCAAACACTCATACACCCACTCATTCTTCAATACATCTTGTAGTATATATATATATATATAACATTCTTAAACTTTTTAGAAACACTCAGTCACTGGATGATGTCATCAGTGATGTCATCAGTGATGTAATTTGAGATGTCGTCAGTGATGTCATCAGTGATGTAATATATAACGTCATCAGCAATGCATTGCGGGTGCCCGAGTTATAGCTAACTATAACGGCTGAATTTCTCTGGTTTTGTGCAAGTGAAATGTCAGCCTAACTATAATGTCCCTGAAACCTGTGTTTTTTCCAGTGAATCTATCTATCTATCTATCTATCTATCTATCTATCTATCTATCTATCTATCTATCATCTATATATCTATCTATCTATCTATCTATCTACCTTCTACCTATCTATCTATCTATCTATCCATCTATATATTGTATATATATATATATACATGTATATATGTATATATATCAAAAACAACCCCACTCCACATGGAAGAGAGCACGCACACGAGGAGTGCGAGGTTTCAAAGGCATTTTAATTCATAGGGCCTCCTCCGACCCGGCAACACAGAGAGACGCGTTTCGGCTGTCGCAGCAGCCTTCCTCAGTCTGGTAAGCGCCATATTTTTAAAACCATTTATACTCTGTCGAAATGCATAGACATAGAGAGCAGATTGCTTTAAATTTAAAAAGACACCCACCTGTATTTTAAGCACAAGCCTACAATCGAATTAACGTGAATAGCAATGAAAAGTATTGGTGGTCACAATGATGATTATAACATGTGATCATGGTCGCCTAAATGCATAGTGCATGGTGCAGTAATCTGCACCCTGAGTCCGCTTAATGCGTCATGGGACCCCCACCCATTTACCTGCCATGCGTGCTCGTAACTCCAATGCTAGTAATGTGTCATTTGCAATGATTTTAAACGAATGCTAAAATAATCGCATTTTTATTACATATAGCGCGAACACTGTTGTTATAACAAAATTAAAACAACTACATATACTGCGCGCATATAGTGCAACAGGGAGAATGAGGTTAAGTGTGGCTATCATTTTGATTATTGGGCAACCACTTGGGGCATTACCGGAGGCTCAAGACTCGTGTTGGGAATGCGGAGCGTGTTTAAATGCCGGGTCATAAGGCAGCGTTATTCTATCTTTAAAATTCGCTGCACCGAGTATGTTTAGGAGCTCAACTGCAGCCCCACATTTCATCAACAACAACCCACGGGACTACCAGTCCCACAATACCCCGGATCAGTCACGTCCAAACTGTATTACGTCCCAACCAGTCTGCAGGCATCGGGAGCAAACATTCCGTCCGAGTGGACCATTGGACCCTCACCTACGAATCCAAAACAGGCAATCAGTTCAAAGCTTGCCTGACAAGTGGAAATGTAAAAACGGTTTCGCCGCCATGCTCCCAATTCTGGCTCCCAATCGAATTTCATAAAAGCACAATAAAGGGAATGAAAACACTTGTACTTATGCAAATGTCAAGCCATCTCCATCGGGTGCACAAGCACGCAGTCAAAAACTAATCTTGGTGCAGGGTCGGGGGAGAGCAATGTTCAAAAATCAATTTCGCCAAGCAGACCTCACCATACCAGCGTCGGCTGAAATGGTGCCCAGTCACCAGAAATCCATCGGTCCAAAGTGTGAGGCATTTCGAGCCAGGGGAAAGCTGGAGACCCCTCGCTGAATGCCAGAAGACCTCCCCTCGTCGAGATCTCCGCCCTCCACACTGCTGTCATCCATTATTCCTCGTTCCGGCGGAATCCCTGGGGGCTAATCAGATTAGCATTACCATGCTCCTACTCCTCCAAACTGCGGTCGCTGAGAAGCCCATAAATAACGACTGGTGGTGCGTGTACAGTGCCGACCGCCGGCACTGAAAATTATCAAAAACAACCCCACTCCACATGGAAGAGAGCACGCACACGAGGAGTGCGAGGTTTCAAAGGCATTTTAATTCATAGGGCCTCCTCCGACCCGGCAACACAGAGAGACGCGTTTCGGCTGTCGCAGCAGCCTTCCTCAGTCTGGTAAGCGCCATATTTTTAAAACCATTTATACTCTGTCGAAATGCATAGACATAGAGAGCAGATTGCTTTAAATTTAAAAAGACACCCACCTGTATTTTAAGCACAAGCCTACAATCGAATTAACGTGAATAGCAATGAAAAGTATTGGTGGTCACAATGATGATTATAACATGTGATCATGGTCGCCTAAATGCATAGTGCATGGTGCAGTAATCTGCACCCTGAGTCCGCTTAATGCGTCATGGGACCCCCACCCATTTACCTGCCATGCGTGCTCGTAACTCCAATGCTAGTAATGTGTCATTTGCAATGATTTTAAACGAATGCTAAAATAATCGCATTTTTATTACATATAGCGCGAACACTGTTGTTATAACAAAATTAAAACAACTACATATACTGCGCGCATATAGTGCAACAGGGAGAATGAGGTTAAGTGTGGCTATCATTTTGATTATTGGGCAACCACTTGGGGCATTACCGGAGGCTCAAGACTCGTGTTGGGAATGCGGAGCGTGTTTAAATGCCGGGTCATAAGGCAGCGTTATTCTATCTTTAAAATTCGCTGCACCGAGTATGTTTAGGAGCTCAACTGCAGCCCCACATTTCATCAACAACAACCCACAGGACTACCAGTCCCACAATACCCCGGATCAGTCACGTCCAAACTGTATTACGTCCCAACCAGTCTGCAGGCATCGGGAGCAAACATTCCGTCCGAGTGGACCATTGGACCCTCACCTACGAATCCAAAACAGGCAATCAGTTCAAAGCTTGCCTGACAAGTGGAAATGTAAAACGGTTTCGCCGCCATGCTCCCAATTCTGGCTCCCAATCGAATTTCATAAAAGCACAATAAAGGGAATGAAAACACTTGTACTTATGAAAATGTCAAGCCATCTCCATCGGGTGCACAAGCACGCAGTCAAAAACTAATCTTGGTGCAGGGTCGGGGGAGAGCAATGTTCAAAAATCAATTTCGCCAAGCAGACCTCCCCATACCAGCGTCGGCTGAAATGGTGCCCAGTCACCAGAAATCCATCGGTCCAAAGTGTGAGGCATTTCGAGCCAGGGGAAAGCTGGAGACCCCTCGCTGAATGCCAGAAGACCTCCCTGCGTCGAGATCTCCGCCCTCCACACTGCTGTCATCCATTATTCCTCGTTCCGGCGGAATCCCTGGGGGCTAATCAGATTAGCATTACCATGCTCCTACTCCTCCAAACTGCGGTCACTGAGAAGCCCATAAATAACGACTGGTGGTGCGTGTACAGTGCCGACCGCCGGCACTGAAAATTATCAAAAACAACCCCACTCCACATGGAAGAGAGCACGCACACGAGGAGTGCGAGGTTTCAAAGGCATTTTAATTCATAGGGCCTCCTCCGACCCGGCAACACAGAGAGACGCGTTTCGGCTGTCGCAGCAGCCTTCCTCAGTCTGGTAAGCGCCATATTTTTAAAACCATTTATACTCTGTCGAAATGCATAGACATAGAGAGCAGATTGCTTTAAATTTAAAAAGACACCCACCTGTATTTTAAGCACAAGCCTACAATCGAATTAACGTGAATAGCAATGAAAAGTATTAGTGGTCACAATGATGATTATAACATGTGATCATGGTCGCCTAAATGCATAGTGCATGGTGCAGTAATCTGCACCCTGAGTCCGCTTAATGCGTCATGGGACCCCCACCCATTTACCTGCCATGCGTGCTCGTAACTCCAATGCTAGTAATGTGTCATTTGCAATGATTTTAAACGAATGCTAAAATAATCGCATTTTTATTACATATAGCGCGAACACTGTTGTTATAACAAAATTAAAACAACTACATATACTGCGCGCATACACAGGCATGTTATAGTTAGAAATTAGCATTTAAAAAACCTTAAGGGCCTGATTCACAGAACTAACTTACGTCAAAAACGTAAAGTTAGTACTTTTGGTATTCACAGAATACACTTACTCATTTTGGTATTCACAGAATGAACTTACTCATTTCGGTATTCACAGAAGTTAGTAGTCCTAACTTTAGGACTCCTAAATGCCTTCTGTGAATACCGAAAGTCTAAGACTTTCGGTAGTCACAGAAGGCATTTAGGAGTCCTAAAGTTAGGAGTCCTCACTTTACTACTCCTAAACTGAAAAAAATCCTAACTTTAAGACTTTCGGTATTCACAGAAGGCATTTAGGAGTCCTAAAGTTAGGACTACTAACTTCTGTGAATACCGAAATGAGTAAGTTCATTCTGTGAATACCAAAATTAGTAAGTGTATTCTGTGAATTAAAAAGTACTAACTTTACGTTTTTGACGTAAGTTAGTTCTGTGAATCAGGCCCTAGAAATTCACTGAAAAAAACATAGGTTTTAAGGAAAGTTATAGTTAGTTGGACATTTCACTCATACAAATCCAGAGAAATTCCCCCGTTATAGTTAGTTCAGCTAACTATAACTCGCGCCCCGCAATGCACTACTGATGACGTCACATATGACATCACTCATGACATGGTCAGTGACATCACTGATGACATCACTGATGACATCTCAAATGACATCACTGATGACATCACTGATGACATCATCTAGTGACTGTGTGTTTCTGTAAAGTTTAAATATGTTTAATATATATAGGGAAAGGCGTATTGAAGAATGAGTGGGTGTATAAGTGTCTGAATGGATGATTTAGTAGGTGTGTGACTGACTCTATAAGTGAGTGATTAAATGTATCTTACTGAATGCACGGGTTAGTGACTAAACTGTGTGAATGTCTGTATCCGTCTGTCTGTTGGTGTGTAACCGGCTGCATGGGTTTGTGAATAGCTACATGAGTGTCTATATGGGTTATTGATTGGTTGTCAGAGTATCTGTATGGATGCCTGAGTGTTTGTATGGGTGGGGTGTGTGTGACTCTGTGCATAGATGTGTGAGTGGGTGATTCACTTGGTGCATGGTTTCAAGAGTGCATCTGTGATGGACTGTATGGGCGTGTGAGTGTGTGTATGGGTGTGTTAGTGAGTGAATGTATATCTCAGTGGTACATGTGTGAATAACTACTTATGTGAAAGGCAGTATATATGTGTGTTGGAATATATAAATAGCTATAAGTGAGAGTGTGTGATTATGAGAGTGACTGTATGGATGAGTGTGTGTTTGTATCAGTGATTGTATAAGAGCGTAAGAATGTCCTAGTATTTGTATGAGTAAGTGAGCTGGTGTGTGTATAACTGTATAGGTGAGTAAATGGGAGTGTGATTAATTATTTGCATGACTGACTAGGTGTGTGAGTACCTCTATGGATGAGTGGTGGTGTGTGAGTGTCTATATAGGCGTATGAGTGCATATGATAGTCCTGTACTGAGTGATTGTAAGTATGAGTGACTGTACGGGTGAGTGAGTGGATATGTGTTTAGACCTAAGAATCAGTGATTGGGTATGTAGTTATTGCTGCTGGAGTGTCTATGGTTTTGAGAATGGCAGTCTGTTATTTAGAGTTGGTGTATCAAAGGTTACATTAGGGTGTGAGAAGATGCATTAAATTATTACATGGATGATGTCATCAGTGATGTCATCAGTGATGTCATCAGTGATGTCACTGACCATGTCATGAGTGATGTCATATGTGACGTCATCAGCAGTGCATTGCGGGGGCTCGAGTTATAGTTAGCTGAACTAACTATAACGGGGGAATTTCTCTGGTTTTGTACGAGTGAAATGTCCAACTAACTATAACTTTCCCTAAAACCTATGTTTTTTTCAGTGAATTTCTAAGGTTTTTTAAATGCTAATTTCTAACTATAACGTGCCTGAAACCTATGGTTTTTTCAGTGATTTTCAAAGGTTTTTTAAATGCTAATTTCTAACTATAACATGCCTGAAACCTATGGTTTTTTAAGTGAATTTCAAAGGTTTTTTAAATGCTAGTTTCTAACTATGCCTACAGAGGTAGGACATGTGAAGAGAGAAGAAGAAAAGCGCAGAAAGAAGGAAGACAAATGCAGAAAGAGGCAACAGAAGTCCAGAAAGACGAAGAAAAGTGCAAGAAGAAGGAAGAGATGTGCAGAAAGAACCAACAGAGGAGTAGAAAGTACTCCTGTGCCCCCAACTTTTTGCTGATGGGTACTGGTGGTAACTGACTCTGTCTCTGGTGGTAAAAGACACTTAGAATACAGTGAAAACACCTACATACACTAGGGAACACTATGCGTTGGGGTACCCCTGTGATTAGCATGACCTCCTCTGTATTTGCTCGTGGTCGGGAGGGTTCGCGGATCCACCGCGCCTCTAGATATCGATATTTGTTTTTTTACAATTTCTCAGCAACTACCGAACGGATTTACACCATTTTTAAAAAGGTCGCTTTCTGAGCCAAGCAGTTCTCAAATAGCGACAAAGCACTTTTGAATTATTTGTTATCTCTATGTTTTTTTATCCAGTTGATCACTTGATTAAATGTTACGCTTAGGGGAGAAAATGTGGTGTTACCAAGTTGGAGTTTCTGCTTCAGCTCGTCATTCTGTGATTCTGGTCAAATCACTTAATCTCCCCATGCCTACAACCAAAATGAGTTTGTCCTTCTATGATGTAACCAATGCTCATGTAAAGCACTCCAATATCTGACCAGCCTGCACTATATAAAACTGCAAAAAAACAAAGGATAAAAAGTGTTTTCCACACTTCTGTCATTGGGCTATACGTGGGCTACATCTGGGTGATATTTGTGCTACATTTGGGCTCTTTATTCTCTGGTGGCCATCTTGGGAGACTTCAATTACATTCATTAAACTTTATTCGATCTGATTTAGAAACATAGATCATAAAAGTGTACATAAAAACAGTAAATCCTCTTTCTTAATACAATACAGTGAGAATTAATTAAAACCAGTAGGTAAAAAGGGGTGTTACAAAGCCCGGTTCAGAGCAACTTCAGGTTAACAGAATAGTAAAGTTCAATGTTTCGCAAGATCAATCTCATGTACTTCGTGCAAAATACGCAATAAGGGGTCCAAGTAAGATGCAACGCTCCAATACCTGACCAGTCTGCACTATATAAAACTGCAAAAAAACTAAAAATAAAAAGTGTTTTCCACACTTCTGTCATTGGGCTATATGTGGGCTACATGTGGGTGATATTTGTGCTACATTTGGGCTTTTTTTCTCTGGTGGCCATCTTGGGATACTTATTTGTTATGAAGTTTCCTAATTTCCTCATTTACTGCAGTCTCCTCAGTAGGAAATGCTTTAAGTTTTTACTTTGATTCCATCAAGAAGGCATTCAGATGTGTCACACATTTGCCATAAATTCAGAATGTTAGCACTCTAGTTGCTCATTAGATCACTGTAGTAAAGCTACTGCTCACCAGGGAGTTAACTGGAAGTCTACTGCTGGTATTGAAAGTGATTGTTTCAGTCTGCATGTCAGAATTTTCTAATGAAATAGAAGAGGATTTGAGATCTCACTTAAAACATGCCCTAATTTTTCTTTCTGCAGAACTAACCATAATTTCTATGGCAAAATGAACCCCCTCATTTTTTTCCTTTTTAAATTAAATGTTTTAAGTGTTACCGGTTTATTCCAATCAAGATGGCTTCAGGTGTGCCATCATTTTGTCATAAGTAAGACTGTTAGCACTCTAGTTGTTCTTTAGAACACTCTGGGAAGCTGCAGTAGAACACAAAGGAATCAACTGGCAGGCTGCTCCTATTGAAATATAACAGGAAGATATTTGTAATCTCACTTAAAACATGTCCTAATTTTTCTTTCTACAGCACTAACCATAATTTCTATGACAAAACGAACCCCCTCATTTTGTTCCTTTTTAAATTAAATGTTTTAAGTGTTACCGGTTTATTCCAATCAAGATGGCTTCAGGTGTGCCATAATTTTTTCATAAGTAAGACTGTTAGCGCTCTAGTTGTTCTTTAGAACACTCTGGGAAGCTGCAGTAGAACACAAAGGAATCAACTGGCAGGCTGCTCCTGTTGAAATATAACAGGAAGATATTTGAGCTCTCACTTAAAACATGTCCTAATTTTTCTTTCTACAGCACTAACCATAATTTCTATGACAAAATGAACCCCATCATTTTGTTCCTTTTTAAATTAAATGTTTTAAGTGTTACCAGTTTATTCAAATCAAGATGGCTTCAGGTGTGCCATACTTTTGTCATAGGTAAGGCTGTTAGCGCTCTAGTTGTTCTTTAAAACACTCTGGGAAGCTGCAGTAGAACACAAAGGAATCAACTGGCAGGCTGCTCCTGTTGAAATATAACAGGAAGATATTTGAGATCTCACTTAAAACATGTCCTAATTTTTCTTTCTACAGCACTAACCATAATTTCTAAGACAAAATGAACCCCATCATTTTGTTCCTTTTTAAATTAAATGTTTTAAGTGTTACCAGTTTATTCCAATCAAGATGGCTTCAGGTGTGCCATACTTTTGTCATAGGTAAGGTTGTTAGCGCTCTAGTTGTTCTTAAGAACACTCTGGGAAGCTGCAGTAGAACACAAAGGAATCAACTGACAGTCTCTGCCCTTGTTGGATTTACATGTTTTACTGAGAATGTCAGACTTCATTCTCACATGACTGAGAAAGATAATGTGAATTTACAGAAAATATGCTCTCATTTTAGCTTCTGGAGCACCTTCCAAACATCTGTGGGACAAGCATGAGAAAATTGTTTTCTCTCAAACATGATTCATGAAATCCCAGCAGAAGGTTTTTCACAGGGTAAAATCACCCAAGAAAACACCACAATTCCTAAAATTAGTATGGTACCATCAACAAATGAATTCTAATGTAACTAAAGTCTGTTATCTCCCTTTATAGTTCTCCTTTTGGTGACCCTCAAAATCTTCTATTCACTACAATGCATTTCATTGGGGTGCTATCATGTATATTGGTCCCAAGATGGCTGCCAACACTTCTTGGATGAAGTGCTGACAGCCAATCAGATCTCACGATGACATGTGTGGTTAGGCTCCGCCCAGATATATAAAGTTCTTTTTCCTTTAATATTTAAAAAACTACTGAACGGATTTACACCATTTTTGAAAAAGTCACTTTCTGAGCCAAGCAGTACCTTTATGCCAAATTTGGGATAAATCCGTTCAGTAGTTTCCGCTGTAGCCTTGCACAAAGTTCCCTATGGGAAATTGATTTTTTTGACTCTTATTTTTTAAATTTCTCAGCAACTACTGAACGGATTTACACCATTTAACAAAAGGGCTCTTTCTGAACAAAGGGCTACCTTTTTGCAAAATTTGGTGTAATTCTGTTCAGCAGTTCGGGCTGTAGCTTTGTCTAAAGTTTCCTATGGAAAATAACATGGAGAAAACACGTTTTGGACCCCCATTTTTTCTCGGCCCCTGCTTGCCGAATTACCCCGAACCTTTCAAGATAGGAGTGGACCGGAGCGCCCCACGAGTTTTGAAACTTTCACGAAGATTCGTCGACCGGCGCCAAAGTTATTGGGAATAGAATGTTGTGAATTTCCTATGGAAAATAGGTCCTAACTATAACTACCTACTGGCGACTGCCAGTAGGTAATATGTAAATATATATATATATATATATATAATACCTAGTAGTTATAGTTAGGACCTTGTTTCTATTCAAAAAGCATTTTTTCTTTTGCCAATATCTTTGTATCTTTGGCGCCGTTTAACAAATTTGCGTGAAATTTTCCAAACTAATGGTTCACTCAGGTCAGCTCCTGTCTTGAAAGGTTCAGGGTGATTCGTCAAGCAGGGGCCGAGAAAAAAGTGGGTCCTAAAACGCGTTTTCCCCATGTTCATTTCCATAGGAATTTTTGGAACAGGCTACAGCCCGAACTGCTGAACGGAATTACACCAAATTTGGCAAAACAGTAGCTCTTGGTTCAGAAAGCAACCTTTTTTTTAAATGGTGTAAATCCGTTCAGTAGTTGCTGAGAAATTAAAAAAATAAAAATATCGATATCTGAGCACCGAGGAGGATTCGCGAACCCTCCCGAGCACGAGCTTCATTCTGATTGGCTGCCAACACTCCAAACCAGAATGTGTTGGCATCCATCTTGTGACTCGGTAACTGAGTCACAAGAACACAGTAGAAATGTTTTTAAAAAAACAAGAAAAGGGAGCAGGGTGGGAACACCCTGACCCCCTAGGCCTGCTCAGGGGGTCCCACAAGGACCCCCAGGGCCCAAAAAAGCATTTTTATTTTTTTTATTTTTTTTTAAATCGGCAGAATTCACACAGGGTGCTCAAATCCGGCCGAAAAAACAAAAAAAAACGAAGCGCGGTCTCCCGCGCTTCGTTTCTATGAGCCCCTGGGTGGGCCAGGTCCCGGGGGCAGAAGGTATGCAGAGAGCCCACACTCAGCCACCCAGAAACGACAGGTGTTCAGAACTGAGTTATCCGAAATGGTGAAAAGTGTGGTGGAGGTTTAATCTGTCTAACGCGCCAGTTTGGTAAGAGGAGTTGTTAATGGAGACTGGAGAAAATCTGAACAATGTGCTAATACAACCTTCAAGGAAAGGGGATAGGCAAGTGTGAATCGGCCGTACAATGGCGAGGAGGCCGAGGGGGTGCCAAAGCAGCACCTTCAGGCAGGTGCCAAGTTCTCAGCGAGAGGTGTGTGCCGGAGTCCACAGATAAGTGCGTGTGTGCACAGGCAGATAGTGCTCATGCTAATGAGCCGTGGCTCGGTCGGGGGAGTGGGAGTCCAGTCGGGTGATTTATCGCCTGCTTCTCCTGTCTGCAGGCACAATGAGAGCTCCGGCCGGCGCTCTGGAGGACGGCAGAGGAACCCAGCATCCCAGAAATACCGCTGGAGGCAGCGGCGAAATGAGTGCGGAGGAAGCACCTCATGGCATGGGGACAGCAGCCAGGGGCAAGGCCGCCCTCCGAACCCCCTATGCCCGGACTCAGATCCTCCCACCGGGCACCTGCTGCTGGAGGAGGAGCGCTTCAGGGTGGACAGGAAGATGCTGGAGGCGATGCTGCAAAGTAAGCTAATGTTCGTGCTTCACAGGAGTTGGTGCACTGGTGTATAAAGCGCCTAGACTGCTCCGGCTCAGTGTTCATCCAAAGCACCTGTGCTGCTTGTCTGAGCATTGACTACTCTGTGTGGTCTAGAAGCACCGAGGCTACCCTAGCTCCCTCATCAAATAAGTGCCTAAACGGTAAACACAAACTAAGTGCTGCAGCCGGGCTCAGCATTTCTAAACGAACCAATGCTAAATGGCGCCTGGAAACAAGCGCTTCCCCTAACACCGGCGCTATCCTGGGCCTGTTCCTAGTTCCATCACCAGTTGTAGTGCTTGCTCTGCTCCTCAGCTTCAGCACTGCTTAAACTGTTACACTGCACGTCTCTGCGGCTTTCACATCACACTGGGGACCTATGCTGCACTAACATGGTCGTACTGCTCCCTGGCTTTAGCACTACCAGGAAGCTCCTGCACCTTTAAGTGTTCACAGGAGTGCCCAACATGTTATGTTATGTTATGTTAGACACATTTATAAAGCGCATAACTGCCCCAGCAACGGGGTGTCCCAGCGCTAGTGGACAAGAGGCCAGAGAAGATTAGGGCTAGATGGAAGAGAAAAGCCAAGTTTTGATCAATTTCCTGAATGCCCAATGATCTTGTGTGCCCCGGGCCGCCAGTGGGATGGAGTTCCATAAGACAGGAGCCTGAGCCTTAAAGGAGCGTCCCCCTGCTCGACACCTGCGCACCCAAGGAGTGCAAGCCAGATACAGGTCAGCGGAGCGCAGAGTTCGCGAAGGAACATATGAAGTGCACAGTCCCTGTAAAATTTGGGGACCCTGGCCATGGAGAATCTTGTGAATGGTGCAGAGAGTTTTAAACTGGACTCTTTGTTTGATTGGCAGCCAATGAAGGTGGCGAAAAAGATTGGAAGTGTGGCAGTGCTTTGGTAAGGCAAAAAGAATGCGTGCCGCCGCATTGTGTACCCGCTGGAGTCTTTTAATGACTTTTTTATTCGCGCCAAGCAGAAGGCCATTACAGTAATCCAGGCATGATTGGGCTACAGATTGAACAATCAGTTGGCGGGTAGGGGCGTCAAAAAACCCCAGAATGGGTTTTAGGCCACGTAGGAGGCCAAAGCAAGTACCAGCCACTTTTTTAGTGTGGGGCTCGAATGAGAGGGCATTATCGATCAGGATCCCCAAGTCCTTGACTGCAGTTTTCGGTTGGGGGGTACCCAAAACCGCGGGCCACCATTGGTAGTCCCATTTATGAGTATCACGGCCTACCAAGAGCACCTCCGTCTTGGCGGAATTAAGTTGCAGATAATTGTCCGCCATCCAGTCTGAGATGGCCAGGACATCCTCATGGAATTTCAGTTGGTCCTGATCAGGATTGTTGGAAAAAGTGAATACAAACTGGGTATCATCTGCGTAAGATACCATATTGATATTCTGAGCTTTGGCCATAAGTGCCAGTGGGCGGACATACACATTGAACAACGTGGGACTCAAGGCAGAGCCTTGAGGAATGCCACAGCTAAGGGGGTGGATACTGGATAGATAAGGGGGAGCATGGACCTGAAAAGAGCACTCAGATAAGAAGGCGGTAAACCAGGCCAAGGCCTTGCCTTTGACCCCGATCTCCCCTAACCGTTGGAGAAGAGTCATGTGGGAGACCGTGTCAAAGGCCGCACTGAGGTCAAGTAGAAATAGTGCCGAAGTGCTACCCTCGTCTAGCGTGGCCCACAGCTGCTCTGTAACCGCCAGAAGAGCAGATTCCATACTGTGTCTAGATCGGAACCCGTTTTGCGAACTGTCTAGAATCTCATTTGCTTCCAAATATTTGATCAGAGTGATGTTAACATGGGACTCCATAATCTTGGCCAAATATGGGAGCAGAGAGATAGGCCGAAAGTTCTCCGGCAGCGATGTGTCTAGTGGGGGCTTTTTCAACAATGTAACGACCTTAGCATGCTTCCATGACTTAGGGATCTCTGTCGACAGGAGCGATCTATTAATGAGTTCCCTGCCCTCAACCATGAGACAGTCATAGAATTTCCTAAAGATGTCTGGTTTTATAGGATCGTCAGGAGAACCTGATTTAACCTTAGCTGTCAGGACCTCCAAGTCTTTAAGAGACATGGGTGGGAGATCTTGCAGGGAGTAAGGAAGGTCTATAGAGGTGGAGATCATTGGAGATTTCGAGGCCCCCCGCCTCAAGTCGAGTGCGTTATAGATGCATTCAACTTTATTAATGAAATACCTTGCTAGTGATTCACATGCGCCACTCCATCATCTTCTCCAGCCTCACGCTAGTACGCACTCATAGTGGAGCATTCACTAACCTTTTGAGAAACCATGTAAGGGCACTGTGTGGGAACAAGAGTGATCTATGCAATGAATGCTCAGAGAGCCTTGCGTAATAATGAAGTCCTACTCAAGTGTGATTTATACATTTTGCAAGTTCATCTGCAATCACTAATTTACAAGAAAACAGTTTAGCTGGTGGCAAGAAAGAACAATAGTGCAAGGTGAAGGCGCAGATGACGCTGCGAGCAATGGTTGGGCTGACAATATGTGCATATATAAGTTGATACATTCAATTTGTTAATGGACCCTGCAGTGCTGAATTATTTCTCAGCACATCTGCAAGGTTTAAGAGATGTTCCTCTGATTTGAAAACCTGGGGTCTGGTGCACATTTCTCTACATGACACAGGTCCGGTCTACCTTTCAAAATGTTTCACCCCATATTGCCTAGCGTTGGCCTCCCTCAACCATCTCATTTTAC
Organism: Calotriton arnoldi; assembly: GCA_963921515.1. Lineage (NCBI taxonomy): Eukaryota > Metazoa > Chordata > Amphibia > Caudata > Salamandridae > Calotriton > Calotriton arnoldi. Next base: position 381,134 of record CAWUFW010013487.1, read on the forward strand.
ACCCATTTAAATTAAAATGGATTAAAATGGTTTGGAAGAAAATCTCTGCAGCGTCAATATTACTCCCTATGAAGCTTCCTCCCAGGATGACATTGGAATGATCTTAACATCAGCTCCTTTCAGTATCTGAGCAGATACCTCTTGCTCCAAGCATTTAATCCTGAATGACTCTGTCACCCCACTTGCCATTCCCCCCGTTTCTGGAGGTACCCAGTACTCTTTTGCGTATATATATATATATATATATATATATATATATATATATATATATATATTCACTGAAAAAACCACAGGTTTCAGGGACCTTATAGTTAGAAATTAGCATTTAAAAAACCTTTGAAAATCACTGAAAAAACCATAGGTTTCAGGGACGTTATAGTCAGAAATTAGCATTTAAAAAACCTTTGAAATTCACTGAAAAAACCATAGGTTTCAGGGACGTTATAGTTAGAAATTAGTATTTAAAAAACCTTTGAAATTCACTGAAAAACCCATAGGTTTCAGGGACGTTATAGTTAGTTGGACATTTCACTCGTACAAAACCAGAGAAATTCGTCCGTTATAGTTAGTTCAGCTAACTATAACTCGCGCCCCCGCAATGCACTCCTGATGACGTCACATATTACATCATTCATGACATGGTCAGTGACATCACTGATGGCATCTCAAATAACATCACTGATGACATCACTGATGACATCATCCATGTGATAATCTGATGCACCTCCTCATACCCTACCACATCAGTCAACTCTGCATCGGGGAAGCAGCAGCTTTGACATTTACTTTGCCTACGTTGGTGGATGCTTTTGTGTGCAGCTGCAATACTGCTGAACAAATGTTCTCAAAAGAAACATCCTATCTGTCTTTCTGAATGAAAGGAAATTAGCAACATCTACTTTCCAATGCACCTCTCATCCACCGTCGAAGAGCTTGGAATCCTGACCTACACCTTTCTTCTGTTTGCAAGAAAGGTTGATGGGAAATGACTGACTCAGCAATCGTAAAGAGCATGGTAACCGACTGAGGGACAGGGGCAATATTTTTTAGAGCAGCGCAGCAAAATAATTAACGTTGCACAAAACTTTATAAATCTGCCTCTTAGCCCATTGCCTTATTCTATTATTGTCAGCTCTGTATCATGAAAGGTGACGAAAATGTATAATTCATATATGTAGCGGTGCTGGTGAGACAAGTGCTTTGACAAATATGCATCTTAGTCCAGATCATAAAATATTTCGAATTTTTTATTGGATAAATGCTGTTACTTGTCTTTGGCAATGATACATTTTGCCTCTGTATAATTGAACAGATTTGCAGAGGTGATAATGTATGCCAAAATATGCGTGCATTTTGCGGTATTTGTTTTTGTTATGGTGTTGATATGTAAAGTTATTTTTGTGTTGTGTTTTGGGGACTCCTCATTGCTTCGTGTAATTGTTCTGCTGCGGTTGCTGCTTTATGTTTTGTGGTGTTGTGCCATGTTATGCGTTGGTTGTGTTGCTATTTTGCCTTGTGTTATGTTATTGTTTTTGGTTCTGTAACTAAGCATGCAAAATTGTGAGTGAACGATGACAACTAACATCCACAAGAGAAAACAACATGAGTACGTAGTAATAGAAATAAGGGAACGTTTGGAAACAATGGATTGGCATATAATTTAATGTGGAAAGATTTAGTGTACTTTTGTGAAATAAAATAGTTCTTCTGGCATTCCAATGTAAGCACTCCAGAGGAAACAGAGTGATACATCACAAAGCTAATAGCATGAGATAATAGAGAATTACGCCTTTGAGGGGGGTCAAAGCCAAATGAAACTATATTTTATAGAATTGTTAATACGTCTTGAAGACAGTTATCCTGTAAAGTCAGACTTAAAATCTGATCGAATGGATTACCTGCTTGCTTACTTCCAATCCCTGACACGGAGTTCCAATCCTGACTTGTGCACATCATCAAAACAAAATTGGCTGATTCTGGGTAACACATAGGGGACAATTACAATTCAGTCGGAGTGGAATCCCTTTGTAGGATACCACTTTGGGGCATCACAACGCCAGGTCAGAATTTACCGGCTTGAAAAGCCAGCGAGTGAAGTTGTGTGCAGTCTTACTAGTGGATGATAGCAAAGGCCAGCCCCCGATTCCCTACTTCAGGATGGGAAGAGCTTGCTACACTTTCACCCAGTTGACCCACAGTCTGTCCTTCCATGATACCTTGCTTATGCACTACTCATGCATCTCGCAGTCACTACTAATATATACTGCCATACTGTGTGGAGTGGAATTATCTCTGGTATTGAGAAAACCGTGTGGTCGGGAATTGATAATTTTGGGTCAGCATGACTGTTCTCCATTCTGGATTCAATAACTCGTAATTGCATGTGCAGGGGTGATATTAACTGGTGCAATTGGTGATTCCGGGCCCAGAAATATTGGCACTGCTGCTTTGTGAAACTCTTAATCTGCTTGGTCCATGTGTACAGAATTTAGGGGTTGCAAGTTCCTAATTGCGATTCAATGCGAATCACAATTAGGAAATCACAATTCATAATGTAAAAAAATTTACAAGTTGGAAATAGAGATTCCTAGTCGGGTCACAATAGACCTACCTCATTAATATTAATGAGGTAGGTCACAATTTGCCACCCATTAGGAATTGCAGCCATCACAGGGATGGTGGCGTGCAGGGGTCAGCAGAATTGTTGATTTTTAATAAAGCAATCTTTTATTTTTAAAATGCAGTCCATTTTCATTAAAGGAAAACAGGATGCATTTAAAAAGAAAATAATTAAACATTTAAGTTTTATTTTTTTGTGAGGCAGTGGTCTGTGGGACCACTGTCTGCTCTTAAACAATATTTTTTTCAACATTCACAAAGGGAAAGGGGTCCCCTAGGGACCCCTTTCCAGTGGCGGCTCCTCCGCTAAGGTGGAGGAGCGTCGCTCCACTGACGGAAAGCAGCAAAAGAAAGGAAAAAATAAAATGATAATAACCGAATGTTATTATCATTTTATTTTGTTCTCCTGCTGTGGCAGTGCGTGAGGGGGCGGGGAAGAGCTGCAGGGGAGGAGTGGTAGAACACTCCTGTGCGGAATGACTGTTTGGTTGGCTCTCTCGGACTGCCCAAAACAGTCATGCGCACGTTCCGCCTTTTCCATGCAGGCTGCATTACAGCCTGCATGGAGAACATGCCCACCCCTACAGCCCCTGGCTGAGTGCTGTGTCATGGCGCTCAGACCAATCACAACGCTGCATTGCAGCGTTGTGATTGGCTTAGGGGTGTGAGCCTGACTGCTTGCTTCCTCTTCTGCCCTGGAGTCGGACACAGGCAAGCAGAAGAGAACACACGGGAGCCCATGGGAAGGTAAGTGTCTTTATTTATTATTTATTTCAATTCATCCCACAATTCGAAGAGCTTGGAATTCACACCCCCCGCCCCTGTGTGCCCACCCCCCCACACGCGAGCCGTGCTGGCCATCCTTGCACCTTCCCATTTACAAATGGTTACCACCATCCTTGAAGTGTTGGTAAAAAATGAATGCTTTCGAGCCTAATTCGGTCACAAAACATTCATGCACAGCACTACAATTCGAAGTCCTAAACATGTCCCTTCCAAGTACCGAATCAATAAACACAAATTGAGAAAAAAGGTTTTGTATATATGGACCCAAGTACCTTTAATTGAATATACCTGTGCAATGTGTAAATATATGATGTAAAACAATTACTTCATTCCAATGACAGGTATCGGTTTCAAACCCCACTTTATGAAATCCTGATTTATGTTGCCTGGCTTTAACTGGACAATACCTATACACATCCAAAAAATACTGTTCGGTCTGCTATATATCATGTTTGACATGGTCTTGTTGCCAAATAAAATGCTCTCTGTAAAGTTGTCCCCTTATCTCAGAGCTAGCTTTGCCCACTTTCAAATGCAACAGTTAAATAAATGACTGCTTATTACGCCCGGAGGATCGCAGAATTTAAACCCGCATTTAGGATGGTCTCCTGTTTGTATTATTTCGATAAATTCCATAAACACCCATTTGAACTCACAGCAAACCCTTCCATCACTACCTTCCAGAAAATATATGTACTGATGACTAAAGATCAGCTGCTAGACCCCCTGCTTCCATCCCCATTCCTACAGCTCTGCATTAAAGTGGTGCATTTTTTCTGCATACCTCCTGGCAGCCTTGCCGTTCAATTAGACAACAACTCATTAAAAAAATAAAGATACCTTAACTTTGGTTTATTATCAGAGTATAAACAACCAATATAATGATTCCCCAGTAAATCAAAAGCATTAGTTCTTCCCTAATAGAGGGCTGCAAAACGTCATGCTTTCAGTTTCTCACTTATAGTTCAATGATGTGCGTGATCAGTGTGTCATGGATTAAGGGCTTTCCTTATCTTGTGGCTACACTTGTGCCGTTACCTCAAGATGAAACAGAGACGATGGGCTGTGATGTATGAAAGGTATTTTCCGCCACACAAAGTCTGTGCTGCAAAGTGACGGAATGGAGAAGGGAAAAGCAAAAATTGCAGTGTATTAAAATGATAATTCAAGTCTCCTATGATTTTAGACCTATGATATCAAATTCTTCTTCCAGGTTGGTCTCAAGGACAAAGTGGCATCATAGGGACGTTCCTCACATTCAAATGAAAATGTAAAATGACTCGAAACTGCTCCTGCTGTGACACAAAATTGAAATAGATACCACTGCTGTATGTGTGGGAGCCGTGGCCAACTTGCAGACCCGACGGGATCTCAAGGACCCTTTTCCTGGCATTGAGGCTCCTGTTTATTTAAGGGACAAGGGCAGGGCCGGACTGGGAACACAAACCGGGCCTGGCAATTGAGTTGGACAGGCCACGGAGGAGGGGGGGGGGGAGAGGATGGGTGCACGTGGAAAACACTGCAGCTGATTTTGTTACAGGAGGCCGATATTGCTATGCTGCAAAACTGGCCCACCCGGTAACAAAAATGGCCCCCACCCTGGCAGCGCACCGGGGAAACGCCTGGTGCCCAATACGGTCAGTCCAACCCTGGACAAGGGGACAGACGTATATGTATACAGGTCGCAAAATCTAGGGTGCAATTTGATACCAGTATTTTTGTGACCAATACAGAATTTTTCAAACTGACTTATGTGGGAATAGGTTGGTTTCTAAAATTCCGAATCAGAGTGGGTCCAATCTACCTAGTTAGTATCCATTAGTTAGTTCACAAATTGCAACTTACTTCAATTGGATATAAACACGGGCATTGAGGCCGGCAAGGATCATCAGACCACTATAACTGAGCTTGCTTTTAAATAAAGTTTCTCTTTTTTTAAACCAGCCCAATTTCCTTAAAAGAAACCGGGATGAATTTAAAAAAAAGTTGCTTTTTTAAATAGTTCTCTGAAAGTTGGCAGTGGGGAGGTGGACTAATTCTTACTCCCACAGAAACTTTATCAACTTTTTACAAAGGAGAGGGGTCCAAAAGGGAGCCTTTCCCTTTTACAAATAAGTTACTACCCCAACGTGGGAGTCTGTAAAACTTCAATGGTTTGTGACTGGAATTACAACCCCAAACCCTTGATACATAGGTTACTGAATCGTAATGTGGAAGGGGGACTTACAACACAAGCCTTCCAAATTGCTCTTCGCTAACTATTAAGAGTCCCATTTTAGGAGTTGGTAAAGGTTTACAACTCCAAAAATGGGATTTTTTACATAGTAAAAAGTTAATTTGCAGAGAAACAGCGTTTGTGATCGCAAAATAGGTTAGTCCATCTGGGCCAAATTTATCAAGACCGGCAGTATGAGAACGTAGAGGAAGCAGCCTTCATATTTGTAATTGCCTCTGGGCTGCAAGGATTCTCAAAACGATTCATGCATTATCAATATTGACATGAAATAATTTCTGCAAATCCTTATGACCAGTCTCTTTGAACTATGCAGGATTGATACAGCTGGCACAGCATGCAATTTAACAAGGTCACATCACAGACCCCTAAATGCAGCCTCAACAATGATGCCATTGGCCCATTATGGTGTATATTTTAAAGTATGATCAACATATTTAACTATACCACTAACCATGGTAGATTAAACTAGGTTTACTAATATCTTTGTCATTATTTTTTCCCTTACCTTATCTCTCTGATCTGATTTAATCATGTTTAACATATAAACTTAAGAGAAGTAAAAAAAAAAAACTGCCCGCCCTCACCAAAATGGAAGATCTTCACTTAGTGTGATTCCAGTGTTTACAGCGGTATTCATTTACTATTAAAATATAGTATTTATTTAGTATGCATGAAGACTATGTAGTATGCCCACAAGCCGAAATTTGCAAATGAGGGAATACTAGTTCTACTCAACTACCCTTCAAATACATGATGAACACTTCAATTGATTACTAAAAGAAGACTAGTAGTATTCTAGACGAATAGTATTTGAAGCTTAGTAGTATTCTGTTAGGGTTTATTTGCAGCTCTTGTGCTATTTCAAGAGCAAAATGAAGGCTAGTCTCATTGATTGTGACCACTGTTTGAAGACTAGTGGTATTCTTTGTGAGCAATATCTGAATACTAACGGCAATGATTGTGAAGACTCAAGTAAGACTAGCAGAATTTAAAGTGAATGTTAATTGAACACTATTGTGCTATTTCAAGAGCAAAATTAAGGCTAGTCTCATTTATTGTGACCGCTAATTGAAGATTAGTGGTATCTTTGTGAGCAATATCTGAAGACTAATGGCAATGACTGTCAAGAGTTAAGTAAGACTAGCAGAATTCAAATTGAATGTTAATTGAACACAAGTCGCATTAATTCTGATTAATTTATAGCAATTTTATTCATTTGGTTGCTTGCACAACGCTTCTTTTCATGATGGCTTTTGGACAAAAGTTTATGTGTTACATATCTTGGGAGTCAATGATTCTAATACGCCTGTTACAAACTCATTAGTCATGCATTTAGTAAGCATTTTATAATTGTGGTATGTGAGAAGACCGGAGCAAGAGATCGTAGCAAAAGCACAAAGCAAAGGAGCCAACCCAGACATACACAGGATTGTACCAGGAGACCCCTCCTCCTGCAAGTAGAGAGCCAGTTGAATTGTCGAGAACCTGACTGAATTCCCACTTGGTCCATGACAAGACAGGATCACCACCGTTTGTTTTCAAGTTACCCAAAATGAGCAATTGTGCAAAATTCAATTAGTTGTCAGATAAAAAAGTAATTGTTCTAATTCCTCCTGTGTTGGTTCTCCACCAGACTCCATTAATGTTAGAACTTATAAAAACAATTCACTAAACACGTTTGTACAAGGCATTTATGGCATTGACTTTTAAATTTTTTTAAAGGAAATGCAGTTGATCACAAAAGTGTGTGATATGACATTTCAATGATATTTGCCACTCAGCCTTTTATCCTGAGGTTGATAAAATGAGTACCATTGAGTTGGGTAACAATAAACATCTATTAATCAGCAACAAGATACCTTTTCGTTGAACGTGTGCATTACAAATGTACATGTTATAGGGTAAACACCAGTTAAAACTTAAAAATAATTGAACCATTGGTGCCAGATAATCTGCGATTGGCCCATTCAAAGTGGAAGGGTGGACCCTGATTGGCTGGCCACAAAAATGAGAATGTTGGGTCAGCCATCTCAATCCTCTAATCCTGAAGGGGGAAAAAAAACATGAAAGGCCACATAGGGGTCAGGATAGGCATGCCTTTGCCTTTGGGACACCCCACTTTAATTCAAAACAGGTAAAAACAGAAAATAAGAAGATTGGGTCGCAGGTATCCCGGTATCAGTGCCTGGTACTAGGGTACCCAGCGCAGTAGCCACTGTGGTACCAATAAAACATTAAAAAATAAAATACAAAACCCTACGGCCAATCACCACTTTGCACATGTGAAAGACATGCACCATCATATCATGGAAGCCAACAACAGGACAGGAATTCCTACCATTATACCCAACCCAGCATTTTACCAGAGGTAGCCAACATATCATGCGTGCTCACATATGGTCAAGAATGACCCTTTTTGTGACTGTGCCAAAGTTTTCCAAAGGTTGGGTATCATGCAATGGTTGCCTAGTTGCCAAGGAAAACCATTATGTGAGGGTCAGCATATCACCAGTGTTGGCAATGGGAGCAACACTACTCCCTCAGGCACTCACAGAGACTTAAATGTTTTTCTAGATTACCTTTTACTGCTGTCACAACGCCAAATGGTGCTCCAGGCTGCCTTGCTTTTCCCCTCACATAGACAGCAGCAGTTCCACGATTAGTACTCCTGGGAGAAGTGGACGTGAGTCCTTTGGGTAGACTGCAGGAGACAACTGGGAGAGAATGACACGGCCTGGGGGAGGGTTTGAAACAGGAGAGCATGAGAGCAGCAAGCAGGAGCGGGAGTGCATGGATAACTGGATACTGCAGTGGTGAGAGACCTTGCTATGTGAAAACTGTAGGTGTGAATGAAAGCATGAGTGACTCCACACCCGTGTAAACATTTACAATCTTTATGATAGGACCATCAGGAAGAATGAAGTAAATGAGAATGCTAGCAGCTGAGGGACAGTATGAGTTAGCATACACAAATCTTTTATTGGTTCATCTATTTAAACTCAATAATATTTGGTGTTAGAACTTTCTATGTAGAAGCCTCTACTCCAGTGGTGGCTGCTTTCAATAGAAAGTGGTAGGGCAGCGGATATTTAAAAAAAGAAAAAGGACTTACCTGCCGCTGTCCAGCTTCTTCCACGAGCGCAGTCCAGCTCCCAGACTGCACACCCAATCCCGAAGCTGCTCTCATGCTATTACCCAGCATGACAGCATCACCAGGATTGGCCTGAGCGGACTGGTTTAACGCTCACTAAGGCATATGAGTCTGTGGCTTTTCTCTACCTGGAAATACAACACAGCTGGCTTAGAGAAATGTAAGTGTGCATGTTGGTTTGGCCGTCCTAGGTTGGCCGGCCAAACCAACAAGTGAACTAACAGTGCCCACCACTCCTCCTCCCTGCTATTGTCCCTAGAGGATGGCCCTGCTGTAGACTCGGGCCACTTGGGCTAGCCAAGGAAAAATAAAATGATAAATTGTTTTATTATCATTTTATTGTTCGTCTGCTGGCTTTTAGCAGTGGGGGGGGCGACGCTCCTTTGCCACTACGGAGGAGCCGTCGCTGCTCTACTCTCTACCCTCCCAACCCCACCACCTTCAAACCTTACCAGGAGAAAAGACAGAGGTGAAGACTAGGTTGTGTTTGAGAGATAGAGGAAGCTGGGAAGACTGGGAGTCTGGGTGTTTCTGTCAGGTTTCTTTGGCCTTGAATATTTATGTAGTTATGCCTCTATATATGATCTAACCTTAGGGTAAGAGCAAAAAAAGATCTGGTGGCATAGGATGTAAGTGGAGGAGGGATAGAAAATGGGAGAGAGAAGAACTATGAAAACAGTGGTCTGGATGGATGTTTCTTTGGGCATGCAGAGCAGGTGGTTACGAGCAATTTCTGAATTGAGCTATTTAGTACTGTGACTATGAGTGACACTTTCCCGCGAGCAAAATCAAGCAATGAAGATAAGGGAAACATATAAATATCAGAAATGACACCCTTTTGAGCAACGAGAAACTCATAGCTTATAAGTTTTCAGATTAACATTTCCATAGTATCATTTGTACATACAAGTGACATTCTACAAGCAAATGTATGACACGTGGAGCTTTTCCCTTCAGCTAACTAAAAGTTCCCAGTGGACTGACCTGTGCCACTGTCTGCCGACCATCCAACAAAATAAAATGAAACTACGACAGAAGGGCTCCATCGTCTAGGTGTAGCCAACCGTTTCTATGCCAGGGTGTTTGCACATTCCTAAAACCCATAGCAAGCATCCTAGTGCTAATAGGGCAGTAATGCTGCACAATAATGGCGCTAGAAGGATGAATAACTGGATGCGTAATGGACTCCTTATAGCATAAATGAGGCCTGGGTGGGGGATGTGATACTTGGGCAGGTGGGTAGGTAGCTGAATAAATGGATGCATGTGAGAAGCGATGAAAAAAGTAGGCATGTCTGCGTGTGTGTATGAGTAGATGAATGAATGAACAGAGACATGGGGAGTTGGATAGATAGGTGTGGAGGCGAGTGAATTGAGTGAAAAACGAATGGATGCATATGTCAGCTTATAATTAAACATTGGGATAGAAGGATAGTTGAAGCAGGTGATCTGTCAATGGAACGGTGGTCGAGCAAGGAATGGATGCACGAGTAGAGTCCGTCATAGTTATAGCAATACATGAGTTCTCCCCACGAATTCATCATTCAATCCGTGCTCCAACCATCCCAGTCAACCATCCATACATGCATGCATCCATCCACCCCTCTCACATCCATCTATCCCTCTCCATCCATCTCCAACCCAGCATCCATCCATCCCCATTAACATGTACACTAGCCCCCGTGGGTCATTTCTAGGTGATATTCTCTCAGAGCAAGTCAATATTTCATTTCTGTGTGATCCTGCGGGTAGCCGACGAAAATTATCACGGTTCCTGTGATCAACATGCTCCTAGTGCACGCAACCAATTTTGTCAGCCATAGTAAGAGAGATTGGAATGACAACAGCTCTTCCAGGTGAGTAAACCCCACTTTCTTATGAACAATAGAGGATGATGATGAAGAGGAAGTACACAGAAGATGCATAGAGGAACATAGATAACACAATTGGGTTATGATCACTTACTGCAGTTTGTTTTACCACAAAATTGGGAACTAGATGGCTAGCAGTGTGCACTTCTACTAACAAACATATTGGTCTGTTGATTGCATGAGGCATTATAGTCTTTCAAAAACAGCAGATCGTATTTGTTATGAGTATCACTTCCCATCAAGTCCTTCATGCCAGGGCACAGTTACACACTCCTTGCCAGTAGCATGTCTGTGCCATGTGATTATGAATAATGAATGTATCTTGGTGACACCACTTTTATGTGCATCATTATTATTTGATCATTTATTGTAACCATGGTGGCAGTGGTAGGCATCACCTTATGTGTATTACTGTACAGCTGTGCTTGTTCATTTATGGTAACCCTGGTGGCTGTAGTGGGCACCACTTTATGTGTATTACTGTACATCTGTGCTTTTAACCCTGGTGGCCGTGGTAGGTATTCAGCAGAACCTCTACACGAACTGCATGATGACATGCTAATCGCCACATGGGTTCAGCCTTAGAACAGTGTTAGCACATGGACTCGTGCAAACTGCCAGAATTACCTCACGTGCAAATTACCAAAATTAGCAACATGCTTGATTTCAGACCACCACGTCCCTTCACTCACGACTGCAGTTATTTTCACTGCGTTGTGAAGGAACTCATTGCATTAGCCTCGTTAGATCTTCAGCAGCACTTATCCTTGCTCCTGTCGGCACCCTCCTTGCTCCTGCCATCTATGCTGAGTGCTTTGACGAGCTTGTTACTTGTACATCACTTACTCGAGATGCAGTCATTGATGACTAATACAGACCCCCATATTCAAAAATATTGTTTAGCCAATTTTAATAGCAAAAAATGGAATATATATTAATTATATATACTGCCCATTTTATTATAAAATTGTTTCATGGGTACTTTGTATTTTAGTAAAAGCATGTATTTTAATGAGCATTAAAGAACATCGTGAAAACTATGTTAGACGCAACACTGCCTCTTTTGTTGTTTAACCAACCTTGCATTAAAAGCAGTTTTTAAAAACGTTTTTACAGGTCGAAACTTCAACAATCTCCCTACTTTCTTGTACTCACAACTTCACAATAAGGTGAGCATCTATGATCTTAAGTCATTGCAGTTTTATGTAATGTTATAACGTTGTAGAGCAGGATGCAGTTTAAACATATTGCTCACGTGCCGTACTGAGTATGCGCTGTCTCTACAGCTATATAACGACATATTTTAATTTTCCTTTTTACCTAACCTGCGGTGTGTGCGAAATCTGCTTAACAGTGGGGACATCTAAGAACGGGCATGGTTGGCATGGCATGTTTGATTGAAAACGTGTGGGTTCCGATAAAATTGATACTACACAATGAGCTTCTGGGGCGGGGGGGGCACATGCAACGAGCCCAGGAGCACGGTATTCGCAGCTGATTCCCCCTTCCTCATGTCTTCTCTTCTCCTGTATAATCCTCTATTTGATGTGAATTATGCAAGTCGAGACGAGGCGCTGGACACTGAATATTTTATAAAGTATGCATTGCTGCTGTGCTTGAAAATTCTGCTGAAGACATTAGACTCCCAAAGTGAGGCACTGACGAAGGCTATGTGCAGCCTTCAATGTGAGCACCGAAACCCTTTGGGTCCTTGTCAGGGGTATGAGGTGCTATTCAAATAGTACCTTATAACACAGTACAAGGGTTTTTTGCATGTCACAACCTACTTAGAACATGAGGGCCAAGAAGGTGTATTCTAGCTCTAGCATTGATGCACTTTTTTAATTACTTTGTGTAGCTGTTACATAAGGAAAGGGGGGGCCGCTCGGCCCCCCCGCACGTATGGCGGGGCGCCGGCCCCCTCCTCCCCCTGCACTCTCGGTGCTGGGGCGTGCCCCTCCGCCACGTCTTGATGACGCGGCGGGCGCGCCCCACCGACGATTGGTGCTGGCTCCTGCATTGACCCGGAAGCAATCTAATTGCTTCCAGGTCAAAGGAGGGGAGCCAGAGTGGGCGGACCAGTTGTAACTGGTCTGCCCCCAGAGGGGTTAAAAGGCCGGGGGAGCGCGGGAGGCACCCTCTTGTTCCCGCACTCCCCAGGCTTGCCCCGCGCCTTGTCAAGCCGCAGAATAATCTTTCCCACCCACCAGCCCCTGAAGCAGACTCTTGTGTTTGTGTGTTGATTGTATCATTTTAGGTTCATTTTCACTGTAGTTGTGAGTTGGTGTGAGTTTTTTCCTTAGGCCTTTTTTCCCGTTTACAGGCTGTAGTATCAAGTTATGGTTGCACAGTAAGGTTTTGTGTGAACTTTGTCCTTAGGCCTTTTTTCCCGTTTGCAGGTAACATAATTGTCGTATTTATTGATAGTCCTTGGTCAGGCGGTAAGGTCATGATCGGTGAGCAGTCAATTTAAGGTCCTTAGGGGGCGTCACCATTCTTGAATGGGGTCGCCCAGGGGAGGGGCAAGTGGTCTCTCCCAGAACTCCAGGGGCGGTACATCCGCTTGGTTGGATGGGTGCGGGGGAGGGGGAGTCACGCTTTCTTTGGGCTGGTTAGCCACCCCGCACGTGCACGATGACGTCATTAAACGGCGCAGAGTGCAAGGGCCCCCTCTTGGTTAATGGAGTTCATGGAGCGTACGGGGGTAACCGGGAGGGGAAGTACCCTCTCGGTAAACGGGCCCTCAGCGCATGCGCACTCATACGTGAGGGCGTAGCTGGTTAATAAGGATTTGACACCGGTTAGCGACCTTGCCGTAGGCCCAAAACTAGGATATGCAGAAAAGTAATAAGTATGATGTTAGATTCGGTTAGGAAACACGCTGTATTAGACATTTGTTAAGGTTAGCCATTGATACCTGTCTACATTGATTGTAATCTAATGTCTAATTTTTCTGCATAAAATGCTTGTGTAAATATTGTTTATTTCAAATTTTAATTTGTTTTCATGTTTTAATAAATACGGCCGGGGGGTCGCGAGACCCCCCGCCTTCCAAAGAAAACTCCTCTCATGTCTAATTGCTTTAATTGTTTAACTGTGGTAGTGCGCAAGACAGGGAGGGGGATAGTCGGTAGTCCCTGACCATATAGAAGGACCCTATACCGGCGGCCAGGATTACGTTACTCGCTCATGGCATTGTATATCAGTGACAACTTGCTTGACATGAACCCTAATTTCCAATGTGCTCTAACAGTAATAGTGAGTTTGGAATCAATGGAGAGACATTTATATGGACTCACGGCAACATTCTTCCATGTCTCCAGCCCTCGGAAGAAAGTCTCCTCATCGCTTGCACTGCGCCGCCCTCGAGTTCCCACATTACCTGAAAAGGAAGTGCAAGGCCAATCAGACCTCTAAACTCGGACAAGATCACGCTCAAAGTGCTGAGGCTGCTCGTTACCAAGACAAGGTAAAAGGCTAGCCTTATTACATTGCGCAAAAGGATGTTAGTGCAAGCAGCACTTGGGTTATTATTTATTTCCCGGACAGCATACTTTTGAACTAAATGATTGAGTCGCTTCAACTACAGAGTCCGCGAAAGCAAAGCTGACCCAGCCTGGTCTGCGCGATCGAAACCACCTCCTGGCTAGAAGATGAGATGGATTTTAAACACGTAAACACCAGAGCAGAGCAGCAACTGCACAGTGTAGTAAAATAATACAGAGAGAGGAAATCGCCATTCCCCATGGATTCACTGCCTCACTCACCTCGGCCATCGCGTCTCTCCCATCTCTCCTACACCAATTCCCATCCTGCCGGACGTACTTGATTTAAAACCTGCACATTTCTTCCTTTTTATCTCAAAAGAGACACAAAGAGAATAAGAGTATAATTCCTCCGGTTTTAGCTCCATTCTCGCAGCTTCAAATTTCCCTCGTTTTCAGCTCCATGTAGAACAAAGGCCAGCGAGCTGTCGGCTAGCCAGTGCTGCTTGTTTGGACACCAATTGCCGTGACTGATTGGCCGAAACAGCCTGGGAGACGGAGACAGAGCTACAAGGTTGGTTGCAGTATAGCCCTTATCCAGTTTATTTTAACAAACTTTATTGAACACATGAGAGTAACAAGAAGACGGTAAAACTAATTTATTCAAACGTAGCGAAAAACTAAACTTATCATTTAAAAGAATAATAGAAGAATGTCGGCTCGGAGTCTGGAAATGAGAAGATCTGACTTAGAAGGGTGCAAGGGTGTATTATAATGTTCAATGGTGCGCGGCTGCTTACAATACTTATACAATAAGGAGGGATGTGGCGAAACGGCCAGGTTCTAGGTTTCCAGTCTCGGATCAGCATCCTGTGATTTTGGGCAAATTACCTAATCACGCCGTGTATACAAAAATGAACGTGTTCATGAGTTACCGGTGCTTTTGTAAATCCCTCAAATACCTTTGGGTTGACTCAGGAGAACCAGGTCAGCAGAGCTGCTCTAGAGCCTAAGAACCAGGACAGCAGAGCTGCTCTAGAGCCAGAGAACCAGGTCAGCAGAGCTGCTTTAGAGGGAGAGAACCAGGTCAGCAGAGCTGCTTTAGAGCCAGAGAACCAGGTCAGCAGAGCTGCTCTAGAGCCTAAGAACCAGGTCAGCAGAGCTGCTCTAGAGGCAGAGAACCAGGTCAGCAGAGCTGCTGTAGAGCCAGAGAAATCAGGTCAGCAGAGCTGCTTTAGAGGGAGAGAACCAGGTCAGCAGAGCTGCTTTAGAGCCAGAGAACCAGGTCAGCAGAGCTGCTTTAGAGCCAGAGAACCAGGTCAGCAGAGCTGCTTTAGAGCCAGAGAACCAGGTCAGCAGAGCTGTTGTAGAGCCAGAGAACCAGGTCAGCAGAGCTGCTCTAGAGCCTAAGAACCAGGTCAGCAGAGCTGCTCTAGAGCCAGAGAACCAGGTCAGCAGAGCTGCTCTAGAGCCAGAGAACTAGGTCAGCAGAGCTGCTTTAGAGGGAGAGAACCAGGTCAGCAGAGCTGCTTTAGAGCCAGAGAACCAGGTCAGCAGAGCTGCTTTAGAGCCAGAGAACCAGGTCAGCAGAGCTGCTCTAGAGCCAGACAACCAGGTCAGCAGAGCTGCTTTAGAGCCATAGAACCAGGTCAGCAGAGCTGCTTTAGCGCCAAAGAACAAGGTCAGCAGAGCCGTTGTAGAGCCAGAGAACCAGGTCAGCAGAGCTGCTGTAGAGCCTAAGAACCAGGTCAGCAGAGCTTCTCTAGAGCCAGAGAACCAGGTCAGCAGAGCTGCTTTAGAGGGAGAGAACCAGGTCAGCAGAGCTGCTGTAGAGCCAGAGAAACCAGGTCAGCAGAGCTGCTTTAGAGCCAGAGAACCAGGTCAGCAGAGCTGCTTTAGAGCCAGAGAACCAGGTCAGCAGAGCTGCTTTAGAGCCAGAGAACCAGGTCAGCAGAGCTGCTTTAGAGCCAGAGAACCAGGTCAGCAGAGCTGCTCTAGAGCCTAAGAACCAGGTCAGCAGAGCTGCTCTAGAGGCAGAGAACCAGGTCAGCAGAGCTGCTGTAGAGCCAGAGAAACCAGGTCAGCAGAGCTGCTTTAGAGGGAGAGAACCAGGTCAGCAGAGCTGCTTTAGAGCCATAGAACCAGGTCAGCAGAGCTGCTTTAGAGCCAGAGAACAAGGTCAGCAGAGCCGTTGTAGAGCCAGAGAACCAGGTCAGCAGAGCTGCTGTAGAGCCTAAGAACCAGGTCAGCAGAGCTGCTCTAGAGCCAGAGAACCAGGTCAGCAGAGCTGCTTTAGAGGGAGAGAACCAGGTCAGCAGAGCCGTTGTAGAGCCAAAGTAGCAGGGCAGCAGAGCCGTTGTAGAGCCATAGAACCAGGTCAGCAGAGCTGCTCTAGAGCCAGAGAACCAGGTAAGCAGATCTGCTGTAGAGCCAGAGAAACAAGGTCAGCAGAGCTGCTTTAGAGCCAGAGAAACCAGGTCAGCAGAGCTGCTCTAGAGGCAGAGAACCAGGTCAGCAGAGCTGCTGTAGAGCCAGAGAAACCAGGTCAGCAGAGCTGCTTTAGAGGGAGAGAACCAGGCCAGCAGAGCTGCTTTAGAGCCAGAGAACCAGGTCAGCAGAGCTGCTTTAGAGCCAGAGAACCAGGTCAGCAGAGCGGCTCTAGAGCCCGAGAACCATGTCAGCAGAGCTGCTCTAGAGGCAGAGAACCAGGTCAGCAGAGCTGCTGTAGAGCCAGAGAAACCAGGTCAGAAGAGCTGCTTTAGAGGGAGTGAACCAAGTCAGCAGAGCTGCTTTAGGGCCAGAGAACCAGGTCAGCAGAGCTGCTCTAGAGCCAGAGAACCAGGTCAGCAGAGCTGCTCTAGAGCCTAAGAACCAGGTCATCAGAGCTGCTCTAGAGCCAGAGAACCAGGTCAGCAGAGCTGCTTTAGAGGGAGAGAACCAGGTCAGCAGAGCTGCTTTAGAGCCAGAGTACCAGGTCAGCAGAGCTGCTTTAGAGCCAGAGAACCAGGTCAGCAGAGCTGCTTTAGAGCCAGAGAACCAGGTCAGCAGAGCTGCTCTAGAGCCTAAGAACCAGGTCAGCAGAGCTGCTGTAGAGGCAGAGAACCAGGTCAGCAGAGCTGCTGTAGAGCCAGAGAAACCAGGTCAGCAGAGCTGCTTTAGAGGGAGAGAACCAGGTCAGCAGAGCTGCTTTAGAGCCAGAGAACCAGGTCAGCAGAGCTGCTCTAGAGCCAGAGAACTAGGTCAGCAGAGCTGCTTTAGAGGGAGAGAACCAGGTCAGCAGAGCTGCTTTAGAGCCAGAGAACCAGGTCAGCAGAGCTGCTCTAGAGCCAGAGAACCAGGTCAGCAGAGCTGCTTTAGAGCCTTAGAACCAGGTCAGCAGAGCTGCTGTAGAGCCATAGAACCAGGTCAGCAGAGCTGCTGTAGAGCCAGAGAACCAGGTCAGCAGAGCCGTTGTAGAGCCAGAGAACCAGGTCAGCAGAGCTGCTTTAGAGCCAGAGAACCAGGTCAACAGAGCCGCTGTAGAGCCAGAGAACCAGGTCAGCAGAGCTGCTTTAGAGCCAGAGAACCAGGTCAGCAGATACGTTGTAGAGCCAGAGAACCAGGTCAGCAAAGCTGCTTTAGAGCCAGAGAAACAGGACATTGGGGCTCAAGTCTCCTGCCTGAGGTCTACTACATTTATTGTAATTTAAAACTTCAGGTATGAAAATGCAAAGTTGTGTGAGCTATTAGCCTTACACTGGCTGAACAACTGCCTCCTACCATAGGACTGTTACGAGTGTCTACAAATCTAAGATTGTATTTTTTTGTGAACGCTGCATCGCCAAATGCGATGCAGTGCGCGCAACGAAATTCGTTTTATTTATTTAAATGTTTACTTACCTGTATTCAGCCGTAATCCGTGGTTTACTACCCCCCACCCTGCCCCTCCCCCGCCCCACATCACCGCCCGGCCGGCACTCCTACCACGGACCGCTACTGCCTAAAACACTACCCTACACTACAAAAACACCACAACACTACCCTAAACCCTAAAACACTACACCCAGCACGACCCTCCCCTGACCCCCAGTCCGGTCCCCACACTCAAACACTACCCTGCACGGCCCCCCAGCACTACCCTAAACCCTAAAACATTACCCTACACTACACAAACACCACAACACTACCCTAAACCCTAAAACACTACCCCCAGCACGACCCTCCCCGACCCCCAGTCCGGTCCCCACACTCAAACACTACCCTGCACAACCCCCCAGCACTACCCTAAACCCTAAAACACTACCCTACACTACACAAACACCACAACACTACCCTAAACCCTAAAACACTACCCCCAGCACGACCCCGACCCCCAGTCCGGTTCCCACACTTAACCACTACCCTGCACGACCCCCCACCACTACCCTAAACCCTAATACACTACCCTACACTACACAAACACCACAACAGTACCCTAAACCCTAAATCACTACCCCCAGCATGACCCCCCCGACCCCCAGTCCGGTCCCTACACTCAAACACTACCCTGCACGACCCCCCAGCACTACCCTAAACCCTAAAACACTACCCTACACTACACAAACACCACAACACTACCCTAAACCCTAAAACACTACCCCCAGCATGACCCCCCCGACCCCCAGTCCGGTCCCTACACTCAAACACTACCCTGCACGACCCCCCAGCACTACCCTAAACCCTAAAACACTACCCTACACTACACAAACACCACAACACTACCCTAAACCCTAAAACACTACCCCCAGAACGACCCTCCCACAACCCCCAGTCCGGTCCCTGCAGTCAATCGTTACCCTGCACGATCCCCCAGCACTACCCTAAACCATAAAACACTACCCTACACTACACAAACACCACAATATTAAAATAAATAAGGCATAAAAATAGTATAATAAATAAGGCACCGATCTACCATTCAGCATGCAGCTTGAATAGAATGTTAATAGTAGTCTGGGTAAAGTCCAGTAGTATTCAAATAGTTTGTATTCACTAAATGTTCTGCATTGTAAATGAAGACTATGCAATTACAAATAAGTATGTGCTTAGTATTCTGTTAGTATTCAAGAAGTACCACTCATATATCAGTAGTCTTCATGCACTAGCCTTCCCAAAAAGAACACTATTGAATACTAAAATTGGCATAAACTAGTCTTCGAATGCTATAAAAAGACAGGTTAACCACTAAATGTAGTATTCAACTTCGGTAAGGGCGGTGTCCTTTTACGAAAATATGCCAATCTTTGATTGTGTTTGAAATTCAAATTACAGGGCAACTTTAATTACTTCGACTATAAATTATTCTGATCCTGGCTATCTTGAATTTGCTATGAATACAGAAGATACTCATTCAAGGATTTCTGACTTCACATATAAGCAGGATTGATTGAAATGCGGTTTTTGTAGGCAATTTACTGAGTCTCTTTCTCTCTGTTTGCATCCCAGCGTGTGTGAGAGAACTGCAAAGCTTAGCAGAATGAGTATTTGCACACTGTACATATTTACTAAATGATGTCGAGACAGTGAAGTCAAATAAGTTAATGCGATGTGCCAAGCAGACTTTGGCAGAACTCTTTGTGCAAATTGGAAGGTTTATTCTGCCTGCTGCGGGATTTTAATAGACCTAAAGAAAAATTGCTTTCTTTTTTCTAATATATTGAAATGGACATTTATTCTGAAATGAAATTAAACATGTTTGAGTCCTAGCTGTCATGGGTGTTTATGTTTCACAGTAAGATTGTGGAAACTTGATAATTACTGATAACATGGTTATTTGTTCCGGGTTTATAATTGATAATATGACTTTGAATTCTTTATGGAGTAAAGCTACACATTATTATTCTACAGTTTTGACTACCCCTGATGAGCATGCTACTCCTGCACTCAAAGTTAGTGGTTAATCTACTGATTTTTTGGTTATTGGGATTAGTTATGCACTCTCAAGAAGCTCATCTCCTGTGTTTAATCAAATTTCTTTGGTTAAATCAATGCAATATATGTGTGATCACTAGTAAGGACTATTTATCATTTGGGAACCCCTCAAAGAAATACTTGTTAAGGGTTCAGATTTATTCGGATCCATGTATGGATTAGGAAAGGGGGGGGGCGCAATAGTTGATTGACGGATGAGAGCACCCGACCAGCTCCATGAAGACTTAGGGGCATATTAGCAAGGAAGTGGCGATGAGAGGCGTTAGCCTCCTTGGCTTAACCCCTCTCATAGCCACTTCGGAAACGCTAGGCTGCACCACATTCCCAATGATATGGTGCAGCCTGGCATTTCCCCCTGCGATGGCGCTAAGTCTCACGACTTGACGCCAACGCAGGCACCCTTGCACCAGAGTGCAAGGGTGTCTGCGAGCAGGGAGGTTTGTTTATGTACAGGAAGGTGTCCCTTCCTGTACATAAACAAACCTAAAATGCCATTTGTAACTTACATGTGTGCTGCTTCATGCAGCACACATGTAAGTTACAAAATGGCATTTTTAAAACAGGTTGTTTATGTACAGGAAGGGACACCTTCCTGTACATAAACAAACCTTGTCATTTTGCTTTTTCCATGTGCTGCACAAGGCAGCACACATGGAAAGCAAAAACGAGGAGAAATGAAGCATTTCTCCTCGTTTCTGCCACCTCAAGACCAGGATTTTCCTGGTCTTACTTTCAGTGCTGCCACCTATTATCGCCTCTTGATAATAGGTGGCAGCGTGCCGAAGTGAATGGATGTTGCGGTGGAACGCCCACTGCAACACCCACTGCACGCCCCTTTCACGCTAATTTTAGCGTGAAAGGGGTTTCTAACTCAAGGCAGCGTTAAGCCACTTAATGTGGCTTTTAGCCACGTTATGTGGTTTAACGCTGCCTTGGTAATAGGGTGCTGACCCTATCGCCACCACAACGTCACAAAAAGTGACGTTGTGGTGGCGATAGGGGCTTGATAATATGCCCCTTAGATTCCTATAGGCGCTGGTGTTAATTCAGCTGACTCTAACCTATAGAGCATAGAAGACCGCCTTGTGCATGAAAAGAAGAGTTGTGAAGATGGCCTACATTTTGCATACCTGCAATCAAGGCACAGGTAATTGGGATAAATGCCCTTGAAGTGCCCTACAAAACAACTGGCCAAATTATTCTTGAGAAACACATTTAATATTTTACTTGGAAGGAGGATTGTGCTTGGCATTTATGAAAATACCAGTTTTTTCTATTTTATGAATTCTGATGTGGATTGTCTAAGCGCTTGTAGAGGTGTTTCAGGTTTTTTTAAGCCTGGTGTCAGTCATCACACTCTTTAGGACATATAAAATCTGTCTAATGAGTAACCTCTGTTTTCAAAAAATCTGGTTGGACTGGGGCGCAACAATTTGTACAAGCAATATTCTTTAAATAAAAAACGAATTTGACAAACTTTCATCCCTGAATCTCTTGTTTATGTTTTAGGTTTTATATTGGCTTCAAACAGTGAAAATGGCAGAATAGAAAAAAAAGAATGTTCTTTGACTGATTGGGTCAAATATATTATATGCGTCTTTTTGCTTTTGTGCTCCAGTCAGCCAGCTATTGAAAATCTGTTGCCTTGGATACATATAAAACACCAAGCTAATTAAATTATTGTCCGTGTAGGAGTAAAACGGCAGCCACAATATTATGAGTGCGGTGATTGATGACATATATGGATATTGTATATCAGAAGGACATAGTGAGGTTCATTGTGGCGCTCAGCATTGAATGCAGGTTTCCTTGGAAACCGCTGTACTGAGCATCGTGGCATGGTGCACAGCTCTTTAATAACGTAAGGGAACAAGCATAGAACTTGCTATTTTTTTTGTGGTCAAAGCATCATCTTAGACTTATAAAATGCGTATGTACAGTTACCTGCTTATAACCCTTTTATAATCCAACAAGTACCAAAAGTTGACACGGGTTGTACCCCAATAATCTGGATGTTAATAGTAAGAGAGAGATTATCTTCTTTTTTATGAGTCTTAAAACAGCTGAGAATTTAAAATGCAGTAACATGGAACTACTAAACAAACCACATTTTATTGGACATTGACAGTGCATTCAGAGGGCAGTGTAAATTCGGCTGTAAAACCCCCATGCAGCATTAATGTTAGCTCAATTATAGGATACAAATTAACAATGGATTTATAGTTTTTGGTCATAAACAGAGATTGCGTTCACACTTTACCTCATTTACAAGTGTGGAGTTAGATGCAGCCATTTCCTACTGGCATCCATCTTTGGTTTCTAAGTTAGGGCCTGATTACGATGCCGGTCAGACTCTCATCCGACCGGCACCGTAGTGGAAGCAGGACTGCCCTACTTGAAGTCTGCAGTCCTGCTGCCCTGATTACAATGCGACCGCCTTCACGGCGGTTGCAATGTGTATATTTTCTATTGCGGCGTGTGCTGTGCGCTGCAGCACATGTCGACAAATAAAATGAACATCTCTGCACCGTGTGGCAGGCACCATGCGGTGCCTGAAACATGGTGCAGGGATGGTTAGGGGGCACTGGTGCACCCCAGGACCCATAGCGGAAGGCCAGGGGAGAAGGGGGCCTACCATGGGCCTCTAAAGTCACTTTCCGCCTGCCTTTTCATGGCGGGTGACCCACCATGAAAGGGCGGTTGGAAAGGGACATTGTAATCCCTACTGCAGTGCTGAGTCCTGAGCAGGCACCACTCTTACTGTAGGGATTACTGACCCTCTGATGCACCGATGGGCTCCTTGAGCCTATCAGAAGCACCTCGAACTGTCCTTCCGCCCGATGCCTCCGCCCGCCACATTGTAATGTGACCAGTGGAGTGCAGGGGCAGATGTCGGGGGATACGACACCGACGAGCCATCAGAGTCAGACCCACTGACATTGTAATGAGCCCCATAGTTTTGAATACTAATTAAGCATTTGATTTGCCAGACCCTTGCAAACAAAATGAACGAAAATAAAAGAGTGAAAAATGAGTGATGGCTGTCAATTGGTGCTCATTGCTGTATTTGGGTGTCAGACTAGTAGTCAAGAGGTAAAACCATTGCCCAGATAGTGTTCACATGTGTAGAAATGACAAAATAAGGAGGTAATGTTCGCTCAAAGTGTGCCTCTTTATGGCGCATAATTTGCCTTTTGTTTCTGCATAATTTAGTAAACCCTGCCGCTTAATTTGATCCTCCCCTGTTGCATTATTACAATGGCCCTGCTGTGGACTCAACTCTACAGAAACCCTTAAAATAAGAGTGCAAGGAATGTGAACTCACTAAGGGTACCAAAAATAGGTGTTTCTTGGAGACTTCAAAAGACGAAAGGCTCAAAAAGCCTTTACTCTGGCTTTCAGTTTTTATTAAACCAGAGACCAGACTCAACCGAGTTATAATTAATGATTGATTGAGTCTGTACTTGGCTACTAAAATTGCCTGGCCTAATCATATTAAGTCCTATTTTGAAAATCTTGGGCACCCTGACCTTTTTGTCACTCCAGTTTCTGTGGCCGCAGCAGAACTGACTTGGACTAAACAAGTATTATTATTGCACAGATGTGTTCTGAGAGAATCTCGGAAGTTAGGCAAATTGCCAGAAAGAGCTTTTATTTTGTTAAATCCTGTTCATTCTATTGAACCACATCTGACTTTTGTGACAGATAATTATCGTTTTTTGCTAACTCCCTTCAGGCTGAGCCTGATATATAGTCTTATTTCTGCTCCTAAAGGCTGGTCACATGTGTCCTCTCTATACCAGCCGTGGCCGGTCCATTGGGGCTGAAGGGTCACACCCCCCCCACCTTTTGCCCGTCATGAACAGTGTCTGTCAGGCTGAACAAAGGTCAGCCTGACAGACACTGTTCATTTTCAGGTAAGGAAGCCAGGAGCCAGACCTGCGCTAAATGCGTAGGCTCCTGGCTGCCTGATCTGAAATTTGCTGGGCTGAGGAAGTCACAGCTCCTGTGGACAAGAATTCCTCAGCTCATCAAAGGTCCCTGAGGCCCTCCCCTCAATGACAAGGGGTAGCATCACTGATTGCCTCGCACCTGCGCACTTCAGTTTTAAGCCTTGAAGTGCCCAGGGTCGAGTGTCGATCAGTGACACTTCATCACAGAGTGCGGTGGGGTCAGCAGTCTCACTGACCCCATCCCACTCTGTGATGATGTTTGGACTACTAATGAGGGAAGGCAGCAGTCCCAATCCTCCTGTGACCTCCGATACAGAGCTGCAGGTAAGTGTGTGTTTTTTTGCAATTAATGTTTGGTGCGTGCATGTGTGTATGTATGAATGTTTGGTAATTAGTATTGTGAACTGATGTGTTTGTGTGTGTGTGCGTACATGCATGTGAATGCATGGCTGTGAGTGTGTACATGTGCATGTGTGTCCAGTTTGCCCCCCTCCCTCCTAAAATTACCGGCCACCACTGCTGTATACCTTTGTAGATGCAATTTCATTTCCCCCAAAGATAGCGTGAAGTTTATAAGGTTTTGCACTCAACAAGTTAGAGATGCACTTTTAACTCTTTTACTAAAAAAGCTAATGTTTCTCCATGTTAGACCTGCTCTAGTCTATTTACAGATGTTACCTCATCAGCAAACCAGTTTTGCAGCTGCTGGTATTTTAGCTGGTGCAGTTAAAATGAAACTGTCTTATGATTTTTTATTGTTTTTTTCTTCTTACCCTTTATTATTCTTTTTTAACTTCCATTTTGTTGATAGTATTGGATTTCATGTGATTCATTGTTTTGTCTTTTAGGGTTTTTGGTTTTCTGTTTTATAACCGAATAAAGATGTTTGATGATTGGAAGCAATTTTGCCATTAGTTGAGAAGGGTTCAAAAATGTATGCAGGTCCATTTCAAATAATTTGACCTCAAATAGGGTTTTTTCAGAAACCATACCATATACATGGTTCAATAAGGCCTGCACTGATGCCCATAAAGACGTGCAGGCTGCCCTCAAATCTAAACCGCGTTCAGTACACTATGAGGGAAACACTAAGCATTTAAAAAAAAAAAACACGCTTGAGGAGAGAAAAAACGAGATCAGGACCAAAGCATGGGAATACCTCCTAGTGGCAGCAAGGGTAAGGGACAACACCAAGTTTTGGGAAGTAGTAACCCACCCATTTTTTTCGGATCTTGATGTTCCAAAATTTGCTTCTCTGATTTTGGCAGATGAGTGGGTGCCCCAACACACAAAAAATATTGATCCGGGTAATAAGCTGTTGCAAACTCCTGATTATTCAGATAGTTGGGAATACTTTGAGCCAGAACCCAAAGGGCCTCACTGCCCCAATAGAACTAAATTAAGTTGTATTGGCTGTAAATCACTGTGTCGTAGTTAAAGCTCCAGGCCCTGGTGGGGTCCATGTAGACCTTTATAAATCAATGTGCTCCTCCTGCTTCGAAAGACATTCAGATGGATCCCCACAGAATTCAGAAAGACTGTCACCCACGCACTCAGCACCAGCAGACTGGACTACAGCAGCGCTCTCTATATCGGCGTCACCCAGAAACAGCTCAAGAAACTACAGAACGTTCAAAACATCACAGCCAGACTCGTCCTCGACATCCCCCGCCGCAGCCACATCATGCAACAACTCCAACAAATCCACTCCACTAGCTCCCGGTCAACAAGAGAATGACCTTCAAGCTCCTCACACATGCCTACAAAGCTCTCCACAACATAGGACCAGCATACCTGAACCACCACCTTGCAATCCACATACCTGCCAGACAACCCTGTTCCTCCCATTTAGCCCTACCCTATATCCCCAGGATCCACAAGACCAGAACAGGAGGAAGTTCCTTCTCCTACCTCGCTGCAAAGACCTGGAATACCATGCTCCTCCACCTCAGGCTATCCCCGTCGTTGACCCAATTCAAGAAAGACCTCAAGACCTGGCTCTTTGAATGATCCTCCACACCCAGAAGGACCAGCAGCCCCCCCCCCCAGCTCCTTGAGACTCTCTGGGGTGAGTAGTCATGCTTTATAAAGCCCTAATTGATTGATTGATTAAATGTGCCTTTTATGGGCCCCTATGCTAACAAACGTATGAAGGAGCGCTATGGCGGGCTCTATTCCAGAAACTTGGAGGTCCGCCATTATTGTCCCCATCTTTAAAAAAGGAGATAGAGCCTCACCCATTTGTCATAAGACAATTTTCCTGTTAGATTGAAGTGTCAAGATCCTGGGGTGAGTGCTTTTGTACCACCTGGAAACCTGGGCCGAAGAATCAAGATCTTGGCTAACGCCCAATTTGGTTTTAGGCCAGGAACTGGCACAGTGGAACAATCTTTAAATCTTTATCTATAGCAGGGAAATATGTCACAGCCAAGAAGGGAGCATTGCATATGGCATTTATTGATTTAACAAGTGCATTTGATCTAGTTAATAGATCAAAGCTATGGTCGATAATGGAAGTGATAGGGGTCGATTTTTAACTCCTTACTCTTATAAAAAGCCTCCATTACAATCTAACATTAACAGGTCAATTCATTCCACATGTGGAAATCACCTCTCAAGCGGAGTGTAGACAGGGGTGTATTTTAGCCCCCTTTCTTTTCCTGTTATACATAAATGGGATTAGTAAACATCTGATAGGGACAGGAAAAGACAAGCCCAGAATGGGGAACTGATTTATACTCATCCTGCTTTACTTAAATGATGCAGTATTGATTGCCCGCACCACAAATGGCCTGCAGATGTTATTAGATACTTTTTTGTCTTATATGAATGAGCTAGACTTAAACGTAAATCCCTCTAAATCATACATTATGACCTGTGGGCATTCTATTACCCAAACAAAGCAGTTTGCCATGGGATGTATAACCCTGGAGAAGGCAACTCATTTTAATTATTTTAGGATTAGTTTATAGTTCTTCCTTGCTTTGGAAATCTCTTCTTACCACAAGAGCACAGACACTGGGCAGAAATATAGAGGCAAGTTTTAGTTGTGTTCAGAAACTAAAGCACAAGCCCATTAAGGAGATGACAGATTTATGTAAAAGGTAATGCATATCAGCTGGAACATATGTCACAGGTGTGTGGGGCTTCTGTAATGTGGGGGCCCCATAACAAATAGAAAATGGTTTTATTTGTAGATTGCTTTCAGTCCCTCAAAGTACCTCCACATTTATATGCCATGAGGAATTAGGATTGCCCTATGTGGAGGACCTGATTGTTTAAGCCCCACTCTTATTGTAGGTTAAGTGTTCGGGGAACCCAGTGGCAGCACTAGTGAGAAACTCAACTTTCTGATTGTTTACTTCTTGATAAGGTTAATCAGATACCCTTGTTTGCATATTTGAAGAGAACATTTGAGAAATAAGGCCTTATGGAAGATTATACGACCCACAAAAGATCACTGCAAGTTGAAAAGAGAGTGTGAGGCACAGTTATACAAAAGTCAAGACATTGCAGATGATTACAAGCTATTCATTGGTGTGAAGCACCAGGATTCTTAAACAGTACTTATTTTGGATCATCAATCCAACACACCGCTTTTATCTTACTCAGTTTAGATTGAATACTGTGCATTTTAAGGTTGCCTTCTCATTTCAAACTGCTTGGCAGCATGAACTACCCCCATGTCATTGTAATAGCAACTCATAACAGAGCACAATTCACTTTATATATATTTGGGACCTCAGTCCTCATTTCTGTTTCCTCTTTTGCAGAGGTCAAATGCGAGACAGCACCAAATGGGACTGGAATTTTTGCAGCAACTGTTTACATTAGAGATCTGTTATACAGTGTTCAATTGAATTCAGACAGTCTTAATATAATGGACACGATATGAAGAGGTGTGTATATATATAATGAAATCATGATTTCTGCTGGACTATAAATTTTGACAGTTGTATTCCTGATGATCTGAGAGACCACTAGCAATTTTATTATATATTTACGTGTAAATCTTGTTGTTTTTATGACTTTTATGGTAGTTGCCGAATAAAGATTTGAAACTGAAACTGAACTAATAATAAACTTAATCCTTGTAAAGGTGAACTACAAAAGTCACTAAATAAATCTGTGCTTAACCCTTTTGTTGATTTGAACACCGAGTGATGTGCCCAAGTCATTTATTGTGAGGCTCCTGCAGTGTGATATAAGTTGCTAAAGTATTTTCTTGGAGAAGGAAGAGAAGTGTTCCATTCAGTAATTGTGAAATAATATGGGATCAGAGGCTGATTGGCTGTTGAACTATGGATCTAAAATTCGTCCACATGAGCTGATCCACAGATAGTGGTATCTAATTTATAGGGAATGGATGTCATGTTTACACAAGAGAAGATTTAATTCTAGTTGAGCTTGCCACAAGATACTAAAACAGGATCAGTTTACAATTTATTGGACATAGGTCCTGAAGAAGGTGGTCAAGCAACTGTGTATCCACCAAAATGTATGTTGACCAAGGTTATGTGGAAACCCCAGACCAAGACACAGCAACGGAAGACTAAAGTAAAGTGTGAATGCGAATAAGATCTTTATTGCTTGATTAACAAAAATCATTAGTAATTGGACAATATATAAAAACATTAACACATGTAGTTACAAGCCAATATTAAGACGGTTTGTGAGCATCCTTTTAAAACAGGGACAAAAATATTCTTGACAATTTATGAATACATTCATATTTGTGCAATAAAACCGATTAACTTCATCAGCCATTTTCCAAATATACTATAGAATCTATCAGGGATGGGCTGGATCATTACATATTAAAATGCAAACGTGCAGTAAACAGTATTTCCATTGTGCAAACAAGTTATGAAAGTGCATCAATCATTTCTAAAACAGGGTAACTTCATTATTTACATTTCTAATTATTAGCCTAGCAGCATAGACACAAAATTTTACAAGAGGCCGTAGAGTGCAAATAAGCAGGAAAAAATGCATTCAAGATTTCCCTTGAAGCCATGAGATTTATCTATGATACATCTCGAACAGTCGATACCAAACATTTTTCAGCAGCAACTAAAAACTTCATCAATTGGCATAGCAGTGGAATTGATTCACCTGAAAAACAAAGAAGAAGGGACTGGCGAGCCAATCTAACCCCAATCTTCAAAAATAGGGGTTTCAAAAAGATATGGCCTATTTTAAGCAATTTGGGACACACACATACTATATGCAATAAAGATTCACGTGGCCATCCTTAAAGTCTACAATTAGTATCAGGCCACTGCTGAATCCAAGGCGGCGTACCCTCCTTAGTTGGGTTTATTCTCATTCTTGTTTTTAAAAATGCCTTTTTTATTTATGCCGAGAAATGGGCATTAAGGTATGGCTGGATGCATAAAGACTGGTGTGAATTAATCACATACCATGCATGATTTTTTGCAGCTGAAACAGTTTTATCCTTATTAAGGGTTTTTGCTTTGATATGCTATTTTAGAATTAATTTATTATTAGCCATTTTCAATTTATGAAGCCCAATTTGCAGGGCAATAGCATGTAGGCAAGTTAAAATATGGGATCTCCAGGTAGCAGCATAAGCAGATTCAGTTAGTTCTAGACAGCAGTTGTTTGCTAGAGAAACAGGGGCGGAAGAAAACACAAAGTACATACATTTCAGAAAGCCCCCTTGTGACACCAAACACTGTCTTTGGAGACCAAATTCCAATTTAATTTCAGCTTGACCCACTGACCTGGGAATCCCAGAAGTTGCTTTATAAGCCTTGACTACTAACAAATCCAGTAGCTTCACATCTTTCCCCCTGGTAATGGGTGAGCCATACGAAATGGTTGGCTGTAACTTTGCTCTCATGACTTTAAGAATATGTTCATAGGATTGACAACTCAGTGATTTTTGCAAACATTTAAAAGCATGAATTAAAGTCATTGTTTTTGCCCTTAAATCTTTAAAATGGTACTTAAAAGAAACTCTATTATCAAACGCAACCCCTAAATATCTATATGTTTTAACAACTTCAATTGGCCCACCTCTTGCCACCCATGAATTAAACTTCTGTTTTGCTGGACCAATTTTCATAATTATAATTTTTTTAACATTCAATTTGAGGCCATTCATTAGTGTATAGTCATCAAAAGCCTTTATCCGGGTTTGGGGTTTGGCTCAAAAGGATAGTATCATCTGCATATTGAAGATAACTAATTTGTACCTCACCCAATCTTGGAGAATGGGCGTTAACAGAGTCCAGATGCTGCAAAAGATCTGATAAAAATAAGTTAAAAAGCAAGGAGCAAGAAAACAACCTTGCTTTAAGCCATTATATGTTCTAATTTTCTTCGATAACGCGCCACCATCACCCAACCTGACCTGAACCCAGGTGTCCGTATACAAAATAATTATGGCCTTTTTCAATTTCCGTGGAATGTCCCAGCCAGCCATTTTTTTCCATAGTAAATTTAGTGGCACTGAATCAAAAGCTGCCTTTAGGTCTATAAAGGCAATATATACATTTTGTTTTTTTAAAACAGCCCGTTCTGCAAGTAGAGTAAGTGCCAGCAAGTTGGTAGTGGTAGATTGGCCCTTCCGAAAACCAGTTTGATTGAGCCGAATTATATCTTGCTGCATTGCCCATTTTTCCAATTCTCTCAAAAAACATGAGTCAAAAACTTTAGTGTCAACATCAATTAGTAAAATTAACCGGTAGTTAGCAGGTTTATCAACCGGACCGCTTTTATAAATAGGCTGCAGTATACTGCCTTGCCATGATACCGGCACAGTTTCCGATGTCAATACCTCATTAAACAATTTGGTTAGGATTTCGGCCCACATGTCAATATTGGCATGAAACAAGGCATTAGGCAACTCGTTAGGGACAGGAGCACCATTAGTACGAAGGCCACATAGAAGGATGGCTACTTCATTACAACTTATACGTTCCAGGATAATCCTCAAATCAGAACTGATATCACTAAATTTCACAATATTATTCATGCCCAGTCACATACAACTCTCCAAATCAGTTTTGGTTTGCTATTTATTCCATACATGAAACACATGTCTGTTTTTATTTACAGCTTGATCCACCATGCCATACAGATTAGTAATAAAATGTACCCATTCAGTTTCTGATATGTTTACACTAAATGCCCTGCTGTCTCCTCTTTCGAGTTCATTAATTACTTCCCAAAACCTTTTTGCATTATTTTGTTTGGAGGCATATAGTAATCTGTTCGAAAGCCCTGTTTGATAGTTAGATTTAGCCTTCCAAACTTCTTGTTTATAAACTTTTCTTAGTGCCTTAATTTTTTCTTTACAGACAAAATAGGATTGCTGTAATCTATGGGAATAAGCACCCCCTACAGCTCTAACAAGTGATTTTGTTAGCTTAAATAGCTTAGAAGTGATCCATTTGTTCTGGGATCTTAATGCACTATTTGATTTTGTATGTTACTGAACTGAGAATTTTCCCACCAGGGATGATGTTATATAATTCCATGTATTAATCCTGTTGACAGCCCCCACCTCACACTGATCACAATCCTTTATTATTATTTTAGCAACTTGTATTATTTCTTCTTGTTTATCCATATGACAAACTAACCTCTTCAAGTTGTATGAAGAGTGGGCCATATTGGGGAGCTCCTTAAAACTAGGATTACGGTTCACTGAATAATTCAATATAACTATCTGAGGATTGTGATCACTCTCGAGTCGAAGGGTTATCATATTTTCAAACAGTTTTGATCTTAAATTTTCTGAAATAAACATATAGTCGAGGATTGATCCATGTTTAGAATATTTAAACGTTGGAATGAGTCTAGATTTTTCTTATAACAGGGTAAACCCAAACTGGTGCATTATGTCATAACACTCTTTTGAAGTATAATTAATCTTTCAATTTGCTGGATTTAAAGAAATCAAATGTAGATTAAAATCACCAGAAACTATAAAACTGGCTTCTGAGTACTGGATTATTAATGTACTTAGGATATCCTGCAAGACATACAACATCGTAGTCCTATTTTTCCTGGCATTTAGATATACATTAAGTATAATTAGACAGAAATCTTTGTTCTGTAAAGAAGGAATTGTAACCAATCCAAATCAAGATAAACCACTTCTACTACTAAGTTTAGGTCAGCAGCAATGTAGAACAAGAGCACACACTTTGCACGACCTGATTTATTAGTGCGTGCTGCCGGGAGATTGTACTCATTAAACCCAAGCAAGGGTGTCGCTTGTTCTCTCCATGTTTCTTGGAATAGTAAAATTGTGAAAGAATTTAAAAATAAAATTGTATCTGGGTCTGACAGTAAATGGGTCAGCCCATGCACATTCCATGAACACAGTCTCAATTGCACATCTTTATCGTTTGAAGCTAATAACATTCAATTCTCTACTACTAGATGCACATTTGCAAG
This sequence comes from Calotriton arnoldi, assembly GCA_963921515.1. NCBI lineage: Eukaryota > Metazoa > Chordata > Amphibia > Caudata > Salamandridae > Calotriton > Calotriton arnoldi. Next base: position 413,616 of record CAWUFW010013487.1, read on the forward strand.
GGTAGCTGGAAGCCAATACGAATCCTCCACTTGCATATTATTTTTAGATAACCATTTGCAGGTACGCCCTCCTGTTTGAGTATTAGTAATCAACAAGCCTGTGTTGCAAGATGATTTATCTGTTGGACCTGTTGCACCTCTAAGTACTGGATTTAACTCATTACTTTCCACCTTATTCTTTCTTTTTCCACTGTAGGGGCCAATACCTCTAAGATCGGGGGGGGTATTTTAAAGGAATCCAATGCTCAACCTTAATACCACATTCCATAAAATATGCACTTGAGTCTAAGATTTTAGTCACAATTTCATAAGTGATCCAAGTTGTTATAGTGGACTCACAAAGTGAGTTAGGTTGTATTTGTTTGAACTGCACAGACAAAAGATCAGTAGTTTTAATAAATGATAAATCAGAAATGGTTGAGATTATTATCAGTATTAAATTCCGATTAAGACTGTCATGAGTACCCCGAGATTCATATAGGGATGCAGTCCTAATTTCCCCTGTTAGGGGTATTATTTTCCTGTGTAGTATGTGGAGATCTTATTGGGCCTGGTTTGCTATCATTAACTAGATAGTTAATTTTATATTCTTTAAGGGGGATTAGACTCTGAGTGACACAGGGCTTTATCAGATCGGCTGAACTAAACCTATGCAGTGGGTGAACTACTTGGTCTTGGGACGGGAGCATAATCTCTTCGTTAGGTTGTATTTGTTTGAACTGCACAGACAAAAGATCCGGCCCTCGGTCTAGGTCCACTCTCTCCCCACAGCTTCTCCAGACCCCGATCTCCTCCTTGGGAGGTTCGAGGCAGCTGCCCGCTCCTGCGCCTGCTGCCCGCTCCAACTGGGACCAGACTGCCTGCAACCACCGTAACCTTTCTCAGCCGTTTTTTTTCTTAATTTTTTTCCCTGTTGTGCCACTGTTATTGTGCCCATCTGTGTCTTGCTCTAATTCCACCACTGTTTTTATTTTCTCATGCCTGCCTGTTCCTTTCGCCTTTCACTGCTGCTGCTCCTGCGGCCCCTCCCCCCTGGAATTCCCCCCCGGAATTCCCCTCCGGATTTCGCCCGCTCCCTCCTCCCAGCCTCTCCTCCCTCCCACCTCCCCTACTTAACGGCGGCCGCTGTGCGGTCGCGCCGCCGGCGCGCCAAAGGCAAGCCCGTCTGCACACGTCCGTGACCGAACCGCGGCCAGCGCCAGGAACCCTGGACCTCCCACTACTTATCGCTACGACACCACTACCCTCCTCGCACTCAAACCTGGAAGACTCAGAGAATGCCAACAGGCCTTGCTGAACACGATCCATGGCCAGTTCTCCTGCCTTCACTGCCGCCAGACCCTCACCGCCATCCCGGCCTCCAACACCGCCGACGCCAGCACCGGCGACACCCTAAAATGCATCCTCCTCAACGTACACTCCATACACAAACACGGCATGGAAATCTGGACCTACTCGACTCTCTCTCGCCCGACATCGCCTTCTTCACAGAGACCTGTACCAACGCATCCTCCGCCCCTGACATCAGCACCGCCATCCCAGATGGATACAATATCCAGAGGAAAGACCGCCCCAACCACCCAGGAGGGGGCCTCACCATCGCCGACAAGAGCACCCTTTGCCTCACCAACTCCAGCGAAACCTTCCCCTCCACCGAACACCTGCACTTCCAGATCCAGACCACCCCCAAAGCCACACTCCGTGGAATCCTCGTCTACAGACCCCCTGGCCCCGAACACCCTTCGCCACCACCATCACCGACTTCATTGCACCCCACGCCATCGCCTCAACAAACTACATACTCATTGGAAACCTGAACTTCCACCTTGACAACCCCAGCGACCCCAACTCCACTATCCTTCGTGACAACCTCGCCAGCATCGAACTTAAACAACTCATCAACACACCGACCCACAGAGCAGGACACACCCTCGACCCCATCTTCGCGGCAGGAAACAGCGTCCAATTCAGCCACACAACGCAGCCGCCATGGACCAACCACCACTGCGTACACTTCGCCATCAACAAACCCAAGGCACCCAAACCAGCCCCACGCCCTCCACGAAGGAACTGGAGCAAGGTTACCGATGAGCAACTTAACTCCACCCTCACCTGAGACAACCACACCTGGGCACCCGACGCAAATGATGCAAACAACGCAGCCAGAGAACTGCACACCTGGATCTCCAACTGCGCAGACGAGCTCGCCCCGCTACGCAACCCTGACAGACAACGCCACAGGAAAGCCGCCTGGTTCACCACCGCTCTCCAAGAAGCCAGACGCACCTGCAGAAGCCTGGAGAAGTACTGGAGAAACACCAAGACAACCGAAAACCACACCACCTACAAGGACGCCATGACGGACTACCACAACCAGATCAGAGCCACCAAGAGGAACATCATCCACAACAAAATCATGGCCAACTCCACCAACTCCAAGGAACTTTTCAGTGTCATTCAAGAATTCACCAACCCATGCAGCGAAGCCACAGACATCACCCCATCCCAAGACCTCTGCGACAAGCTTGGAACCTATTTCCACCTCAAGATCAAAAACCTCTACGACAACTTCATCGACCATCCACCAGGCGCCACAGACGGCACCCCGGTCCCCAGAAACACCAGCCAGCCCACCATCTCCAACTGGACATGGATCACGGCCGAAGGCACCGCCTCGACCATGAAAAGTATCCACTCGGGGGACCCCTCCAACCCCTGCCCCCCTCACATCTACCACAGAGCTGCGGCGGCCATCGCACCCGAACTACAATGCACCATCAACACCACCTTCAAAACAGGCACCTTCCCAGATGACTGGAAGCGTGCAGAAGTCAGACCCCTGCTCAAGGAGCACACAGCTGACCCCACCGACCTCAAGAACTATACGCCCATCTTGCTCCTCCCCTTCGCAGCCAAAGTTGCAGAGAAAACAGTCAACAGGAAACTGACACGTTTCATTGAAGAGAACGCCATCCTCGACCCGTCCCAATCCGGATTCCGAAGCAACCACAGCACAGAGACCGCCCTACTCACCGCCACAGACGACATCCGCACCCTCCTGGACCAAGGCCACTCCGCAGCCCTCATCCTACTCGACCTATCAGCGGCCTTCGACACCGTCTCCCACCGCACACTAGTCGCCAGACTACACGACACAGGCATACAAGGAACAGCCCTGGACTTGATCCGATCATTCCTCACCGGAAGAAGCCAAAGGATCAGACTCCCACCCTTCCTCTCCGACCCCACGAAAATCACCTTCAGAGTCCCACAGGGTTCATCAATCAGCCCCACCCTCTTCAACATCTACATGGCCCCCCTCGCAGCCATCGTCGGACAACACGGCCTCAACATCGTATCCTACGCCGACGACACCCAGCTCATCCTCTCCCTCACCAAAGACCCCACCACTACCAAACTCAACTTCCAGAAAGGAATGCAAGAAGTCGCAGTCTGGATGACCAACAGCTGCCTGAAGCTCAACGCCGAGAAGACAGAAGTCCTCGTCCTCGGTACCACCCCTTCTGCATGGGACAGCACCTGGTGGCCGACCGCCCTCGGAAGCCCACCTACCCCCTCAGACTACGCCAAGAACCTCGGCATCGTACTCGACTCATCACTCACCATGAACCGACAGGTCAACGCCGTCACCTCCAGCTGCTTCAACACCCTCCGCATCCTCCGCAAGACCTTCAAGTGGATCCCCCCTGAGTCAAGGAAGACAGTCACCCACACACTCATCACCAGCAGACTGGACTATGGAAACGCACTCTACGCCGGCATCAACAAGTCCCTACTCCGCAAACTCCAGACAATACAGAACACCACCGCCAGACTCGTCCTCGGCATCCCCAGACACGAACACATCAGCCAACACCTACGAAGTCTCCACTGGCTCCCCATGGAGAAAATAGTCACTTTCAAAATCCTCACTCATGCCTACAAATGCCTACACAACAAAGGACCCAAATACCTCAACGACAGAATCAACTTCCACCTACCCAAAAGAAACCTCCGATCTTCCAACCACGCACTGGCCGAAACCCCGCGCATCCACAGAGCCAGAGCAGGCGGAAGATCCTTCTCTCACATTGCAGCCAAGACCTGGAACGAGCTACCGGCAGACATCAGACGCGCCTCCTCCCTGAACACCTTCAAGAAAACCCTCAAGACCTGGCTCTTTGGCTAAACAGATCTGCGGACCCTCCCCCTCAGCGCCTTGAGACCCTCACGGGTGAGTAGCACGCTTACAATTCCCTGATTGATTGATTGAAAGATCAGTAATTTTAATAAATGATAAATCAGAAATGGTAGAGATTATTTTCAGTATTAAATTCCGATTAAGACTGTCATGAGTACCCCGAGATTCATATAAGGGATGCAGTCCTAATTTCCCCCTGTTAGGGGTATTATTTTCCTGTGTAGTATGTGGAGATCTTATTGGGCCTGGTTTGCTATCATTAACTAGATAGTTAATTTTATATTCTTTAAGGGGGGTTAGACTCTGAGTGACACAGGGCTTTATCAGATTGGCTGAACTAAACCTATGCAGTGGGTGAACTACTTGGTCTTGGGACGGGAGCATAATCTCTTTGTATACTTGCAATTTAATCTCAGGTTGAGGTTTGACAAATTATTTCACTACCAGCGTATCCCAGGGTCCGCTTACTCTCACTCAAAATCTGGGGCTTCCTGTCATACCTAAACACACCTCCATTATTAATGCTGACTGTATCAGGCATTGTCATACCGATAGCAGTGTGAACACCTTTTTTATTACCTTTTACACAAGGCTCACTCCTCAATTCGGGGTTCTGATGCTTCAATAGGTCAGAAGGGGATTCCGTACCCTCTTGGGAGCAGTCCTTGTCTTGGCATTCCTGATTAGCTGATTTAAAAATAGGGTAACAGTCCTTGGATTTTGCTACTAGAGCTACTGGAACGACTGACTTCTTGGCTTTATTCCGAGCCTTCCACAACCTTTCCCTTGCCCTTTTCGATAGTGGGGAAACATCACTAGAGCTATCTCCTGAGCTTGAACATATGGAATTAACAACCTGGATTATCTCAGTTTTTTCTTATCCCTGAAAAGCTTGACATTCATCGATTAGGGTGGCTAAGCCCAGACACACCTCTGACTCCCCATCAATCTCTGCTGGTGACCTGGTATTAACAAGAGGCAAATCTTGCTGAGGTTGTTGCTGCTTCATGCTCACACTGGGTATACCGATTCCCAATTTGTTACAACGAACGGGGGATCGTTCCGAATACGATTTCCCAACTGTTTTTTTTACTTCCTCAATGAGTGAAATTACTGTTGTCGGGAGGTCGAATACTTTATCTAAAATGTGTGAACACGTGCATCTGATTGATTAAGTGTTGACCTCAGTCTGAGCCTTAACCACCAAATTTGTCAGATTTTGTATCAATGCCTGCCACATAAACTGCTAAAGTATTTAGTAGTTCCACCTGTATATCAAGCTTATTTGAATTAAAGTGTAATGCTGTTGTCATTGCGTTCATTGTATTTAACAAATTTTGCCACACTCCATTATAATCTGAACTTTTATGTTTAGCAGAACGCTCATCAGTTATAGTAGATACATCAAATTTATTTAGAAACGAGAGGTCTGCAGAGTTCAGGTAATTATCTACTTGGGCTATATTCTTTATTTACAGGGGGGGCCATCTAGATGTTGTTAATAACAGTGGCAAATTTGTAGATTTAGGGGCAGATTTACAAGCCCCCTGCGCCACCAGTACGTCACTTTTCGTGACGTACTGGTGGCGCAGGGGCTCTCGATATTTACAAGGAGAGGAAAAGCCACCATGCGTGACTTTTCCTCTCCTTGTAAATACCGTCCCTTCACACGCAGCACTTTGCGGTGAAGGGGCGTTCCATGGGTGTTGCTGTGGGTGTTCCCACGCAACACCCATGGAACAAGACACATCTCCAGAATTACGAGAAATCGTAACTCTGGAGATGCGTTTGAAAGCTACGCCACCCTAGAGGTGGCGTAGCGAGGCGCACCGAGGAGAAATGTTTTCATTTCTCCTCGCTTTCTTCTTTCAATGCGTGCTGCATTCTGCAGCACGCATTGAAAGAGGAAAAGCCTGTACTGATTGTTTTTGTGCAGAAAGGTGCCCCTTCCTGCACAGAAACAATCTCCCCATGGCGCAGGCATCCTTGCACCATGGTGCAAGGGTGCCTGCGCCGGCGCTTGGCAGCTGTTTGTGCGCCAGCGCAGGGAGAGCACAGGAATGCGACATATTCTTGTAAATATGTCGCATTCCTGTGCTCTGAAAGTGCCGCAGCGTGGCGCAGCCAAAGGGCTTGCAGCGCCACGCTGCGGCACTTTCTTGTAGATCTGCCCCTCACTCTTTAAAGGGACTAAAGTTGGATGAACTTCCGGGACCTGTTCCCCATCACATAGACCTGGACTAAATGTATTTAAGACATTCTTATTATTCGGTGACTGAGTTCTAAATGTCCCTTGACTCTCACAGACACTCTCACACCCAGTTTTAGGAGACCGAGATTTAAAAGAGCTATGATTAGAGCTATTGTTAGCTTGAAATTCACCCAAGCAGATAACAGAAACATCACAGTTATTTGAGGCCTTATTACACTCTGTTATATCCCAATGATTATCTTCCGCCTGGAGTGCACAGTTCATTCGGGGCAACAACATAGTTTGAGTGGACAGCATATTTACCTGACTGGCTTTGGGAACATAATGGACTTGGGCTTTGGCTACTACTACATGAGAGTTCCCCCCGTCATATGGGGTATTTGTTGGCGCAGATGCATTAGAGGTCAACGAAGTAATAGCATCAGACTGATTCCCGCATTCTCTTATTTCATCACCCTTGGATAGGGCATTATCACAAATGGTCTGAACTATTGATGAACACAGACAAAGAAGCATCAGCTTCACCTTGGTCTTTACATTGAGCTCTGTCTGATTGTTTAAAATATTCCATTATGCTGGGCTGAGAGAAGTGGGTCCCACCGCCCCCACCGGCAGAAGTTTGATTGTATATTTGATTGTGTATTTGACCCACAACAGTTAATAAACACTCCAGGTTTGATGATGGCCTATTAATGGCCGACAGTTCCTCAAGATCCATATCATTAACCTGTGATATATCCTTTTGGGAATGGGTTTGAAATTTCATTGCAGCTTTACGCCTTTTTTGTAGTTTGTCTTGAAACGAGAGTTGCATTGGTCCCCTTGTGCGACCTGATCTCATGATATGAGGTTTATTACTCCGAGGATGCAGTAGGGAAGCAAATATCACAACAAAAAGCTCTTATTGTGGACCGACAAAGTTCGAAACACAGGTCATCTCAAGACAGCTCAGGACCTCATGAATACCACAAGCCACAAGTCACAGTCCTCCTCCTCTCGCTCGTTCTCTCATGCCCCGCCTGGCCACATCAACGATGTATAGTGCATCTGGACTGGAACTGAAGAACAGCTTCTCAGTTTCCATGTGTGGTTGAACGACAGAAACCCAGACATCCAATTCAGTTTGGCCCATAGTACAACTAGCCTCACATTCTTAGACGTGGAGGTACGGCCCTCCGAAAATGGTTTGATTACAACCTTATACACAAAGCCCACAGATAAAAACACGGCACTTCACTTCCAAAGTCATCATCCCAAAAGTCTCAAGGATAACTTACCTTACAGCCAGTATCAGTGTATACGGCGCAACTGTACCCGGAAAGAAGATTATGAGATACACTCAAAACTGTTGACTGACAAATTAAAGGAAAAGGGATATCCATCTAAACTACTGAAACATTCGTGAAGTACTTCTAGAAAAACAACCAAAAAAACCCATGACACGTTTGGTATGTGTCTCCACTTTTGGCCCCTATACCAACTCATTTAAGAAAATCGTTCGTCAGAACTGGCATTTGGTAAAGGACACTGACAAGGATCTACAAATTCCTTTATTTGCACTGAAAAAAAAACGTGAGCATTGGCCAGCGCATCATACGGGCATCGGATGATTGCCCAAAGAAATCAGATTCATTACGTCCCTTTCTAAATTTACAACCAGTGGTGGGACACCACAGATTTGGGACCTGCCAAGCGTGTAGCTCAACGATTGAAGGCACGGAAATTATGAATGGAACAGGCAAGTGGAAACACAATGAATTTTCAACCTGTAAAACCAAGAATGTGGTCTACACCGTTATTTGCCCCTGCCCGCTGATGTATATCGGGAAAACCACACAAGAAGTCAGACAGCGAATAAGCCAGCATCGCTCACGGATAAAAAACAAAGTACCCAATGCACCCCTCGTCGCACACTTCCAAGAGCTTAAACATACTGAGAAAGACCTACGGTGGACAGTGCTGAGCGTGATTAAACCCAATCCAAGAGGAGGAGATATGGAACGCACACTCCTTTAACGGGAAGCTTACTTAATCATGCTCTTCAACACAGCCTCTGTAGGATTGAATGAATTGTCCGAAGTTCATAGACTTTAAATTACTAACTTTTGCTATATCGTAATTCACATAAGTTTGGTTGTACCTTGCCATAAACATTTGCCAAATAATTTATTTCATGTGCAAATGTTTCTTTAAACTACAAGTACCAGCATGCCAAGCGCTCACGCGCATTAGAACTGATTTAGCAGGCCATCATGCAAGCGGCACCCACTTCCGCATTGTCGAGATGTTGCCGATGGAAGAACGGTGACGGACTTTGTCAGTAAGCCACACGTCGAAATCAGGCAAGTTCTTCCTCCTTCTAAACGCGCTGTAATATGCCGATCCGCTCACCATCTGATGGACACACGGCGCTAACACTTAGGGGCCTATTAGGATGGCGGGCGGACTTTCGTCCACCCGCCACCCTAGCGGTGCTGGGACCGGCCGCCAGTGGTGTGGCGGTCCCGCACCGGCGATTAGGATCCCACCACCACTGTGGCGGTGGCATCCTCCATTCCCAGCATTGTGGCGGGCGGTGCTCACAGCACCGCCCACCACAATGCTGGGAATGCACTGTGTGCATTGTCATGCACAAGGTGACAGGCACCGCGCGGTGCCTGCCACCTTGTGCATGACAATGTAGGGGGGTACCATAGGTACCCCCGATGTGCACCCCCCACCCACCCAATACCCTGGGTGCCCGCAACGGGCCCCCAACAGCAAACTCCGCATGCCTTTCCGTGGCGGCATTGCCACCACGGAAAGGCTGCTTCCCGCACCCCTGCTAATATGGAAGGCGGTGTTTTGTTACTTTACTGGTTATGTACATGTCGAACGTTAATTGTGCTGTTATTTTTGATATTATGTTGAATATTTCTGAAAATCATTGTCCTTCTCTATGACATGACTTAAATGTTAAATCTTTTACAAATAAAAGAAAAAAGGAAAGGTGGAATAAAAACACCATACCACTTCAGCTGCCTAGGTGGTCGTTAAATGCAGTAACTCAAAACGCACGCCCAAACAACTTTCTGTTCTAAACCGCCTGGCCACCTGGCACACACTGCCAGAAAAGTAGAAATGCAAACACGCCACAGGAAAACCCCCGTACTCAGCTACCTAGCTGCTTCCAAAGGCAGGGGGCAAAGGGCAGATGCCGGCCTTACAATTCACTTTCTTTCACTCGCCTCACCTCCCCCTTGCTCCTTTTACCCCTCACACTCTCCTGGTTCTCCCTTATACAGGAGGGGGAGGAGAGGTAGGGAGATGCGATCTAACCACGATGACGTACGTGTGTGCGTGCGTACGTTGTGTTACTCAAGCAGTGATAGAGTGACCTTTGAGATGTTGTATCACTCTGAACTTTACTTCACACGCAGTTTGAAAGTAGGGAAATGTATGACTGAATTGACTGAATTGAGGGTGTAACATATGGACCAATACTTGTTGAATCCCACAAATCCTCAGACCTTCATCTGCGGGGACTGGTTTGGACGGGCTGGGTGGAGAGTCTGGAGCAGCTGCTCCTATACACAGCTGATTACTGGTCTCCCCAAGCTCAGTTGTGAGTTGCTTAAAGTCTGGTGAATCTCCCCTTTCATGCTGAAAAAAAGGCCTTGATTTGAGGTGCGGTGGTGGCGTGTAGGAGAGCAAAAGAGGGGATGGGGAAGCAAACCTAACCGCGGCGCAAGCCACGCCTAATGCCGACCACTTTCGTGCACGCGGGAGGAAATGCGGCACTAGCCTGTCACCCCCGATGTACCCACTCTCATCCGCTCTCAGCTCCCTTGTCCTGTGCCTTGTTCTGCGCTACTCGTCTCCCAACTCCCGCCTCCTGCCTTAGGCTTGCAGGCCCCTCGTAGGTTTTGGAGCCTGAGGACGGAAGTCGACAACACAGCACCATACAGCGGCTTCCGCAGCTCCGCTGCGCTCAGTTTTCTGGTTCCAGTTCAAGCCACCCAGAAATAATAACGGGGCTAAAAGAAGTGGTTTCCTTTTTGGGCTACATAGGATGATTCTGGGGTCATGAGAAATGTATGCTGGGAGTTCCTGATTAGTGTGTTGTGTGGGTATGAACAAAAGGCAGTAGATTGTGAGTGTGGTACAGAGTAATTTTGTGAATTAATGTATTTTGCTCTCCTGTGATGTAATTATTTGGTAATTTTTTGTTATTGTATATAGTTTTTCTGACGGGACAAAGAGATTCAATGTGGACATTTTTTATATAAAACAATTTGGAAAAAATGTGATGTAATTTATGTACAAAAATATGAAATGTATCTGATCGAAAGCAGTTTATGAGGAAAAAACATCAGAATGAAGATCTTGGGTCAGTGACTATGTTGGAGTAATTCCTGTAATACATATAGCTAAGTATAGCGTTAATGTTCATTTATGATTATGGAGCTTTTTCCCCTTGCCAGACCCAAATAGGATACTTGGGGGTACCCTTTCAATGAGCGGTATGAAGCGAATACATGCCACAAGAAAAACCCCTCAGGAAGGGCTGAGTTCAATCTATTAGACATCCTGATCAGGAGAGAAAACCACTGCCCCACACCCCTGGCCCTTTTGTTTCCATATCTGAAAGGACTACACAAAACACCACAGCTGAGCCATGTCATGTGACCCTAGACACTGGCATAAAGGCACATTTGGATTAGGCAGAAAAATGCCAACTTTCTAAAAAGGAAGCATGCAAAAAGTGATGGCTGGATTGCTTGAATTAATCTCAGTCACTTGTAGGTACTTGGCTGGACTGTTCTCACTGTAGCAGGATCAAGGCTGATTTGCATATGGTTGGGTCTAAACTGAGGTGGCATGGTGTGCAAAATAATGATGGACAGAAGGTTTTTCCCTGCTAGGACATGTAAAACTTAAAGCCTCATGTGCTACTTTGCAAATACCATGCACTCTATTCTACAAGCCCTTAGGGTCAACCTTGGGGGGGGACATATAAGTATATAGGCATGTTTTACAGTGCTACTTTAGTGTGCGGCACAGTGAGTACCACAGCCCATTATTAGCATTTAATTTACAGGCCCTGGGTACATGTAGTATCATATATAGCAGGGACTTACAAGTAAATTAAATGTACCGATCAGGTTTAGGCAAATTTTACCATGTTTTAATTTAAGATAGCTGATTAACGGTGAAACAGTGCACAGGGTCTTACAAATACAGCAGAAACAGGTTCAGCAAAGCTAGGTCCAACAATGATGATGATGTTGCTAATTAAGGAGGAAAGATGAGGCGTGATGTTTAATTTCCTCAATTCGGCCCATTATATTTTCTGTTGAGATAAAGCAACTAATCAACCTTCATAGTTATAGCTTATTTTGTTGCCAGAAAAGTTCTGATCTATACTTGATTTGTTGGTGACAGGGTCATTCTAAATCCCCCTTTTAGGAGCCCGGCACCTGTTCTTTTTAAATTCAGCTATTCCTATTTTGCAGAGGTATGTTGGTAACAATGCATGCCCGAGTTAATCCGATTGATTGAGAACATGCTCTTAGGTTTCTCGTACATGGAAGAAGGAGCACTACTTCTTCACAATCCAGCAAAGGTGAGATATTTTCAGAAATCCAAATGTGTTTAAATAATTAATTGGGCATAAAATTGAAGTCTAGCGCTTTTTGCAATTGTGGGCTCTTGGTTACCGATGGTTTATCCTAAGGGACAATACAGTATTATTGGATTTCAATAATGTTGGTGAAATAATATAATCGATTTTTCTAAGAATTCTGTAAATAAGGGAAGAGTTAAGGGAGTTGGTATATCGCAAACCAAGGGGCATATTAACAAGCCGGCGATACAAAATTATCGCCGCTTTAGCGTCTGTTTTCAGAAGAAAAGCGGTGATAATTTTATCGCTGTATTAGCAAGGTCACGCTATCGCGTGAATCCTTGCCCTATCGCCCTTTCCCATAACGCCCATCCTGCATCTCTAATGAGATGCAAGGTGGGCGTTACTGGGCGTACCCCAGATGGGCTACGTTGTAAATATCGCCGATGTGCACATCGCAATATTTACAAGGCAGCCCACAGGATGATAGCAGACGTTAGATTTTGGCGAAAACGGCCGTTTTCGCCAAAATCTAACGTCTGCTATTATCCCGACTTAGCCATCCCTAACATAGGGGTGGATTGTGCTGATACGACCACAGGGTCGTATCAGCAGAAGATCGCTGCTTAGTAGGGAACATCGCTGGAAAACCAGCGATGTTCCCTGCAAACGGCGATAACCTCGCTATCTCTGGAACTTTTATCGCCCTGGAGAAGCGTGTTGTTAATAACGCGCTACCAGGGCGATAAGTTCCGGAGATAGCCAGCGATAGGATATCTATCGCTAAGCACGGCCAGCGATAATTATCGCTGGCCGTTGATAATATGCCCCCTAATTAGCAAAGTTGAAATTCCCGATAGACATTAATCTAATGTTAAATATTGATAAACGAGAGCGAGAGAGAGAGACCAACAGACATACAGAGGGAGAGAGAAAAAGAGCTTATGTGTGTGCATATTTAACATGCAATATGTGTGTGTGGTGTGTCGGTTTCTTCCAGTGTGTGTGTGGTACCGATTTTTGCCAGACGCCACTAATAGTTTTTCAGTATTATTCTGAGGGTGGAAAATTAGAAATCTGCAGTAGCAACCACTGGCTATTTCTGACAATTCAAAAACTCTATAAATGAGCGCTCAGATGCTGATTTCAGGCGCATATTTGCCCGAAGGTGTTAGCTCTTTTTGCTTCTTCTATTAATAACCTCATATTGTAGCCGTCACTGCAGGTATATTAAACCCTGAAGGCCCGCTTGTGATCGCTGAGTGGAACAAAATAATCGCAGCGTTTATCTAATCGAATTTAATCAGATCGAGAGTGACGTCTCGGTTGTTCTGGGCGTCCATATCGTGAGGAGACAGAAACACAATGGGAAATGATGACATATAGATAAATGAAATAAGCAGTTTGAACTGTCCCACCGTATTCAATAATTCAGTTAAGCACCAGAATCTAAATCTAGCAAGCACTCTCCTTGGCATGGCATATCAGGAGTTCTGTACATACCATCACCCACTCACCATAGGTAGCACCGTGTTTAACAAGGGTTTTATTATTTAGAGTCTGACAATGTTAATGAATGTATGTATGTATTGGTATTTATGTCCCGAGGACCTGCTGGGAAGCAATTGAGGGCAGTTCATTAATTGGTAAATTACAAACTTGCATGTCACTAAGACATTGCATTTAGATTAATTACATTTACATTACTTTTCTTGGACACTAATAATTTTAGCCAACATTCAAGTAGCAAATTGATGGAGAATTTAAGTTTTCTCCATTGCATATTAGACTAAAGATCAAGATGCAAAACACGAGAACATTTGGTCTGTTCATTGTACAGAAGCAATATTGCATAATGTATCTTTACAATACTAGGTGTTTAAATACCGAAATGATTCTTATTGCTTTGTTAGTAAAATACAAACAACGTTTTGGCATTGTCCAATGCTTCATTCTTGGTAAACAATAAATGAATAAAATCTGGTTTATCTCAAAGGGGGTAACATTTTGTGGCAAAAAAATTACCCACCGCTTGCAAGCAATCGTTATTTTAACTGAAGGAGGAGACCGAAGGCATATTTACAAGGAAATGTCAGAGCGTGGAGCAGCGCCGTGATCTGACATTTCCAAAATGCAAGAATGTGGCAAATTTACAACAATATGGGACACCCCTGTGTTTTCCTTAGCACTAGAGCTGGCGCTAAAATTAGCTGTGTAGCGCCAAAGCAGACACCCTTGCACCATAGTGCAAGGGTGCCTGAGTTACAGGGAATGATTATTTATGTGCAGGAAGGTGTCCCTTCCTGCACATAAACAATCATCAGTGGTGTTTTGTTCTTTCTATGTGTGCTATAGTGTGCAGCACACATAGAAAAAGCAAACACGAGGAGGAATAAAAGTATTTCTCCTCATTGCGCCATTCTAACGCCTGCAATTGCATGGTGTTAGTTTTTGCACTGCCTCAGATTTATACATCCTTTTAAATCTGGGGCAGCGTCAAAATGCAATGGGTGTTGCGGTGGAAGGCCCACAGCAACACCCATTGCACGCACCTTTCACGCAAAGTGATGCATGTAAAGGAGCCTGCTAGAAATGGGGGTCTCTAGTTGGCAGAGGTATATATCTAGAACAAGTAGGAACCCTTCCTTCTAGTCAGGATAAGGAAGTTACACACTTTTGATAACCCCTGCTCAGTCCCTTGGTTGCTTGGCACGAGCAGACAGGCTCATCCCAAAGGCAATGTGTAAAGTATTCGTACCCAAACACACAGTAACACAGTGAAAAAAACACAAATGACCACTGTTGGTCTTGGCCCTTTTTGCAGGGTCATCCCTGAACTTTTTGCCTTCCTCCTAGACTTTTTTCTAACATGGTGTTGGTGGTTTTAGAACTCTGGGCACTTTAGCACTGCTGTCCAGTGTAAAGTGCGTGTGCTCTTTGTGGTAAACATGGTAAGATTGGTCTACACCTGTTTGGCATATTTAATTTACCTGTCAGTCCCCAGTAATGTGGTATCTCATATACCAGGGGCTGGTAAATTAAATGCTACTGGTGGGCTTGCAGCGCTGATTGCGCCACCCACCAAAGTAGCCTTTCAAACCTATCTCAGGCCTCTGCCATTGCAGGGCCTGTGCGCGCAGTGTTACTGCCGCTGTGACATGGCACCTAAAGTGTGTGCCATGTCTGTGATCCCCCTTTTACTGCATGTCAGTCACCCCTAAGGTAGGCCCTAGCTAGCCCTATGGGCAGGGTGCATTGTAGGTAGAAGGTAGGACATATACCTTAAGTGCGTGACATGTCCTGGTAGTGACAAACAGCCATTTTGGTTTCTCACTGCTGTGAGGCTGCCCTCTCATAGGAATGCATTGGGGATTCCCTGATAAGTGTTTCAGTGGTAATTCCTGATATGAGAGGCGCAGCGTGGTCAAGTTTGGTATGGTTGGAATAGTAATAATAAATGCTGCGCAATGGTGTGCGCAGATTTATTATCACTATTTTAGAAATACCACTTTTAGAAGTTGGCATTTCTGTGTGCTATGTGTCTGCCTGCCTGATGTGTATTGCATGTCTGGCTCTGGAGTGACAGGGGCTGGTGAGGTGTGTGTGGCTCCAGGGAGGGCAGGGTGAGTCAGCGCCAGGCTGAATAGGGGAACTGCATTTGGAGTAGTGGGAGGTGTAGTCCCCTGACCCTGAATAGGTCTGTGCCTGCCTGGGTGAATGCTGGCTCCGCCCCCCTGTGGTGTGTCTGATGACGAGCCCCCACCTGACAATGGGAAAGAGGAGCCCTGAAAACAGAGTGCTCCAAAACCCCCCAGAACCAGTTCAGGCTGGATTTCCCCAAGCCCTGTGCCAGGCCAGACAAAGGAAAAGGGTGTATAAATATTGGGGTTGTGACCCCATGAAAAGGTTGTGCTTTTTGTGCTACTTGGGGACTTGCTGCTGCTGGGCCCCAGGAGGAACCACCACGAGGGACTGCCTCCCTGCTGGAGGGCCCTGTGAGCTGGCCTGCCAGGGCTCAGTCTCGTGCCCCTGAAACTGTGTATTGAGCGCCTCGTGAGCACTATATCTTCTCCCAGGATGGGAGGAGCGTGGGCGGCCTGCAGTGCTGTGCTGCCTGAGGATTTAGAGGGAATCCTGGTGTAGGGATTCCCCTGAGGTGCTGGAGGGAAGCCCACCCCGTGTTTATGCATCCAAAAGCAGGAGCCTACCCCGCATTGTGCGCTCCTTGAGAGGCGGGAGTCTACCCTGCACTTTTGAGCCGGTGAGGAGCCGCCGAGAACGGAAGACAGGAGCCCACGCCTGACTGTGGGCGGGGCCTGCCGTCAGCTGATCGGAGCCTCGCGTGCCCCATTTCCGCCTCCCTCTGCAGTGGGGAAGCCGTCGGGAGCCTCGCGGGCTCCACGCCGAAGTCCCGTGTCCCAGGAGAGGGACCGGGCGAAGTCAGGAGAGGTCCGGAGAGCGGGACCTGTCAAGGCACCATGCCGGTGCCTGAGGACCTGCGCTGGAGACCAGCGGAGTCCCGAGAGAGCCCCGGTGAGTGGGGCTGAGACGTGAGCTGTTGGGGGGTTGGTCGAGGCACATTGTTGGTGCCTTCCCCCTTGTGGTCGGGAGTCCCAGAAGAGCCCCGCTGAGTGGGGCTCACACTGAGCATTGTTAATGCTCCCGAGGCACGTTTAGTGCCAGTGCTTTCATTATTCATCACAGCTGCACCGCCGTTGCAGGCAGCTGCAACGTGGGGGTCATTTGTTTACAGAGTTCCAGAGTGGGGCTCGAAAGGCACAGTGGTGCCAGTGTTTTCATTCCTCACAGCTGCACCACGAGAGCGCGGGCAGCTACAATGACGGGGGCATATTGTTGTTCATGCCAGGAGGGGGTGAGATACACCCCACGCCCCCAGCGCATTGCACACTGTGATTTCGCTGCATCGGCAGCTACGCCCTGACTTTCTGGATATAGGGCATTGGATCCCCAGTGAAAGGCCAGTTGGCCTGGGGTCAGTACAGTGTGTAGGCTAAGGTGCTGTGTGCACTTTTGCAGTGTTACTGTGGTGCACGGTTTATGCCTAATGTGAAGCCTACTGCATAATGTGTTTATGCCTACTGGGATGCATAATGTGTTTATGCTATGATGTCTTAGAATGATGCCTAATGCTAAGGTGATATAATGCTGAGTACAGTATTTTGCCAGTAGTTACTGGTTGTGTTTTACATTTGTTACTAGTGCTTTCTAAAGGTTCTGACAGTGGCCCAATTGGCCCTGTCCTGTGTATATAATCCCCTGTAAATATGGCCTAGTGCCAGTTGGCACAGTGTATATGTGTGATTATAATTCTAATGTGTTTTGGATTATACAAAGGCTATTTTTTATATAACCTTGGGGCATATTATCAAGGGCAGTATCACCACTTTAGCGGCACTTTTTGCCAATAAAGAGGCGATATTTTATATTTTTATCTATTAGCAAGCTGTCGCTAACAACTGTTAGCGACAGCTTAATGGCGATAGCGGCCGTTTTGTTGCCGCTTTGCATGTCAGCGATAATTATTGCTAATGACATGCAAAGTAGGCGTTCCCAACTAAAAGCAACTGCAAACAGTCGCAAACACAACTTCCCCCTATTATCAATGCCCGCAAAGCGATAAAAAAAGTCGCGCTACCCGTGATTATCGCTGGAATTTAACACCTGCTAAAAACTAGACTTACCTAGTTTCTCAATGGGAGGTGGATTGCGAGGCTAAGTCCACCATGGCCTATCATCAAGGATTCCCCTATCGCTGGTGTTTTATCGCAGGATTTCCTGCGATATTCTCGCATTTCGCCGCTATCGCTGGATTTTTTATCGCCTTGGAGATAAGCGTTGCTAATAACACACTATCTCAGCGATGAAATCCAGCGATAGCCGGCGATAAAAAAAACAGCGCTAAGCGCGCTTCGCGATAATTATCGCAAATCGTTGCTAATATGCCCCCTTGTGTGGAGTTTCTTTGGTGGTGTGCCTAGTGTGTTGCTGCTGTGTGTGTATTGCGCAAACTCTTTACACATTGCCTCTGGGATAAGCCTGACTGCTCGTGCCAAGCTACTAAGGGGGTGAGCAGGGGTTATCTTCGGTGTGTAACTCCCTTGCCATGACTCGAGTGGTGGTTTCTGCCTGGCCTAGGTGCATGCCCTAGCCAACCAGAAATCCCATTTCTAACAACCACCACACCAGTTTAGAAAATAAAGTATCTTTATCTAAACCAAACAAGACCAAAACAACAAAAATCCTACATACATGTATCAAGATATCACTTTTAGAATGGTTACTTCAAAAATAGAACTTGTAGAAACAAATAGCTCCACCTTGGGCTATTACGACGTTGTGACAGGCACAAATCCAAAGTAAGGCACCAACCGTGAGATGCGCGGGCCAGGCATGAAGTCACACGAATCCCCAAATAACAGTCCCTTGGAAATGAAGTCAACAGACGATGCACAACTTCGTGGAGGTGAGGTGTTGATGGCCGAGGCAAAGCCGGCTCCTTTCTGCCACGGGGAGGCGAGGCTTTGAGTCCGTGAGGAGTCGAGGCGTCGAGTCCAGGACAGGGGAGGTGAGGTGAGGTGAGGTGAGGTGAGGTGAGGTGAGGTGGGGCAGCGTTGGCCCTAAGGTGTCGGTTCCAGTCAGCAATGTGATGTCGAAGAGTTCATGAAGTCACTCTCATCGGTTATCTGCTCTGTGATAATGAGATACAAAAGGGGATGATGGACGGAACGTTTGAGCCAATCAAACACTCACCCCCAGTCAACTGATCTGGGTTTAATCCATCATCATTCTTTAGCTCACTCCACCACCCCAGTTCAGACATGGCCATATGCAAATCAGTCTGACCCTGTGCCTCATGGGAACAGTCCAGCCCGAACTGCCAAGCCAGGTCTTCCCTGGACCGGAAACAAGCATCCTAGGACCGGTTTCTGGCATTTCAGCCGTCATCAGCCAGGCTTGCTTGAATCCAGTGGCAAAGTGAGCAAGGGACCCACGTCTGGGCATACCCCGCCAACTTAGGGCGATCAAAGCGATACAAAAGGGGATGATGGACGGAACGTTTGAGCCAATCAAACACTCACCTCAGTCAACTGATCTGGTTTAATCCATCATCATTCTTAGCTCACTCCACCACTTCAGTTCTAGACATGGCCATATGCAATCAGTCTGACTCTGTGCCTCATGGGAATAGTCCAGCCCGAACTGCCAAGCCATGTCTTCCTGACCGAAACAAGCATCCTAGGACCGGCTTCTGGCATTTCAGCCGTCATCAGCCAGGCTTGCTTGAATCCAGTGGCAAAGTGAGCAAGTGGACTCACGCCTGCATACTCGCCAACTTAGGGCTTACCAAGCTATACAAAAGGGGATGATGGACGGAACGCTTGAGCCAATCAAACACTCACCCCAGTCAACTGATCTGGGTTTAATCCATCATCATTCTTAGCTCACTCCACCACCCCAGTTCAGACATGGCCATATGCAAATCAGTCTGACTCCTGTGCTCATGGGAACAGTCCAGCTCGAACTGCCAAGCCATGTCTTCCTGACCGGAAACAAGCATCCTAGGACCGGCTTCTGGCATTCAGCCGTCATCAGCCAGGCTTGCTTGAATCCAGTGGCAAAGTGAGCAGGACCCACGTCTAGGCATACTCGCCAACCTTAGGCGACAGTTATACAAAAGGGGATGATGGACGGAACGCTTGAGCTAATCAAACACTCACTCCCAGTCAACTGATCTGGGTTTAATCCATCATCATCTTTAGCTCACTCCACCACTCCAGTTCAGACATGGCCATATGCAATCAGTCTGACTCTGTGCTCATGGGAATAGTCCAGCTCGAACTGCCAAGCCATGTCTTCTGGACCGAAACAAGCATCCTAGGACCGGTCTCTTCAGCCGTCATCAGCCAGGCTTGCTTGAATCCAGTGGCAAAGTGAGCAAGGGACCCACGTCCAGCATACCGCCAACTTAGGGCGACCAAAGCTGATACAAAGGGATGATGGACGGAACGCTTGAGCCAATCAAACACTCACCCCCTTTGACTGGGGGTGAGTGTTTGATTGGCTCAAACGTTCCGTCCATCATCCCCTTTTGTATCGCTTGTTCGCCCTAAGTTGGCGGGGGTATGCCCAGACGTGGGTCCCTTGCTCACTTTGCCACTGGATTCAAGCAAGCCTGGCTGATGACGGCTGGAATGCCAGAAACCGGTCCTAGGATGCTTGTTTCCGGTCCAGGGAAGACATGGCTTGGCAGTTCGGGCTGGACTGTTCCCATGAGGCACAGGGTCAGACTGATTTGCATATGGCCATGTCTGAACTGGGGTGGTGGAGTGAGCTAAAGAATGATGATGGATTAAACCCAGATCAGTTGACTGGGGGTGAGTGTTTGATTGGCTCAAACGCTCCGTCCATCATCCCCTTTGTATCGCTTTGTTCGCCCTAAGTTGGCGGGGGTATGCCCAGACGTGGGTCCCTTGCTCACTTTGCCACTGGATTCAAGCAAGCCTGGCTGATGACGGCTGGAATGCCAGAAACCGGTCCTAGGATGCTTGTTTCCGGTCCAGGGAAGACATGGCTTGGCAGTTCGGGCTGGACTGTTCCCATGAGGCACAGGGTCAGACTGATTTGCATATGGCCATGTCTGAACTGGGGTGGTGGAGTGAGCTAAAGAATGATGATGGATTAAACCCAGATCAGTTAACTGGGGGTGAGTGTTTGATTGGCTCAAACGCTCCGTCCATCATCCCCTTTTGTATCGCTTGTTCGCCCTAAGTTGGCGGGGGTATGCCCAGACGTGGGTCCCTTGCTCACTTTGCCACTGGATTCAAGCAAGCCTGGCTGATGACGGCTGGAATGCCAGAAACCGGTCCTAGGATGCTTGTTTCCGGTCCAGGGAAGACATGGCTTGGCAGTTCGGGCTGGACTGTTCCCATGAGGCACAGGGTCAGACTGATTTGCATATGGCCATGTCTGAACTGGGGTGGTGGAGTGAGCTAAAGAATGATGATGGATTAAACCCAGATCAGTTGACTGGGGGTGAGTGTTTGATTGGCTCAAACGTTCCGTCCATCATCCCCTTTTGTATCGCTGTGATAATGAGATGCAGGCGCTGGCGGTGACAGCATTGGTGCGAGTGCTGGAGTCGGGAAGGCCGATAACTGCAGGGATCGAAGGGCGTCGGAGCTGTGGTGCAGGTGGGATGGTGCATCCTGCACTTCACAAGCTGAGCCCCCGGTATCTGTGCAGGTCGCGTCATCACTGGCAGCAGCACAGACAGCGCTGGAGTTGTTCTACTTGAATTGCAGCACAAATAACACAATTCTCAGGGCCGAGTTACTGGAAATGGAGGTGGAGGTGGATACAGCACTGTGCAAAGGAGACACAGCCTATTCGGGAGACAGAGAAAACTCCTCCCTCCACTCTAAATGCAGACCAGGTCTATTCAGCCCAGCTATGAGTCACCCAAGCAAGGAAGGACACACCTCAACCCCCCCTTTTGACTGTCTAGAGTAAATGCACATCCCCAGTTCCTGTCACTCCAAAAGCAGACTGTGAATACACAAACATGCAGGGGCACACAGGATGGTTAAATAAGAAAATGCACTCTTTCTAAATGTGCCATATTCAAACACACAATTTAAAAACCACCTTTACTAAAAGATGTGTTATTAATTGCTTGAAAGTTACACATATAAAATGTTACAGTGCAGCTCCAATGATAACCTATGGGACAGCCAGCCTTTCAATAGTGAAAAACGAAATACATAGTATTTCACTATCAGGACATGTCAAACACACCGGTACATGTCCTACCTTTCTCATACACTGCACCCTGCCTGTGGGGGTACCTCGGGACTACCTGAGGGGTGACTTACATGTAAGAAAATGGAACGTTAGGGCCTGGCAAGTGGGTGCAATTGCCAGGTCAACATGGCAGTTTAAAACTATGCGTGCAGACACTACAGGGTAGGTCTGAGACACATTTAGAGAGCTACTCGTGTGGGTGGCACAACCAATACTGCAGGCCCACTAATAACATTTGATTCACAGACCCTGGCACACTCGGTGCACTTTATTAGGGTCTTACCAGTAAATCAAACATGCCAATCATGGCTAACCAATCATAATCACAATTTACACAGGGAGCACTTGCACTTTGACACTGATCAGCAATGGCAAAGTGCCCAAAGCATCTAAGCCAGCAAAAACAACATCCAGTACACAGTCAAAAAAGCAGGTGATAGAGGCAAAAAATCAGGGGACACCACACCAAGGATGCCAAGTCTAACAGGGCTGTATTTACAAGGTGCCATTAAGCCACTTAAATATGGAGGAGGGCATTGCGCCATCAGAACGTCGCTAAAAGTGAAATTCTGATGGCACTATCGCCTTGTAAATAAACCCCCATATGCACAAGATCGTCGTTTTCAAAGTTGAATTCAAGAAATTTTTTCTTCACTTCAGAATATTAAAAATGCTGACAGGGGCTAAATAATGGTTGTACATGTTTAAAAAAAGTGATGTATTTCTTGTCGTTCGCTGGTAAAAAGAACTTAGGGGCACATTACGATGGCGGGCGGAAGCACCACCGCCGTGCTGGCGGATGCAAAAAGCACCAGTTACCGCCGGCACGCAGCAGTCCACACGCCCGTCCAATTACGATGCGAAAAGTAGGCCAAACACCGCCGGCAAGCCAGCAACACCGTCCGCCATCAAAGTGCGCCCGTACACGTAGCGGCGCAGCCCAACTGACACACACCGTCCGACGAAACACGTCCCGCCCGGCGCATAAATTACGATGCCGCAAACAAACGGCTCCCACGGCCAAGAGATACCGTACGACAAACCGAAGCGGTAACACGGATGCCGAGCACGGACAACGAAGAAGCGGCTCCCCGAGCATGAATCCAGCACTGCAGGCCCTCCCCATGCTCCTGCTGATGCACCACCAAGGACGCAACGTACCGCGGAGACGCAGGTAGGCACACACACAACAAGTGCACGCAAACAGCGCACACAGTGCAAGGGCGGAAAAAGCGAACAACCCCCACCAGCGCGTGTACACAACACATCCACCATTGCATCCACATATGACACACAGGCCAAATCGTAACATCGCGGAACACATGTGTACACACCACCTGGGACTAGGAACCAACCACCCCGTCACGGCCCCAAAGCGCCGATGACGCCGCCACACATGCGCACAACGCAGAGGCCAACCGCAGCGCCATGCATGCGTCGCACACAGACACAGGGACACAACCAAGCAGCACACACATCAGCCCCACCCCGAACGCACATGACACGTGACAGGCCTGCCACAGACATGTCCCCAACGCCCAATTCACGGACAACACCCAACGCCACACAACCGACGCACACATGTCAGTGAAGACACGCAACAGCAGGACACACCCCAGTGTAACAAACATGGCGTAGCACACAGCGGCGGCAACACCAACTAGGAGAAGCAGGGCTCCTTCGGGAAGAGGAACGCCAGTACCACACTGAAACACCCATACCACCCTGCACATATGAACAAGACATATAAAACGGAACACCAAAGAGCCCGGGGACCGACAACAGGTGGCCCAAGAATAACATTCACACACAAGGCCCAACGCAGAGCGGAAAGGCAGCCTGCCGCCCACACAAGGGAGAGCAGACAGCACTGAATGACCTTCCATTCCAACTCCGAAACCACAGCCCTACGACAGAAGCCGGTGAATACAGCCATTGTCCAAGAATAGACCAACACAGGCATGCCGAGGAGACCGACCACAGGGCAGATAGCGCATATCACAGAAGCACACAACGGACGGGGAAGAAAGAAGAAAACACTCCCCCATGTCGGCCACATGCAAGTTAATTGGAAGGAGTCACACATCACTGACCTTGAACTGTCTGAGAAGCATGTGGGAAGAGGGCCCGTGTCCTCCAAACAAGCAAACAGAACACAAGTCCTGTCTCCCTACGACTACACAGAGCTCACAGCAACCTCGGAGCATGCACATTGCAGACTGCACACACAGCCGGAGCACGCCACCACAACGCACCGCTGGGAAATGGCAACCGCAACACACCTACCCAACTACGCCGAACAGCTCAAGCTGTACAAAACCAACCTGTTCCATACATTGGGATGCGATCTCCTGTCCCTGCTGAACGTAAGTTACCGACTGACTTACCGCATCACATTGTTCAGCTGCGTCATGCCCGTCTTCTACTGTCGGAGGTGTCCATACCAGCATCCCGTCGAGATATGCCTCTCCAACCCGGCATGTCTGAAGGCGGACCTGCTACCACTACTCCTCCCTCTGGACGCACACGACAGGGCCTGCTCTGCCTATGGGGGCATGGCGTATGTGGCCAACATCGCACCCGCACTGAAATGGGACCACTGTGCCTCCACACGACGGATCATCGAGAACAGCTACATCGAATGTCACCCAGCATGCCCCATCATGGTCCTCCAAGGGACAACTTACGAACAACACCTTGACAGCCACCATCCGCTACATTGGCTGGCAAACATGTACACCACCAATGACATGGAAGCCCTGCTGGACGGCATCGCATACCTGACAACCTGTCAATTCGTCGGACCACAACGCAGGTTCCCCGAGTGACCTATGATGTCCAACCCCGCACCCATGCTTAGCTTCCGCACGGACTGGCCAGTCACCACCACAACAGCCATACCAAACGACCGGCAACTGTAACCACACCATCAACGACATCGCCATGACATCGGATATGACCGGGACATGCACACTGTTCCCCATCACATCCAGGAACACCGCATGCATCGTGGGAGGCAGTGGCATGGGCTCTGTGTATCGCACCCACATGGACGGAACTGCACGAACAACCAGGACACGACATGGATCCAGCGCCCATGGACACACACACCGCTCAGTGGACATGAATAGGTCGCCTGGAGTCTGTGGGTGCTGCACCCCTCCCACCCCCGCCCCGGGAATCCCATACCAGGACCTTTGCATGGACGACAAGTGCATACAACAACAACACGACCCCAGTGACTGTGACATGTCCAGTAACCACCACAGTGCAACAACAAGTGGCACGCCGCTGCATGCACGCAAGCACATGCCCTGATGTCATCTCACATGCACGCGTGCATGAGGAACAACCGCAGCAAACCTGTCACATGGAACTGAGATGGACTGTGCCCATGATGCCAAGCGGTCTGGTAGGCTACATGTATACCGTCTGTGTCAAAGTCCGCAGCTCCGCAGCTATACGTAAATGTACATTAGCACAGCCTTGGCCAAGCAGATGTCACTCTGAAGCCCACATCCCACATGCAACAGCCAATCACATGTAACCCCACACCCTATCCCATTTGCAATCATGCTCAGTATATCCTCAACATGTATTCCGCTGCCAGTAGTGTCCACTATACTGCATCACAGAGGACAGAAGACTCAATATAATGTTTGAAACCAAAACTGTCTCCGCTGACTCATTTCACAAGTACGAATGAGAGAGGATGAGAGTATGTGAAGTACACGGCAGTCGTGACATGACCATGTAGTCCACTGGTATTGGATGTCAACGCAAATGAGTAGCACAACTGTGGAAGACACACATGTGTCGTGTGAAGTCGTATGGACGCAGTGCTCAGGTGGGTGGGTGCGATGGGTAGATGCGCACATGCCAAGTTGGAGCACGCCGTTGTCGGGAGGGGCCATGAACAGTACACCACCGCTTCCCTGGGCATTGTGAGAGGACACCTGTCGGGGGGAGTGAACACGTGTGTGCACAGCAGCCGGGCACACGTACAAAGCGGTACCAGGCGCACCTCAGCCCACCCTCTGTGGACAAGCTGGATCCTGTTGTGCGCCCGCCATGCCCCTTGACAAGGCACACACAGCCCCAGTCGACCAGGTGTAACCCCAACATAGTCAATCCGCACAGGCGATACAGGGCACGGGATGGCAGTGGAGCATGGTGTGTGAGAGGTCTCCTCGCGCTCCTCCTGGTCATATCACGCAGGCAATAGAACCTCAATGTCTAGCATGGCACAAGTCACATGGAAGTGTAGGGGGACGCACCACAGCACGAGCAGCACTGACGTCACGGGAGGTGGCTCGCACCATCCCATCCATTGCCCATCATACCAACCACGCCACATGCCATTGCGACTAAGTGCAAGCGCGTGCGCCACCACCCCCGAGCCCTCCCCAGAGAGGCCAAAGAGTGAATGTGTGGGCCATCAGCCACAGACGGACGCGGCCTGGCCGCAAGGGCAGCCACAGCCACTGGGTGTCGCAGGTGGCGGATCCGGAAGGCGAAGACTGTGATGCATAGTCCATGCAGGCCGGGTCTCCATTTGGGGCACCACGCAGGTGGACGGCGTCCCGCAACACATCATACCCTGAGACAGCCCACTCGTGCAACTGGACCCACACATACACTCCTTGCCCTCTCTGGTGCGAGCTTGGGGCTGCCTGTGCAAGCGCTAGCCTCGCAGGTGAGCATGCATATTGGGGGAGCGAGGGGAGGACATGAGGGCTGGGGCGAAGATGACTGTATCACTGTCAGTTAGTACAAGGGATGACCCAGATGTGGAAAGGAAGAGACGTGTCCCGTGTGTACTGCAACTAGTCGCCAATCCAACTACCCCCCCATGTCCGGAATGTAAGCCCGCACCTAGGCCCGCCCATCCGCCACATCGAACATACCACCAGCACGACAACCTTCCCATTCGAAACACTGACTGGGGGTGACGACCAGTGTACAATCATGTGTAGCCTACCCACGCGTACATGTGGGCCCTCCATGATCCATGTCACCTGCGGCAAAGTCATGACATGCGCAATGAGGGAAGTGAGGAGAGCTGTCCGCCCCACGCGCAGAAGGTGCATCAGCTCCACAGACCCAGCAGCGAGTCCAGCAGGGGTCACATGTGCAGGGGCAGCTGTGCCTGGTGTGAAGGCACATGCATATAGACAGCACATCGACCAATGTGTAGTCTGCCCACATCTACAGTCCATCATCATGCGGACATAGGAATTGAACACAGGGCAACACATCTTAGTTGGTGCACCCACCGTGACCAACAATGCGCAATCATCGACGTACCCGCCCTGTGCATGGCCCCCCACCCAACGGAGGCACATCCAGTGCCACCATCCCACACACACAAGCCTTCCACGGAACATGCTGTGTCCAATGGTCAGTACAGAGTCAGCGCCCATCTGGTGGATCCTGAACAGGAGACACATGCACACACATGCCAGCTCCCACTATGCACGTCTGCCACCTGGCACATGCAATGTAACCTCTCACCTGTGACATGTGACTGCAAGCACACAGCCGTCTTGGCATGGGGCTGTCAATGTGGACACCTGTCAATGTTTCGGGAGGTGTGATCCGTACAGTGCTGTACATAGGGTGCAGTGCTGACACCTACTACTGTCTCATATCCCCTCGTGCCACAGGTCCCACTTGTTTTGGCCGCTCAGCCTGTGCCCACATCGTCGTCGTCGTGTGCCATACTCATCCAGCCGCGGAAGCAGTTCCATGCTCAGCAGACATTCATGTTGCCGTGGCGTTGCCGCTTGACGGATATGCAGTCAGTCCCCATCAGCACACCCCGCAAGTCATTGGGGCCTAGATCCCCATGTGCATGCACATGGCAGTGGTTTGTATCACTAGCCATTGCCATTGTTGGGAGACCTGTGTAAGTGTATTGTGGCCGTGCCGCCCCAGCTTGACAGCTGGGCTGTGGCTCATGTGCTTGCTCAGTCATGTCAGTGATGTGTATGCGAAATTGCAATGTGTCGTGTTGCTTTGACATGTGTCCTCTGCCATTGTCCCTAGGCGGAGACCGAACATTGACCGCCCATACCAATTGCTGGCGGACATGGACGATACAGAGGTTATTAGGAAGTTTCAGCTGGACAGGCCAACCCTGCATCGACTGTGTGCCATGTTAGAACCCCATCTCCGTCCCCGCAGGGTGTATCCGACTGCTGTCACCCCCACGGCTAAGGTGATGGCCGCCATGCATTTCTTCGCCACTGGGTCATTCCAGCACACAGTGGGCATTGGAGGAGGGATGTCCCAGCCCATGTTCAGCAAGGTGCTGAGGGATGTACTGGCAGCCATGATGCTGTACCGAAACAGGTACATCCGCTTCCCCAGGGCTCGTGAATTGGCGGCAGTGAAGGGTGCATTCTATGCCCTTGGCAGAATCCCACACGTCGTTGGAGCCATTGACTGCACACATGTCGGCCTTGTTCCACCACAGGCCACTGAGCACCTGTACCGCAACAGGAAGCACACGCACTCCCTGAATGTGCAAGTGGTGTGCCTTGCGGACATGGTGATCACCCACGTGTGTGCAAAGTTCCCAGGCTCGGCCCATGACGCACACATAATGCGCAACAGCATCTTGCCACGACTGATGTCCAATATGCAACAGGATCGTGCCTGTATTGTCGGTGAGTATGTGGAGTGGTGTAGCGTGCTGGTTGTGCGATGCTGTCCCCTGTCCAGTTGGAATTGCAACGGTTCTCTGTGTCCCTCACACCCAGGTGACTCTGCGTACCCGAATGGGGCATGGCTGCTCAGTCCATTGAGGAATCCTCGCACCCCAGCAGACGATCGCTACAATGAGGCACATGGGAGGACCAGACGTGTGGTCGAGCGTACCTTTGGCCTCCTCAAGTCCAGGTTCAGGTGCCTGGACCGCACCGGGGGTGCGCTGGCGTATTCCCCACAGAAGGTGTGCCGGATAGTGGTGGCGTGCTGCATGCTGCACAATCTGGCCATTCGGAAGCAGATCCCCCTCATCGTGGATGACGGAGATCAACCAGGGCCCCAGCCCGCAGACCAGGACAGCTCGAGTGAGGAGGACAGCGGAGAGGAGGAAGCTGGTAATGTGCGGCAGCAGCTCATCGCCCGCTACTTCACTTGACGGTGAGTGTCCATGTACGACGGCTGATGTGGCTGTATCTGTGCAGGTGTGTGTGTGCTGTGTCAGGGTGGCCGTTTGTTCACTGCGTGCTGTGTGTCAACGCTCCATGGCCAGGGTAGTATGCCACTGTTGGTGGCTGTGGCATTGTGCCCTATTGCTCTGTGCGATGTGTGTACATTGCTTGTAGTTGTTGACATGTACTGTGTGATGGGTGTGTGACACACTCATTGAATGTGCTCCTGTTCTGTCTCCCACCCCTAGGTCCCTACAGGCCCTCCGGATTCCATTGCCATGCCACGCATCAGGTGCCTTTCCGCCCAAGGTGGCCGTTGTATTCCGTACAAATAAAACACAGGGCACAAACAGCAGTTAGTGAAAAAGGTGCATTTATTACAAACTGTGACATGTGATTGTGTGTAAGGTGATGACAGAAGTGGTGCGTGCAGTGACAATGAGCTGTCGGTCATGGCTGCGTGATGATCAGGGTGTACCCACTGGTTCTATGTCCATAGTCCAACACACACATGCCATCCAGATGGCTGTGTGGAGTGGGATCGTAGTCCAAGTCAATGCAGTGGCTGGTCAAGGAAGGCTGGCGGAAGGCTGGCTGGCTGCCTCACTTGCGTTTGGAGCGTGCGAAGTCCTCCCGGGAGATCTGTTTCCACTTCGGACGGCCCCTTCCACGTTTGCGAGGGGGTGCCTGCTTGCGACATGCTGGTGGTTGAGGTGTGCTCACTGGCTGTGGACGCAGGGGAACTGGACACTGCTGCTCCACCCTGCGCCCCGGCAGGTTGTGGCGGAGGGGGAGCTGCTGTCCCTGGCAGTGACCTCACCGCCACCACCAGCTGGCCCATGAGGTCCACGAGTTGGCCCATACGGGCGTCCATGGACCTCAGCACCCCCAGCACCTCACGCTTGTCTGAAGCAGGCCGGACCCATTGTCCTTGGGCCTCTTCATAGGCCCCAAGGACTCTGGCCATTTGAGGCAGGGCATGGCTCCCAGGGAGGCTGGCGTTTCCCTGATCCTGCTCCTCCTACCAGTCCTGCTGCCACCGGCCTGCCCACTAGCCACATTGCTCACCACGGTCCTCGCTGTGGCTCCCAGGGTGGATCCAGTCGGCCGGGCCACCACCTGCGCTGGGGCTGGTGCCAGCGAAGACGTGGTGGTGGTGGCGGCGGTGGTGGTCGGTGCGGCGATGGTGGCGGTTGCGGCAGTGGTAGTGGCCACAATGACCGTGGGTGTGGCCGCAACGACAGTGGCAGCAGGGGGCTGGGAATGTTCAGCAGCCCTGGATGATGGGTTGGTGGGTAGGAGGGGTCCTGGGGAGCGGCTGGGCCCTGCCACACCAGATGGGCCTGCTTGGTGGTCCGTGTCCGAAGAGGAGGACAGATCCTCCAGATCCGTGTGTCCTCGTTGGGGGCTTGTAGGCTGGCTGTGCTGGCTGCTGGCTCCATCCCCAGCATCCAGCAGTTCGTCACCTGTGGAGAGAATGAGATTTGTTATTGTGTTGCACCTGGCGAAGTATGTATTTGTCGTCTGACATTAACAGTTCGTGCAATCTCGTACATGGGTTTCCCGGAGGCGTGTGTGTGGCTGTAGCATCTGTAGTTGTGTGTGCTTGGCAATGGGACTGTGTGCTGTGCACATGTGGCATGGGACGGATTGGCCATGCCGATGGGTGTGTTGCTGTGCCCCTACTTATTGTGACTCTGGTGTATGCGGGCTCCTGGCCCATCCTGGGTCTGGTTTGTACTTTGCTTTTGGGGTTCAAATGGAACGCTTAGGAACGCATATGGCAACATGGGGGCCATGCCCCAGATTCGCATTTGGGATGGAATATGCTTTTGGGGTTCAAATGGAACGCTTAGGAACGCATATGGCAACATGGGGGCCATGCCCCAGATTCGCATTTGGGAGGGGATATGCTTTTGGGGTTCAAATGGAACGCTTAGGAACGCATATGGCAACATGGGAGCCATGCCCCAGATTCGCATTTGGGATGGAATATGCTTTTGGGGTTCAAATGGAACGCTTAGGAACGCATATGGCAACATGGAGGCCATGCCCCAGATTCGCATTTGGGATGGAATATGCTTTTGGGGTTCAAATGGAACGCTTAGGAACGCATATGGCAACATGGGGGCCATGCCCCAGATTCGCATTTGGGATGGAATATGCTTTTGGGGTTCAAATGGAACGCTTTAGGAACGCATATGGCAACATGGGGGCCATGCCCCAGATTCGCATTTGGGATGGAATATGCTTTTGGGGTTCAAATGGAACGCTTAGGAACGCATATGGCAACATGGGGGCCATGCCCCAGATTCGCATTTGGGATGGAATATGCTTTTGGGGTTCAAATGGAACGCTTAGGAACGCATATGGCAACATGGGGGCCATGCCCCAGATTCGCATTTGGGATGGAATATGCTTTTGGGGTTCAAATGGAACGCTTAGGAACGCATATGGCAACATGGGGGCCATGCCCCAGATTCGCATTTGGGATGGAATATGCTTTTGGGGTTCAAATGGAACCCTTAGGAACGCATATGGCAACATGGGGGCCATGCCCCAGATTCGCATTTGGGAGGGGATATGCTTTTGGGGTACATGCTGTGAGCCATGGGTGCCGAACGTGACATGTGTTGTGGCAGCATGACAGTGCATGGTTTGAGGTGTGTGCATGCTTGACATGGCCTGCATATTTGCTGTCTGTTGTGATTACTGGACATGGCATTGGACGCATCATTATGAGTGAGTGATGGTTGTGTGCCAGCCAACGTATTGCATTTGTCCCATCTCCTTGGTGTGCGTGCTGCCCTGTGCCATGTGCATCACTGCAGTGCTCGGGGGTGTGGCCCATGTTGTGTGTTGTTGCTCACAGTGTGTCGTGCGCTTCATTGACTTCTGGCACATGGTTGGTCATGGGCATGTATCTTAGCGTGCCTACTGTATGTGTGGCAGCTGTGCGGATGACATGCCTTTCATGAGACTGGGGCTGACGGATGGGATGGATGGTATGTTGTATGTGCATGGTGTGTCTGTGTGTTTGATGGGTTCAGTGGTGTTCGTGTGCATTTATGTTGTTCCGCTCTGTTGCGTCTAGTGTTGTTTGTCTTACATAGGCGTAGTCATGGGGTGTGTGGTTGACAGGCAGTAGGGGCTACATGGACAGGACTTCAATGGTGTTTCGGTTGTGTGTGATGAGTTGCACAGTGGCTGCCGTGTGGTACTATATTCAGTGTGGCTTGTGCATGCAGACGTGGCTCCTTGGGTGTTGCTATGTCTGTGATGGGTCATGTGGGGTGTGAGTCTGTTGTTCATGTCCGTGTGCACATTGTTCACTTGTTCGTGACGGTGGGCGGTGCTGCGTGTTCGTCTGCTACGTGACATGTCCCATGTGTTGGTCGTGTTATGGTCCTCATGCCTCCAGTAATCCAGCCCTGTCCAGTTTCCCACCTGCAAGTTGTTCGTGCGTGCACTGTACTGGATGCCACATGGCTCTAAGCGGGGGGTGCTCCATGTTGCAGGTCTGTGGGGGTGGGGGGTGTTGTGGGTCGTGGGGGTGGCTGGACACCCACTGACACCGATTGCTGTGGACCGTGATGTCTGCCTTTCGGCTGTCGTTGTGCACTGCGGTGGCTGACACGTGGCTGTGGGGTGTGGGGGATGCTCCTCCTTGCTGTGCTGTGGGACTGGGGCCTGGTGTGTGTTGTACTTGGCTGTACACCCTCCCACCCACTGCACTTTGTGTTCCTGCCACTTACCTGTTACTTGTCGGTTAGTGCAGCTGTGGCGGACACATGGGTGTGGTGGGTGCTCGTGTGGCGCTTCTGGCATATTTGGGGACCTGTTGGTGGTTACGTGGCTGGCTGAGTGTACACATGTCCCCACGTATGTTACAGTTGTTCGGTTTGGGCTGTGTGTGGTGGTGTCTGTTGCATGTGTGTGTGATGTGTTGTGTATTGTGTGCTGGACATGGGGGTGTTTGTCCCTGGGAGCTGTGGCATGGTGGTTGCGCATGTGAGTACATAGCGGTGTGCTGGTATACATTAGTTTGTACTTACCAGCCTCCACTCCCCTGCTAATCCGGCGAGGATCTCCAGATGTATTACGACTCGCACCTTCTCCTCCCACGCTTTGAAGGTCTTAAAGAGCGCGGGATTCCCTCCGCCAGTGACGGCAGCCAGCTCTCTGTTTTTGCCCTCCTTCTTCTTGACCAGGCTCTTTACGTCATTCCAACGTTTGTTTATTTCACCTCTGTTCCTGGGCAGGGTCCCGACTGCATTGACCTGGTCTACGATCCGGTTCCACATTCTGTTTCTGGTGGCTAGTGGTGTGTGCTGGACCATGTTCCCATAGATTTGTGGGTACACCTTGATGATCTCGTCGACCATGACCGTCAGCTCAATGGGCGTGTACTTGGGCATCCTTTGTGGTGCCATGGTGTTTGTGGTGCTGGTGCGGTGTGTGTTGTGTAATGTGCAGGGGGTTTGTGGTGCAGGTGTATGGATGGTGGTGGTGGTGGTGGTGGTTGTGATGTGTGCGTTTCTGTGGTGTGCTGCTGTCCTTGCTGTGTCACTGTGTCCTCTCCTCTCCTCTCTGGTTTGCAATGTAGCAAGGGGTTGTGGTCTGTGGGAGTGCTGCTTTTGTACTCACCTATGTGGGTGTGTCCTCATGGTCTGTTGTTTTCAGGTGTGTTGTGTCTGGGGTTCTGGCCTTTGTATTTTTTGTTTGTCCGGGGGGTGTTTTCGGGATGTGTACTGTGCTTGTGTATTTGTGCGTGCCTTGCTGTGTGGACTTGTTGGCCATGTTGTGTGCTATTGGTTTTGTGTGCGGATGGTTTCTGTGCAGGTACGTGGGCGCCATGGCTTCTGCCGTGTCGATTCTCATCGGCGTTGTTTGCGCTGGCGGGCGGTATATTTGTGGTTTTTCCGCGCTCATGTCGGTGCGATCGTAATTTCACGTGCGGTGTGTCAGCCGTGAGGGCGGGCGGTTTTGTGTTGTCGTGCGTGTTTCCGTCCGTGGCGGGCTGTTTGACTCCGACTCGGACGTTGGCGGGCGGTATTTTGTGTGATTTTTCCGCCGATGGCGGTTTTCGGTTTGTGTAATCGTAATGGCGTGGTCGGTGTTCAGGCGGTGTGTGCGGGCGGATTTTTGCCGCTTCCATGCCTGGCGGATTTTTTTACGCCGGGTATCGTAATGGGCCCCTTAGTGTAGTCACCTCCATGATCAAATCCAATCTCCGGTACCAACTGCAGAGTTCAAACATCTTTATGTAGTAAACCTATGAGGGTATATTCCCCAGTTTAAATATTCCTCTAATACCGGAACTCTGGAACCATAAGTTTTCTAAATCAAAAGTTAACATGTAGTATCATAGATGAGTAACTCTGACTAAGGGAGATTTTTTTTACCAAGAGGTTCTGAGTGACATCAAATTGATAACAATAGCAAAACTCAAATTGTCTATGAAGTCACACAGAACTCACAGTGAAAACCATGTTTGTATTCACATTTTACCCATCTATAATTTTGTGGTGCATATGCCCCTCCCCTTCTTCTGTCTCTGCTTCCAAAATATAAGCAGGGGCGGAGGATTATTGGAGGAGACATAGATAACATGTCGGAAAATGTGAAAAAACCTGGCCTCCTATCACCCTCGAAATAACTTCACCCCCCAAATATTTAAAAAGAAATACCTGGACTCCTGCCATCCACACCCATCACCCTCTGGAAAAACCCTACACTTCCCCCATCCAAACATATAAAACAAAATTGGCTTCCTGTTAGCCACTCAATCTGCCCTATGCTTAAACCTTCCTCTTTCCCCTCCCCAACAGCTAAAACATACCGCCACCCACCCCCACCCACTGCAAAACACTCTCCAAACTGAAAAACCATTAGCTGTCCTGCTGATACCCACCCTCATCACCAGCTACGCCATCGCAGCCCTGCCTAGCGCAAAGTACCAAAACCTGCTCTCATATTTAGAGTAGACAGCCGACACAGAACTGGCAGTAGCTCTGTGAGAGCCTCTTGACAGTGAGACTTTATATTCCTCTCAGAACTATGACAAGAATGAAGGTAGTTGGCACAGGTACGGTGCCACCTGCGTTCTCCTGTCTCCCTTGAGTCTGTAGGGACCCTCTAGAAAAGGCAGGTGAGAGGCTTGGGACCGAAACGTGATGGCAGAACACAAGGGAAGTGATTGCTTCCCTAGGGTGACTTAATAGTTAACTACTTTGGTTAACTAGTGCTAAAATGCCACTGCAATGTATAATCAGATTTCAATCTGATTGTCCATGAGAAAGGCTTCCTGAGCAGGCCATTTACAGCAATAACTTATCAGATCTATTTTTATCTGTAATATTTCACCTTTTAGAACGTTACAGAATTTTCTTTCTCTTTGCAGACATTTTAGCCAATTAAAAGTTATTCTCCTTAAGGACAATTCCCAAGATCTAAGGTGATTGTGCCATATTTAATGGCCGAATGAATTCAAACTATGGTCCCACAATATTGGAGATAACGCATAGGAAAATAGATGGTAAAATGTTGGAGAACATAAGGAGATGAAGTCAAAATGATTACGGAAGGAATATTTTTGACTTCCTTCCCTGTTTTGATCAAATGTATAGTAAGCCAGTAGTGTGTGGGGAAACTCCCAAAGAATATATATGCAGATCTCTGGGTCGAAAGAAAACACCAGCGCTTTCTCTAATTCAAAAGGTTGCTCATTAATGAAAGTCATGGCGTGATAAACCTCCCTTTTCCCTTAGAATTGTTAACTTTTTCCAGCTTAATATGGGTCGTGGCCTACTCAAGTGAAGGAGGCAAGGAGTCTTTCTATTTTTTATACTCGGGAGATAAAGAGAATTGTTGCTGAGAGAAAACTGGTCTTTGGTTGAGCTGCAAACATAATAC
This sequence comes from Calotriton arnoldi, assembly GCA_963921515.1. Taxonomy (NCBI): domain Eukaryota; kingdom Metazoa; phylum Chordata; class Amphibia; order Caudata; family Salamandridae; genus Calotriton; species Calotriton arnoldi. The sequence continues at coordinate 449,531 of CAWUFW010013487.1, forward strand.
CTTTCACACGCCTTACCATCCTTAAATATTAATGGAATGATATGCCACTATTAAAGAATTTGTGCAGTACCATTGATAGTTTTCTTAAAGACTTTAAGCATCAGGGGCCATATTAGCAAGAAGCTCGTTAAAATTATCGCCGTTTTAGCGGGACATCTAACCTGGGCTTCTATTGGAATTCTATTGGAATTCTATAGCGCATATTATTAAGCCCCTTATCACCGCTTTAGCGGCAGTTTCCTGCCACTAAAACGGCGATCATTTTAACGAGCTTCTTGCTAATATGGCCCCGAGGGGCCTATTAGCAATAACCGGCTATAATTATCGCTAAGCGCAGTTAGCGCTAGGATAATTATCGCCGGCTATCGCAGGTTTCTATCGCGGAGATAGCGTGCTATCAGCAACGCTTATCTCCAAAGCGATAGAACCCCTGGAGAACAGTGTGAATATCGCTTGAAAACAAGCGATATTCACACTGTGACCAGTGTTAGCTTGGCGATAGGGCGAGGGGGATTTAGCCATGTAATCCACCTCCCATTGGATTACATGGCTAAGTCAGGGTGAGACCAGGCGTTAACAAACCAGCGCTAAACGTGTTTAGCGCTGGTTCATTAATCACCTCCGCTGCCTCGCTAATAGGCGATAGCGACCTTAGCGACTGTTTCCAGTCGCTTGGTTGGGAACGCCTACTTTGCATGCCATTAGCGATAAATATCGCTGGCATGCAAAGCGGCACCCAACCCGGTCGCTATCGCCTAAAAGATGTCGCTAACAGCAGTTAGCGACAGCTTGCTAATAGGGCGTTTGAATTGAAAAAGTCCCGCTAAAGCGGCGATCGAGCCCTTGATAATATGCCCCCATGTTTCTTACCTGCAGTGAATAGTATCCCAAATGAGTTAAGGAGCGATGTACTTGTAGACTGCCACAAGCAATATTCCAGGCCACAGTTGCAGTACAAGCTTACTTGATCTTCTACCTTGAGAAAATCCCGAATTGATCTATAACATGCAGAAGCCTTACCACTGATAATTAACCACCAATGCACAAGATATTGTCATCTTCATAGAGTTTGCAATATATGGAACTGTCCATAAAGTAATGTGCGATCATTTGGTTAGGAAGTCTAACAAATCCACACTATAAGGGGAACCCGTGCCTAGACACCCTCATCAGAGAAAACATGCCACACATTTACATTTAGGCTAACCCAGCAACAGGGGTCTCATAAAGAGCTTGAGCTGCATGTATAAAAAGTTTACCAAACTGCATTTGAATTATGATTGTCAAGGACTGGATGCTTGGACAGTCTGCTGAGTCTCCTTCTAGATTGCCCAAACAACGGTGACTCCTCCCAGTATTGACTGTGTCACTCTGCACAGAATAGCATACAAGAAAAATGTCTCCTTAATAGATTTTTAAATATAAGAACATTGAAGGCAATGGAGCAGCAGGGCCTCTATGAACTGGTATAGGCCGGCTGCTCTCAACATTTCAATGTCCTAATACGCAGCCTCTGCCTTTAACTTTCCCCTGACTCTCGAAAATATATTAATTACACAGAGGAAAAAGAAAAGCAGAGGCCACACAGGAGGACACGCGCAGCCTTCACTCTTCCCTCCTCCTGTAGCTCAGTGTAACTATGGCTTCAGAAAGAGGGAGAGTGAATACTGCTCAGCTCCGGGGGCACCCTAGATTGGTTGAACTAAAAAAAGTAGTGTAACCAAGCCAGGGAGAACCAGGGACTGATTTCCACCTCCTTCCAGAGCTGTGGCTGTGAATGTTCAACAGCTAACTGCCGTGGTCCTTGCACGGCTGTTGATGTAGAACATTCCCAGCAAGAGCTGTGAACAAAGGCTTCGGAGCTGAGGGGGTTTTCCATTTTCAACCCCTCAGACTGTGAGAGGCCTTTCCTTTTTCTAATTAGAACATTCAGCCCTCAGTGGGTTAAATGTTCTAATAGCTTCATAGCCTGCCAGAGTTGGCTATACTGGTCATTAAAGGCCAGCTCACTTGTTACAGACCCTCACCTTCTGCTCGGGCCTTTAACACTGAAGCGGGCCTTTGATGGCCGGTATAACACGCAATGGCGGGATATAAAGCTTTGTTATAAATTTGAAAAAACCTTGCCAATTTTATGAATCATTTTTGAAGATGAAGATTACAAATAAAGAGAATAGCAAAACACCAGACTAGTCCTGTTGGAGCAGGAAGGAGAAAAGAGACAGGTAGATTTCCACAAGTAGAATCCAATCAAATGTTTCAGCTGCAAGGGGCAAAAACACATTCACAAATAGAAGCAATGTGACAAAATGAGCAACGAATAATGAGGGAAAAGGGTAGGTTGCGATGCATTTTTCTCTTTGAAATCTGCTGTGTGGTGATCCACTCAAATGGAGTGAGCTCAGTTCAGACTCAGTCAAGGGCTGCCTCCTTCAGGAACTGACTTCAACAGGAAAAATACTGCACTACAAATTTGTTTCGCATCATTATATATAGAATGACTACCCTCTTGGAGAGGGCATGACCATGCACTCATTCTGGAAATCAAGGCATTTTCATGAAAAGTGAAGCACTCCTAGCAGCCCAGGGAACATTTCTCCTGCTGGCTGCAAGCACAAAGACACCATTGCGGTCCCACCAGGGGAGGGTGGCATCTCAGAAGGCACCGAATAAAAACAAGAATAATGCTTCTTCCTCAAGGGTCTATGGTAAGCTCCCAGGTTCACTCTTGGCATAAATATAACAACAGTGAACTATAGAATTGCCCCTGAAACATATCAAATGCCTTCACAGAATAAACAGAAGCAATGCTATGGAGATTCTTATTCATGAAAGCATCACTGATTATTTTACTAAGCACTTGTGTAAAATATCAAGCAGACATGAACCTAAGCTGACCTGTATGTAGTATACACTGAATGTAAGTTTTCTGAGTTTTCCGAGACTCCTACTATACAATGTACTTCCCTGTTAGGGAGTGAGATCGGTATGTGAAACCCACAATCTCTGGGAAGTTCCCAGATTTCATTATAGTAGCTTGTTTCCGAGGGGAGTGGCTATATTTGAGCTCATTATTTGATTAGAAAGGTTGTATAAATTAGTGCTCAGGCCTTTCTGCTTTTGGAAATGTTTGCATTTCGCTGCATTTTTATGACCCACTCCATTGCACTGATGTGTTTGGAGTCATTGGTAAGAGGTATTTCATCAGTGTTAGGTTTATGGATGCTAGAGTAGGTGTTCTGAACTAGTTCACTTATCATGGGATGTAGCTGATGGGTGTGTTGGAAGCAGCTGACAGATGTGTAGCAAATATAGTTCTCATCTGCTGGAGTGGGTGGAATTTCATTAGTTGGGTGGTATGTTACATGTTGTTAGGAAAATTAAATCTAACCCATACAAACCTCCAGTTTGTCACTTTTTGACCTCTGGCATTTGGAACTCAGCTATGTATATGTGAACTTTACACATGTGTGTGCAGGTCATGATGAGTTTGAAGTACATCTGTACTGCTTTAATGCTTGGTGGCAGGAATCAATTAAGGATCCAAATGTTGTCTGGTAGTACATAAGATAGAAGTTGAAGAGAGCTTGCCTGACAGAATCAGAGGGTTTCTCCAAAGCATGCCCAAGGTTCTCTGACATGGAGCAGACTCTAGATAGGAGGCGGACAGCCCTTTTTGAACTATAGGGAGACTCTTAATCCCATCCACCTCCACAGAGCTCTTACCCCAATCAGGTTGAGGGTAAAAGAGTAAGCAAGTCCCTTCACATTTCGTGCCTTTGTTTTGGGTCTCCTTGATAGGGATCTCCAAGCATCACCCACTTTTCTTGCTGACACTGCAGAACAAGGACTGGCGCTTTACCTGTCTAGGAGGACATATATAAAGGAGGAAACTGACTGAACCCGTTCCCAGAGCTGGACTAGAGTAATACACAATCTCTGTCTACAACCATGCCATAAATATGGGTGAATAGTCATAATATCGAGTTTTTAATATCGACTTGCCATAATATCGAGTTTTTTATATCGATATTACCATTATATCGATGTAATTAATCTCGATGTTAAAAATATCGTTTTTTGGGGGGGAAAAATATCGAAGTTGAAAATATCGAGTCAAAAATATTGTTAGTAGAAAATATCGTTTTTCAGTGTTGTAAAAAATATCGAAAAAAATAATATAGAATGTGTAAAATATCGAAAAAAATAATATAGGATGTGTAAAATATTGATTTTTGAAAATGTCGAAATAGTATTTATTAATATTAAAATATTATTTGTTTTATTGTATTAATATTTGTATTAAATTGTATTAAAATAATAATTGTAAGATATATTTTAGGAGCGGGATGTTGGGTTATTAGGGGATAAGGGTGAAGAGTGTTTTAAAATATTTTTGGAAAATTAGAAAATAAAATAAAAATAAAAATTCGAAATTTCAATTTTATTTTTAGGAGCGGGATGTTGGGTTATTAGGGGATAACAGTGGGGAGTGTTTTAAAAATATTAGTAGAAAATTACAGAGTAAAATAAAATTTAGAAATTTGAAATGTAGTTTTAGGAGCGGGAAGTTGGGTTATTAGGGGAAAAGGGTGGGGAGTGTTTTAAAAATATTAGTTTAAAATTAGAAATTTAAATTTAAATTAGAAAATATAAATGTTGTTTTAGGAGTGGGATGTCGGGTTGTTAGAGGATAAGGGTGGGAAGTGTTTTAAATTTTTTTTTTTAAACTTACATTTTGTTTTAAAATGTATTATTGAAATTTGAAAATGTGTTTTAGTAGTGGGATGTTGTGTCTTTAGTGGAAAATGGTGTTTTTAAAAAAAAATATTAATTAAAAAATTTAGAAATGCATTTATATTTAGAATAGAATTTTGATATTTAGTTTTAGGAGTTGGATGTAGAGTTATGAGGGGATAAGGTTGGTCAATAATTTAAAAATCTAAAGAAAATTCTAAAAAAATAGAAAATTGTATTTATAATTTAGAAATTTTGTAGGTGTGAATTTTTGCTTCATTAACAGTGAAGTGTGTGGTACTACTTTTTTAAATATTTAAAAATAAACTATTCCATTTAAAAATTAATAATGTAATTTAAATAATTATAGCATTTATGGCTTGGGATGTAGTGCTTTTGGTTCCAATTGGATGTGGAGTGTTTGAAATAAAAAAAATATTATTATAGAATTCAACAATTTTAAAAATAAGTTAAATATTGGTTTTTGTAAATAATTTTGTTTGTGTTTATTATTGATTAATTAAATTATTACATGTATTACTGATTTATTGAATTAAATATAATATTTTTGAAAATCAAAAAGAAAAAATCAAATTAAAGTATGCATTAATATTTATATTGAAGATTAGTATTTTTCTAAGCTGATCAAGTTATATAAATGTTAGAATAATGTATACTAATTTTTTTAAATACTGTATGCTTTATAATTTTTGGGAATTTTTAAATAATAATATTGTGTAAAAGTGTTAATTTAAAATGTATTTACATAATATAAATTGTAAAGTCAAACAAGTTTCATGAAATGGTAATAATTGTAGAGGTAATATTGAATCAAATATTTTTTGTGTTGTTTGCTTTATGTAAAATAACAGAAAGGATAGGGTCAATAGTTATTTATATAAGTCTATTATACAGTATTTTTTATGACTTAGGGGCCGATTCCGATTCCGGCCGGAAATCTCTCCGACCGAGCCGGACCCGGAGAGAATTCCGACCGAATCGGACCCTAACAGTCCGACCGGACGAGTACGATGCATTCGCATGCTATCGGACTCGAGTCGGTCGGACTCCCATTGAAGTCAATGGGAGCCGGTCGTACAACGCGTACGCGGGCTCCCATTGACTCAATGGGTGCGAGGCGGACAAGGGCGCCCCCTACAGCGTGTACGCGTCCATGCGCATCGCGGCGTACGTGCACAGGTAGGGGGGACCCATGGCTCCCCCCTGTGTGCGACTTGCGCGCCTACGCGTACAGGGGGGTCCGACGCGGACCCCCAAAGTCCGGCTTCGACAGCTTTTTCGAGCCGGACGGCGCGAGTCGGTCGGACTGCTCGCGGCGCGCATCGTACTTACCCGGCCGGGAAACGTCTCCATAGCGCGGTGCGAGTCGTGTCCATGCGAGTCGGTCGGAGCGTGTTGAAGCCGCGTTCGAGTCGGTCGGCGATTTCGCGGGTGCTTGCATCGTACTCGCTCGGCCGGACCCGCGTACGATTCGGTCGGGAAACATGGCTCCGAATCGGATCCGGTGAATCCGAATCCGATTCGGAGCACTACCGGCCGAGATCGGAATCGGCCCCTTTATAGTGAATGGAGTGGAAATAGTAAATTATATAGCTTTAATATCCAGCACCTTCCCTGACTTAATATTTACTGGAGTTGGAATAGTAAATTATATATCTCTAGCGTCCAGCACCTTCCATGATTTAATACTTACTGGAGTTGGAATAGTAAATTATATATCTTTAGTGTCCAGCACCTTCCCTGACTCAATGATTACTGGAGTTGGAATAGTAAATTATATATCTTTAGTGTACAGCACCTTCCCTGACTTTATACTTACTGGAGTTGGAATAGTAAATTATATTTCTTTAGTGTCCAGCACCTTCCTTGACTCAATCCTTACTGGAGTTGGAATAGTAAATTATATAGCTTTAGTGTCGAGCACCTTCCCTGAATTAATACTTACTGGAGTTGGAATAGTAAATTATATATGATAAGTGTCCAGCACATTCCCTGACTTAGGGGTCGATTCCGATCTCGGTCGGTAGGGCTCCGAATCGGATTTGGCTTTACCGGATCCGAGTCGGAGGCTTTGTTTCCGACCAATACGTACAGTCGTCCGAGCGAGCAAGTACGATGCGAGTGAACGCGAAATCGCCGACCGACTCGTTTCCGGGTCCGAACCGCTCCGTCCGACTCGTTCGCACTCGATTCGTGGCGCGCAATGGAGACGTTTTACGACCGAGCCAGTACGATGGACGCGTCGGACAGCCGGATCGAGTCGGAGCGTCCGGCTCGAAAAATCTCCCGGAGCCGGATTTGGGGGGGTCCGTGCCGGACCCCCCTGCTTCCGTAGCCGTACGAGTCGAACACAGGGGGGACCCAAGGGTCCCCCCTAAACATGCATGTACTGTGCGAGTTGCACCGACGCGTACACACTGTAGGGGGCGCACTTGTTTGCGACATACCCATTGAGTCACTGGGAGCCCATGTACGCATCGTACGACCGGCTCCCATTGACTTCAATGGGAGTCCGACCGAATCGAGTCCGGCAGCATGCAGCCGCATCGTACTCTCTCGGTCGGACTGCAGGAGTCCGGCTCGGTCAGAAATCTCTCTGGATCCGGCTCGGTCGGAGAGTTTTCCGACCCAGATCGGAATCGGCCCCTAAATATTGACTGGAGTGGGAATAGTAATGTATATATTGTTAGTGTCCAGCACTTTCCCTGACTTAATACTGATTGGAGTGGGAATAGTAATTTATATATGTTTAGTGTCCAGCACCTTCCCTGACTTAATATTTACTGGAGTTGGAATAGTAAATTACATATCTTTAGTGTCCAGCACATTCCCTGAATTAATACTGACTGGAGTGGGAATAGTAATTTATATATGTTTAGTGTCCAGCACCTTCCCTGACTTAATATTTACTGGAGTTGGAAAAGTAAATTATATATCTTTTGTGTCCAGCACATTCCTTGACTTAATACTGACTGGAGTAAGAATAGTAATTTATATACTGTTTGGGGTCGATTCCGATTCGGGCCGGAAAAAGCACCGACCGACTCGGATCCGGAAATAATACCGACCGACACGTACCCGTGGCGCCCGACACGCCAAGTACGATGCAAGGCGTGAAAAATCCGACCGACACGTACCGAAACCAAGTCGACCGACCGAGCCGCAAGGAAAACAGCAATCCGGCCGGAAAAACACACGAATCCAACCGACCGACACGCACCCGGAACAAATCCGACCGAAACGTACACGCGAACTCCAAACCGCAAAGTACGATGCAAGGCGCGAAAACCACGAGCGAGTCGGACGGAGGCCAAGCCGTACGACCGACACGCATACAAAACCGAGCCGAAGCAACACAAAACACCGCGACCGACGCGTACGCAGCATAGAAAACTGCACAAACACAGCGTGAACGAAACGGAGAACACCGTATGAGACAAATGCAGGGTCCGACTCGGTCACAAGAACGTTTCCAACATACACAAACAGCACAAAGGAAAAATCACCCAAAAAAAGGCCAAACAAGCAATTACCAAGCCAATAAATACTGGGTGGGGTGGGGACAGAGAACAAAGACACACCCACAACTCCACCTATATAAAGGACACAAATCACAACCATGAGCCTTTGCAAATGCCATTCCACTGCCAGCACCCAAGAGTAAGCAACCACACACCCACAGCTCATCCCTCACACAAGCCACACACCATCAGCACACCAACAAATACCTACCTCACATACACCCAGCAAAACACACACTCACACACCCTCACCTGCACACCAACACACACATCACTCACCATCACCACCCATCACCGTGCCCCCCAAGAAGAATCCCAAGTTCCTAGATAGTGAATTGGAAGTCATGGTAGACGAGATCCTCAGGGTAGAGCCACAGCTGTTTGGCACACTGGTCCAACAGACCCCCATCTCCCAGAAAACCAAGATGTGGGAGAGGATCATCAACATGGTGAACGCACAATCACCATGTCGGCGCACCAAGAGCGACATCCAGAACAGGTGGTATGACGTGCGCAGGAGGGTACGGGACCTGCTGAAGAAAGACTACATCAACAGCCAATACACCGGCAGTGGCCCTCCTGCCAAGCCAATATACCTCAGGCCCTGGGAGGAGAAGGTGCGGGCCATCCTTCCGCCAGTGAGCGTATATGGACTAGAGGACATCCCAGAGCCTGGTGAGTACACAACAAATGTACACAATATACTGCCACACAACACACACATCACTGTCAAGGGGAGAGTCAAACCATGCACTCATAGCAATTACAAAGCAACCAGAACAGAATCATCCCCAAATGTGTATGTCAGTCAGATAAACACAACACATGCCATCAAAAAAGTCACATCCAACTGTGCCAACACATGTACAAACACAACTACAACTACAGCTAGGCAGTGGCACAAATAGAACTAACAAACACATCCAGACATGTAGCCACCACAACAACACCAACACACAGTGAAGACCACTCAAAGGAAGGAATTCTGTGTATGCTGGCCAAGTCAGTGTAGCCAATAGCATCATGGGAGCCGCAGTCACACATATTGCCCCCCCCCACAACTGTCCCATCAACACCACCCTGAACCATGCTCACATCACAGGGAGTGGAGAAGGACTCACAAGATGGCTGACACTGGCTACTGCTGTGGGGAGCACAAGGCCCTGCTGCCAACTGTGCACCAACAAACAGCAGGACACCACTGACTGACATCCTGAGAGACAACTTACACTCCCTGCAATGCAAGCACGTACCATGGTGGGATATCTGGCTAGCTGGGTGTGAAGGAGGACTTGCAGCACTGACCATAGTCACAAGCACCTCCCCTCACACACACCCCAACACAAACTCCACAGAACCCACCTGGTAGAATGCAATGCCCCCATCCTAACACAAGATCCCACAAAGAACCACCACCCTGGGTTATGTTGTGTGAAGCACAGGGCCACTCTTGGGACTTCTAGCCAAACAACTGCCAGGACAACACTCCCAGCCATCCTGTCAGCACAGCCAGCCCACCCCACAGGGAAGCAGAGTCAAAAGGAAGGAAGCATGGGCATGCTGGGAAGGGGGGAGGAGGCAATAGCATGATGGGAGTCGTAGTCACAGCTCTACATCCCCCACCACATGGCCCAGCAAGCTCACACTCACGCATGCACATCTCACAGAGAGTGGAAAAGGCCCATCAAAGATGTCTGACACTGTTGCTGTGTCGTGGGGAGCACAAGGGCATGCTGGGTACTGTGCACCAACCAACAGCAGGACACCACTGTCAGCCATCTTGCCATTGCTCTCACACCCACACACACTGAACTCCCCACAAAAGCAAGTAAGTATGGGAATGCTGGGAAGTGGGGTGGAGGCAATAGCATGATGGGAGTCGTAGTCACAGACATAGCTCACCCCCACAACTGTCCCATCAACACCACCCTGAACCATGCTCACATCACAGGAAGTGGAGAAGGACTCACAAGATGGCTGACACTGGCTACTGCTGTGGGGAGCACAAGGCCCTGCTGGCAACTGTGCACCAACAAACAGCAGGACACCACTGACTGACATCCTGAGAGACAACTTACACTCCCTGCAATGCAAGCATGTTCCATGGTGGGATATCTGGCTAGCTGGGTGGGAAGGAGGACTTGCAGCACTGACCATAGTCACAAGCACCTCCCCTCACACACACCCCAATACAAACTCCACAGAACCCACCTGGTAGAATGCAATGCCCCCCATCCTAACACAAGATCCCACAAAGAACCACCACCCTGGGTTATGTTGTGTGAAGCACAGGGACACTCTTGGGACTTCTAGCCAAACAACTGCCAGGACAACACTCCCAGCCATCCTGTCAGCACAGCCAGCCCACCCCACAGGGAAGCAGAGTCAAAAGGAAGGAAGCATGGGCATGCTGGGAAGGGGGGTGGAGGCAATAGCATGATGGGAGTCGTAGTCACTGATATTGGTCACCCCCACAACTGTCCCATCAACACCACCCTGAACCATGCTCACATCACAGGAAGTGGAGAAGGACTCACAAGATGGCTGACACTGGCTACTGCTGTGGGGAGCACAAGGCCCTGCTGGCAACTGTGCACCAACAAACAGCAGGACACCACTGACTGACATCCTGAGAGACAACTTACACTCCCTGCAACGCAAGCACGTTCCATGGTGGGATAACTGACTGGCTGGGTGGGTGGGAAGGAGGGCCGGCTGTCAACCAAACACAACCAATGCAGACCGTGTTCACACCCCAGAAAATACATAGAAATGCCCAAATAATGCAGGACAATGTGCCACACCAATATCAACCCCTGACTGTGACGACTTAGGACAATGCAATGTACAGGCCCGCACCCAGAGGCACAGTCACAACTGTCATGTGTGTCAACCATTGATGCCTGCAGAAACATAACATACATTGTTTGTGTCTCCCAAAAACAGGTGATGATGGGGACACAGCAGCAGACGCTGAGGAGTCCAAGTCCCAGGCTCAAGAGGATGCGGAGCTCACTGGCGTCGTGCAGCCTCTGTCCTCCTCGGACGATGAAGACCAACCTGGCACATCCGGTGCAAGTCAACATGCAGCACCAGCAGGACCACCAGCTGCAGCACCAGCAGGACCACTAGCTGCACCCCCTGCACCCACCCCTCCAACGACTGTCACCACAAATACCATCCCTGCCGACATGGACAGAACAAGGAACAACACCAGCACAGGGACCCTGGACCAACCTGGGGCCATGGACACCACCACCACCACCAACCCCCAAGGTGGACCAGGGTTATCTGTGCGTGCCACTGCACACACTGCACATGTCAGCAGGGGTGGTGGGAGGGGTGGGAGACAGAGGTCGCTGCTTGCAGACGTTGCTGGTGTGCATGATGACCCACAACTGGTACGCATAGCTGATGCGTACCAGTCCAGCACCGGAGAGTTCAGCCAGGTAGTGGGGCTCCTCAGAGACATGAAACAGCAGCAGGCTGCCCATCATGCCCGCTTGGACTCCCACATGTCCCACGTGGAGTCACACATGTCCCGCGTGGAGTCCAAGTGGGATGCACTGCATGAGATGACGGCGGTGCACAGGGACATTTTACAATGCCTCCGCCAGATGAACAGCAACCAGTCCACACCTCCCTGTGTGCCAACAACATCTGGTGCCGAACAAACTGCAACTGCCACAGGGAGGGAGGAGGACTCTGGCGGAGAGTCCCCTGCACTGCAGCAGCCTGTACTTGAGGGGCCCCCCCAAGAAGAGGGGTCGTCCGAGGAGGGAAAAGTGAGAGGCCGATGGCCAAGTGCAACTCCCAGGAAGCCTGAACCTGTTCTGGATGTTCGCCTTTGTGCACAGACTGTTCACCCTGTTGACGGCAACACTACTCCCACACATTGCATGGGGAGTACAAGTTGGACCAATGTGTCAGACAACTGTGGCCCCGATACTGGGGATCCTGTCTACCAGGACTTTCAATTCACCTAGGAACTTCGTATTGCAAGATTTATGTACAGCACTACCCATCCTATGCACTATTAACACAAATGTATCACAATAAACACACTAATACACCATACTTGCCTCTGTCGTGATTCCAACGTGGGTGCTGTTATGGGGATGATGAACTGCAAAATTACACTGTGTATGCGAACTGCAACAGCAAGGACAACACAGGCATGTGAGTAAAGGCAACGTGACACATATGAGGGAGACACACCACCAGGGCTACACAACACATACACACCTAGGCCATCTGACTCATTGCCTACACTGATGTTGCCAGGGAAGACGGTGCAATGCACAGACACCACACCCATTCCCAGTTGTAGTCAAGTAGCCCACAGGTGCAGTAAGCAAATGGCAGTCAAATGTGTGACCACAGACAACGCACATCACAAAGTGAAGCACAGGTTTATTACACAGTTGCAACATGTCGTAACCACTACAGATGCAAGGTAATCCCACCTGGCAGCGGGCACACAGTCAACAACTCTAGACGGAAGGAAGTCCATGGGTGTGGCGCACATCACCTGTAGGGACACAACAGCTACCACCCTGGATGTGCATTCACGTCGTCGGTGGACACAGTTGACCAAACGAATCTGAAAGTACCCTGTGAAGGACAGAAATGACACACAGTCAAAAGCAATGGAGTACAGGACAGAACAGCAAAACTCATGCACAATACATGTTACAAGATACCCACCCAGAACCAAGTTAGCATGTCAACACTGTTGGGGAGTACAGCCCACCTGTTAGCACACATCGCAACACACATCCAGTCAAGTAGCACATGGACACACTCCACCAGCACCAGAGCACCACCCACACATCATGCCAACTCACATCATTGACATGACACCTCAGGATACTCACATTCAGCTAAAGAAGTTGGTGATGAGCTGTGTGCGGACATCACCATCATCATCATCATCATCATCGTCACTGGCATCGTGGTCCAGGCCAGGATCTTCCACAGGTGGCGGATGTTGGTCATTGTCATCCTGGATGAGAGGCAACTCCTTCCGCACTGCCAGGTTGTGGAGCATGCAGCAGACGATGATAATCTTGCACACTTTCGCTGGGGCATATGGGAGGGACCCTCCGGTCTTGTCCAGGCAGTGGAAGCGGCTCTTCAGGAGACCAAATGTCCGCTCAATCACTCTCCTGGTCCGACCATGTGCCTCATTGTAGCGCATCTGGGCTGGTGTCACAGGGTTCCTGAGGGGTGTCAGCAACCACGGCATGTTGGGGTATCCCGAGTCACCTACGGACAGACAAGTGCACATTAGCTGACTTGGAAAAGTGGGCGGAATACTACAGATCAGATCACACGCAATGGCACAAAGTCAGTACACACCGACAAGCCAGGCACGCTGGTTCTGCATCTGTGCCATCATCCTGGGGATGCGACTACTCCTCATCACAAAGGCATCGTGTGCTGAACCAGGGAAACGGGCACACACGTGTGTGATGGTCATGTCTGCAAGACACACCACCAGTGCATTGACCGAGTGGTAGTGCTTGCGGTTCCTGTAGGCCTGCTCCTGGGCCTGTGGTGGTACCAAAGCCACATGTGTCCCATCAATGGAGCCAATGACATGCGGCATCCTCCCCAGGGCAAAAAAGTCACTCTTCACGTCAGTGAGTCGTCGCAGTCTAGGGAAATAGATGTACCGGTTCAGGAAGAGCAACATTGCCGCCAAAACATCGCGGAGCACACGGCTCAACATGGTCGGTGACATCCCACCAGCAGTCGCCACAGTATGTTGGAAGGTACCGGTGGCAAAGAAGTGTAGGGCTGCCATCACCTTCACCTTGGGGGTCAGCGCTGTAAGATACGGCCGGCCAGGCTGCAAATGTGGGGACAACTGCACTGCCAAATCCTCAATCAGCTGCCTGGTGAAGCGGTACCGTCGGATGCTGTCCCGTTCCACCATCGTTGCCAGGTCTGGGAATGGTCGATGGACAGCAGGAGCCCTGCAGTGCAGAGGAGAAGTAAGCAAGATTGTCAGTCACCCCACATATGCGGCATTGAACACACTCAAGATCCCAACATACATCATTATGAGGCACAACTACATGAAGTGTGCAGTTCCGGAAGGACATGTATGGTACATACATGGCCAACATCTGTCAACACGGTCCAACAGGTGGCATCAATTAGTCCCAGGTTGGCCCATTGGATATCATGAGGCCGTGTCACAGTTCCCATCTCCTGCTGCCGTGTCACAATAACCCCCACAGTGACATGTGAGGACAGATGTGCCCAAGGCACCACAGCTCAACGACAGGTACATTCCCAGGGACCCTGTATTGCCACATGGACACTGGCATTACATGGAGTATCATGTATACACCACAGCAAAACAACCATGACCCCCACAGGTAGTGGCCCCACTTGCCACGGCAGGACAGACATGGACGTGTGTGACACACACACGCACAACATCAAAGTCCATGGACACACAACCTGGATGTGGAGACTGTCTCCCATTGTGCACATGAAATCAGAGACATTGTAAACACTACATGCACAAAGACTGTGGAGGACCATCACTATTGTGCCACTGGGACACCCTGGCTCAAACATACCGTCCCACATGGGACTCACGGGGTATGTGACATGACATACACATACACCACCGTGAAATGTGACCATGGCACATGCACAGATATGAACAGTTGCACATCACAGTGGTCATGTACACGTAACACCCAGGATCCTGTCCCCATGAACACGTGCACAGCCTGGGGGTGGCTGCCCACAGGTGACACCCACAGGACAACATGTATACCAACATACACACAATAGGAAATGCAGCCTTACATGCCTTATGATAAAGTTTGGACCGGCTGTCGTGATGTAGGTGTGCCCCTCACTCCCTGGGAGCTATCTGTGGCTGGCATATGTCCATCTGAGACAGGCATGCTGACATCTGCCAGTCACATGTACAGTGATGCGTTGTACTGCAATGGACCGATCGGTGCCCCCGGCCGGCCCATTGCATTCAATGTGTGCGGGTACGCGTTGTACCCCTGTATGCGTTGTACTGCAATGGACCGATCGGTGCCTCCGGCCGGCCCATTGCATTCAATGTGTGCGGGTACGCGTTGTACCCCTATATGCGTTGTACTGCAATGGACTGATCGGTGCCTCCGGCCGGCCCATTGCATTCAATGTGTGCGGGTACGCGTTGTACCCCTATATGCGTTGTACTGCAATGGACTGATCGGTGCCTCCGGCCGGCCCATTGCATTCAATGTGTGCGGGTACGCGTTGTACCCCTGTACGCGTTGTACTGCAATGGACCGATCGGTGCCTCCGGCCGGCCCATTGCATTCAATGTGTGCGGGTACGCGTTGTACCCCTGTACGCGTTGTACTGCAATGGACCGATCGGTGCCTCCAGCCGGCCCATTGCATTCAATGTGTGCGGGTACGCGTTGTACCCCTGTACGCGTTGTACTGCAATGGACCGATCGGTGTCTCCGGCCGGCCCATTGCATTCAATGTGTGCGGGTACGCGTTGTACCCCTGTACGCGTTGAACCGCAATGGACCGATCGGTGCGCACCCATTGACAATGGGCTTGCCTGGCAACGGGCGCGTTTTCGAATTACGAATGAGTCGGTTGCTGGAAAATCAGTTGGTCACCCACAACAATGTTGCAAAATCATGTATGTCATGAAGTTGAAGATTTGAAGGATGCTGTGGGCGTGTTTTGGTGCTGCTATTCCATGGATTGGCCAGATTCAGAAGATGTAAACGACTTGGACCTATCACTTTGGACACAAGGGACAGTATCTGCCTCTCCAGCACATATATATTGCTGGCTGTTCCCCTGACAGCTCACTTGCCTGCACTACATGCTCCAGGACGACATCTGCCACTGCACTGCTGCTGTCTCTGCCCCTCTGGACCCTGCAATGGCACGTACTGTGGAGAGAGCCCCAGCCTTCAGCCTTGAAGAGAACCAGGCCCTGCTGGACAGCCTACTTCCACAGTACAGCAAGCTGTATGGGACACCAGGGGAGCAGGTGAGTGTTCTGTGCACTGCCTTTCTGAATGTGCATTTTGTCTGACTAGCAAGGCTGAAAGTCTGCACGCCACTGGCTAGCAGGCTCACTGAGTAGTTGTCACCCCCATAGTGTGTAGTGACATGCACTGGACAGGTATGGTGCAGTGACAGTGCATTTGAAGAAGGTTTTACTTCCCATGCAATGATACCATGTAGTGACGTCTGGCAAACTGTCCATGGGCAGCTTTGCACTGCCTGTGTACATCATGTGCCCCTGTGATTGAGACATGTATATACAACTGTGTCATGCACGGATATGTTGCATGTGTGGTAATGGCCTTTTCACTTTGTCATCCTGACAGGTTAATGCCCATCGGAAGCAGGAGATCTGGATGGACATCGTCCGGGCCGTCCGGTCCGTGGGGGTCTACAAGCGCCGGATCCGCAACTGCCAGAAGAGGTGGCAGGACCTTCGGGGCTGGACCCGGAGGATTGCACGGGTCCAGCTGAAGCTGTCGCCTCCTCGCAGGAGGGGCGGAACACGGACCCTGACCCCCACATGCTCCAGATCCTGGCGGTGGTGTTTCCAGACCTGGATGGGCAGCTGAAGGCCAGACAGCAGCAAGGAGGGGTGAGTCAAAGACTGCACTGTGAACTCTGTATAACATGCTTTGTGCCCTCCTCTGGCCTGGTTCAACTGCCACAGTGCAGCAGTCATGTTGTCCAGGAGCCATGTCCCTCTATTGTGCACTTCCCACTGCTCATCTGATACCCAGGTGTGGCCCTTACATTCAGGGAATTGTGTCACTTGGGACTGTGTCCTTGCAGTTTGCTTCACTAAAGGTGGGGGACAGCATCTGTTTCCCTAACTCTGTTGTGGGCATCATGGGTGGGTCCATTGTTCACACAACGCCTGTGTTTGGACATGTGATCTGCGTGTTGCTTTGATATGCGGTCCACTTGCTGAGCTGAGCCACCACATGTGCCTGGGGTATGTGGCACACGCCCATGCAGCGGGTGGGAACAATGTTTGGGCCCCAGGAGTGTGCAGATTACGTGTGTCACACATACATAGCCAGCTATCCACTGTCCAGGGCACATCCCTCATTCATGTGGAGCAGGACAGTCATGCCTACTCCAGGCCATGCAATGCACTCTGTACTCCCACTCCCGTGTATCAGCTGACACATTGTGCACAGTGATTTGACCCCTCAGGTGTCTGCCTCTGTGTCAGTGTGCTGTGGATTAGTTGCCAGGACTGCTGGGGTGTTTCTTGGTAGGGGCTCAGCATGCCCCTGGAGATGTGACCATAGGAGACGATACTTGTGTGTCACATAGGTGTTTGATCAGCTGCCCGTGCAGACTGGGGTATGCGAATGTGAAGTTCAGGCAGCTGTTCCCCATTCACAGCAAATTGTGAGGGGCTCAGGTTCAGAGGGTAGTGTCACAGGTCTCCCATATGTCCAATAGGTATGACCTGGACAGATGAGGGTTAAGATGATGTGTTGTGTAGGGGATGTACATGTGCACTTGTGCAGCTCCAGGACTTGCATTCCCCATGACCTACTATTGTGACACAGTGCATAGTGTTGTTGTCTGGCTGCCAAGTCATACATCACTGAGACAGTGATGTATGACTTAGCAGTCATGCCTCTGCCATGGCATGTGTCAACTTATTGGTGGTCCTGCAGGGGAGTGACATGTGCTACATGCACACCATTGTGGCGATGGCTATCAGGACATGGGTGCATCATGGTGTCTGTCGCTGGTATGCATCACATGCATTTCCTATTTGACTCTGGGCATCCCTTTCATCCGGAAACCTGTACTGACTCAGTGGCAAGAGCTGTGATGTGTGCATGTCCACATGCCACACCGTGTCCTCTGCACTGTCCAACTACTGTGTACTTGGTGCATGTGTCCACACTGGGGTGTTGCAATCCAACAGACACCAGACAGATGGGTGCAAGGCCATGTGGGATGTGAGTGCCATGCTTGGCATCAGACTGACAATTGGCTGCTCCTGTTCAGTTAGGGCACTTTTAGCAATGTACAACTAATGATGCCAGGGCTTGTTCTGTAATGTGCTGTGCTCACAGTGGTGTGTGCATTTGGTGCAGGTGACTGATGTCTGTCTGTTTCCCCATTGTTTGCAGATACATCCACGGCCACGGAAGGGGACAGCTCCACGGACCAGGAGGAGCCAGAGAGCCAGACTGGGTCAGCAGCCAAGGAGTGGTCGGAGGGACCCAGTGGCACGGAGGGCGAGGGGAGCCACACCGAGGAGTTCTCAGCACCATCCACCTCAGCTGAGGACCAGAGCAACTCGGAGGATGACTCCCTTGTGGAGGCGGGTGTCAGCAGCCACCACACCCCAGCTAGTGTTGCTGTCCCCGCCACCACCAGCACCACCACCGCCCTCCCATCGGCTCCCATTCCCCAGGTCCGTGGAGGCTCCCATGTTCGGGAGCGTGTCTCCTTTGGGCCAGGCACCGCACCCCCTGCCCCTGTGTCCCCTGCTGCCCTGAGTGAGACGTCTGTGTACCTCCTTCGCCAGCTCCATGTAGGGCAGACAGCCATGCTGAGTGTCCTCCATGCGCACACCGCACTGTTGACTCAGCTGGTGTCGTTCATGGAGGGCATCTCATCGGGCATGTCTGACCTACAGAGGGGCAATAGGTCCATGGACTCCTCCCTGACGGCAGCAGTGTCCCTCCTCAGACAGTCCCTCACCCCTCCTGCCTCTGCTCCATCCACACTCCCCAGCACCTTACCCGTCCCAAGCACACACACACCGGCACAGGCACACACCAGCACACACACGTCCAGCACACAGACACACACGCCACAAACAAAACGCACACGCACGCACAGTCAGGGGACTGAAACCAGACTCACAGGGGATGGGGCCCTGGTACACACACACGCATCCACGGGCACTGCGCAGTCCTCAGTTGCCTCTCCCTCCAAAGCACCCTCCCTTGCCTCACCTGCAACCCCAAAGATCCAGCGCCTCTTCCTCAGTGACCTCGGCCTCTTCCCCTCCGATCCAGCTGCTCCAGCATCCAGGGTGAAGAGGAAGCCCCCCCCACACGGAGCAGAGTGCCCCTCACCCCCGGACACCCTCCCCCAGGCGCAGACAGACTGAGGCCCCCACCCGCAAGTCCCCCCGGAGTGCTAAGAGCAAGACCCCGCCGCCGCCCTGCAGCTCAAGCACCAGGTCTCCTTCCTCCATCCCTCAGGCCCCCACTCCACAGGTGCCCCCACCACACCCTGCCCCAGGTTCCCCCACCCACAGATATACCATCCCCAAGAGGCTCCGGCCTTCTCCCCCTGCCACTTGCTCTCCCGGCACCACACCCCCCGCTGCGCTTGTCTGTGCCACTGATGTGGTGAGGGTGTCCTCCCCCTCTGTCCAGCCCACCTTGCCTGTTCCCCATTCTCCTCCCCTGGTGGTAGGCACTGCAGTGGAGTCCACTACCACCCTGTCTGACTTGGGCACTGCAGTGGTGGACCTGTCCACTCCATCTGCAGGGTCCACTGCAGTTGTGCCGGCACCCACAACATCTGAGCCATGCCCCCCAGTTGTGCCGGCACACACCATGTCAGACACCTCCACTGCAGTTGTCAGTGGCTCTCCAGCACCCACCACCCCTTCCCTGCTTCCTCCTGGTGAGCCCTGATCCTGTCCCTGCGGTGCCTGGCCTACCCCCGGTTGCCCCTCCTAGTGGATTGTCCCTGGTTTTGTGCAGGCATGTGTAGGGTGGCATCTGCCACTGTCACCCACTTGTGACTTTGTTGATGGACTGGCCATTGGCCTTTGTTTATGTTCTACCGGAGTTCTACTTTTAATGCCACATATGCTGAATAAAGCAACTTTCTGTTCTCTAGTGCTTTTGCTTCTGATGTACATGATGTTGATGATGCTAACCATGCCCTTGCTGCAGTGATGGTGATATTTGGTCTCATGATAATGAAGTGTTACTGTGCAGGAACCCATGTGGTCCAGGGGGAATGTGTCCTATCCTGTGGTGTATCCATGTCATCCATAGCAGCATCTGAGGGTGTCATGTGTTCAGTATTTGGCAATGGGATTTCCTACTTAGATTGGCTATTTCACATATGTGGCTTCCACCCCTGCACATCTGTTGTGCCTGCCATTGTTCAATTCGTCTACTTCCCTGACCGTGTGGCCATCTCCAGTGGACATGCAGGTTTGGGCATCAATGGGGAAGGACTCATCTGTGTTGTCAGTGCAACATTGCTATACAAGTGTGTTGGATCTGTGCTGATGATTCCGTTGGCACTTCCATGACCAGGCTGATGTGACGGGAGCCCTCATTTGGTGCTAATTGTTGATTGTGTGACCAAGTGCTCAGCTGACATGATGGGGCCCTACTGAGGCAACATATGGCACAGCTTTCCTCACACAGGAATGGAGTCCCCTCATGGCAGTGTGTACTCCTGTGACATTGCCTGCACCCAAGGTGTGTGTTGTATGTGCATGTCTGTGTTCACTTCCGTTTAGCTATGCATGCTGTGATCCCTAGTGTTGTACCTGTTTGTGATGCTAGCTGAGTTGAGCTATGTTCCCCCAAAGTCTTCTCCCTGGGTTCTCTGTGATGTGGGTGCATGGCACATTACTGGTCATCAGGGTGTCACCCATAGGTGTGCTTGCTGTCAGGGCTGAGTTTGTGTGCAGGCGCAGATGGGTCACAGTCAGGTTTCCCCTTGGCACTTGTTGTTTGCCCCTGTCATGTGATTTCCAGTTTGTGTTATCTTTCAGTGATTGTGACACGTTGTGTGTGTGACTGCTGGCACTCCTCAGGGTCCGGGCTGCAATGTTGGTTGTTGTCTATGTGTGTTCTTTGTGGGTGACCTTGGCTTCTTCATTGGTGTGTGACTGTGGCTGTGATCCCATTGGTTGGTGTGGTATTGCCGTCATGTCCATGTACAGCGTAGTGTGCAGTGTGTCAGACATTCAGGAGTCTTGTGAGTGTCCATGTGTGATGTGTTTCTGCACCTTGGTTCCCACCCACCACCCTGGAATAGTCATGGGTGCATGTGCAATGTCACCAGTGCATGTGTGCTTCACTGCTGCACATTGTTGGAGGTCGAGGGGTGTGGTGTTGAGTGTGTGCAGATGAGAGTTGTTGCCCGGCTAGGCCCCTGCCTCCATGTTGGCCTTGGCTTACTGGCCATGCTGTTTGATTTGTGCTTGTGTAGGTGTGATGGTAGTTAGTTGCTCAGTACACATGATTGTGGTTCACAGTGTGAACCACATTTAGCTTTGTCATCACAGTGGGATTGTAATGCAGCCCAGGGTCACCACATTGTGGGGGCCCTGGGGGTGGTGCTGTGGTGTGTCTGTGTCTTGCTGTGTCAGTTGCTGTCCCTACGTGCCTGTGTGACATGTGTGATTTGTG
Organism: Calotriton arnoldi; assembly: GCA_963921515.1. Taxonomy (NCBI): domain Eukaryota; kingdom Metazoa; phylum Chordata; class Amphibia; order Caudata; family Salamandridae; genus Calotriton; species Calotriton arnoldi. The sequence continues at coordinate 471,257 of CAWUFW010013487.1, forward strand.
CTCCCTCTCATCTGACAATGCCTGCTTGCCCACATAGGGGATTTGGATCCATGAGTTAACTTTGTGTGGCACTGTATGCACATCTGTATGATTGGTATTCAGGTCTCCTCATGTGTTGTGTGGTTGCCTGGGGACACTGGCACCCCCCCTCACCTGTTGTGTATGATGTGCAGTGTGGGTCTGCCTGTTTGTGTTTGTGCATCTGCACCACTGCATTGGCATATCTTGGGTGTGCCATTGGCTGTATGTAGTTTGGTGGGTTTCCCCTGCTGTCCCTGGGACTCCTAGGTCATCGGTCAGCACAATGATCATGGTTTTTGTGTCCCATTGCTGCCATGGTATGGTATCTGTTCACCTCACATCTGCAGTCTCCACAGGGTATCTGCATGTGTGTGCCCATTGGTGCAAATATGTGGGTCTGCATTCTGATGGTCACTTCTGTCATTGTGTCATTGATGATTGTTGACGGTGTCAGCCCCCATGGGTGTTGTTTGTCTGCACATGGCCAAAGGTATGTCTTATTTGCACTGCAGGATTTGGCTCCCCCAATTTATGTTGCAATGGGACACATACACTACTTTGCCACTGATGTGTTTGTTGTTCTGTGACCAGGAATCATCCATGCAGTTTGGCAGTTGCACCTCTTTCTTTGTCAACACTTACCTTTTGGTCACTGTGATGATGGGGGTTTGGACCCCATTGCCACAATGTTCGAAATGTGCTTCAGCTATGGACCCCACACTTACATTTTGGTCACTGTGATGATGGGGGTTTGGACCCCATTGCCACATTGTTCAAAGTGTGCTTCAGCTATGGACCCCACACTTACATTTTGGTCACTGTGATGATGGGGGTTTGGACCCCATTGCCACAATGTTCGAAATGTGCTTCAGCTATGGACCCCACACTTACCTTTTGGTCACTATGATGATGGGGGTTTGGACCCCATTGCCACATTGTTCAAAGTGTGCTTCAGCTATGGACCCCACACTTACATTTTGGTCACTGTGATGATGGGGGTTTGGACCCCATTGCCACAATGGTCATGGCCTGCTTGCATTGTGGGTGAAACACACATATATGTGTGGCACATGTGCTAGGGGGTCACATTGTATGTTCAAAGTCATGTTCGGTGTTGTAGGCATTTGACACAGTCTACACACGCTTGTCATGGTGTTGGGGGGATGTCTTCTTCTTGCATTCCCTAGGTTGTGGTGTGCTGGTTGTGTCATGCATTGTCCATCCTATGAGTGGGGGTGGTAGTAGTGGTAGGCATCCAGCCCCCCCCTGGGTGAGGGTGGTAGTAGTGGTAGGCATCCAGCCCCCCCTGGCTAAGGGTGGTAGTAGTGGTAGGCATCCAGCCCCCCCTGGGTGAGGGTGGTAGTAGTTGTAGGCATCCAGCCCCCCCTGGGTGAGGGTGGTAGTAGTGGTAGGCATCCTGCCCCTCCTGGCTAAGGGTGGTGGTAGGCATCCAGCCCCCCCTGGGTGAGGGTGGTAGTAGTGGTAGGCATCCAGCCCCCCCTGGCTAAGGGTGGTAGTAGTGGTAGGCATCCAGCCCCCCCTGGGTGAGGGTGGTAGTAGTGGTAGGCATCCTGCCCCCCCTGGCTAAGGTTGGTGGTAGGCATCCAGCCCCCTGGGTGAGGGTGGTAGTAGTGGTAGGCATCCTGCCCCCCTGGCTAAGGATGGTAGTAGTGGTAGGCATCCTTCCCCCTGGGTAAGGGTGGTAGTAGTGGTAGGCA